>JAKOGI010000014.1:1745000-2065000 GCA_029747015.1 Carnegiea gigantea | reverse complement strand
TTCTTTTGCAGTTTCCAGCAGTTAGCAATAATATGACCCAATTTACCACAGTAATTGCAGGTCTTACCAGCATGAGGATTTTTAGACTTAGAACGGTTCTTACTCCTATTACCGTTCTCCTTTTCAGTTGTTGTACCCCTTACTGCTAATCCCTCAGCAGAATCAGCATGAATGTCAAGATCAAACTTCTCCTTAGACAACAGGTTTGACTTAACATCTTCAAACGATATAGTATTAGAATTACTATATAGCATAATCTCCTTAAAGTGTTTATAAGAAGGGGGTAACGATACAACAAGCAAAATAGCCTTATCTTCATCCTCAACTTTCACATCTAGACTCTCCAAGTCAACAAGAATAGAGTTAAACTCATTCAAATGCTTTTGGACAGGGGTACCTTCAGCCATACGAAAGGTATACAACCTTTCCTTCAAACGGATCTTGTTGGCGAGACTCTTCGTCATGTAGAGTTCCTCCAGCCGAGCCCAAAGATCCACCGCAGTTGTCTTATCAAGCACCTCTCGCAGGACATGTGGTGCTAAGCACAACTGTATGGCTGAAACCGCCTTCAACTCCAGTTCCTCCCATTCGTCCTCCGTCAACAACCCACGTCTCTTCTTTACATCTTCAGCCCACTGTTCTTCTGTCATCTTCTCAGGTTTCACGTGAGGTCCCTTCAGAACCTTCCACAACCCGTGCTGAATGAGAACTGCTCTCATCTGCACCTTCCAGAGATTAAAACTAATCTCCCCATCGAATTTCTGAATATCTACCCTCATGATAGAAGACATCCTATAACCAAAGCTCTGATACCACTTGTTAGGATTAATATCAAAGTAACAGTATAGCGGAAGCAATAGGATGAATTAGAAATTCAGAAATCAAGTGAATAACAGAAAACAGAAATAAGAAGACAAGAGATTTAACGTGGAAAACCCAAATCGGGAAAAAACCACGGACGGCGACAGCACCAGAACAATTCACTATGAGCAGGAAGAATACAACACGATCACAATCACCACAGTGATTTGATCTAAGAGCAGAATTACAACCTCTCTATTGTAATCTCTCACAAAGTACTTCTACCTCTCAATGTATGTATGAGTACTGGAGATCAGGAGTTATTTAGATTCTAGGCTTGACCCCCTTTATATAGGGTCTAAACAGTAGGGGTTTTCCCTTTAAAGTAGAACCCTAGCCGCCAGAAGGAATCCCCCTCGGAGACAGAAACCCTAGCCGCCATCCGAAAGAGGCGGCGAAAAGACACGTGGCACGACCGTGCCACGTGGCACGGTCACCCAGTGCCACATGGCACGGCACCCCCGTGCCAATTTTCTGCCTCCCTCGGCTTGGTGCTCCTTCGTCGTGGCACGTCCGTGTTCGCGCAGCGTCGTCCCACCGTGCCGGTACTCGAATTTTGGGCCATAAAACCCAACAATAAGTTTATTCCATGTGATGACAAGCCAAAAATTGAGTTGGGTGATATTCAGGAGGAGATGGATTACTGGAGTAACTCTCTGGTTGGATTTATTCTTGGGGCAAATCCACTCTTTAAAGTATTTGATGATTGGATAAAGTAGTGATGGTGGAAAGAGGAATATGTTCGTTCGTTGATCATTCCAATGAGAATAATCTAACGACAGTCATTACTAGAGGACCTCGCTTCTTTGATAAGCGACCTGTTATGCGGCCTGATATGGAATTCACAAAAGATGAAGTTCAAACGGTGGATGTTTGGGTTAAATTCCCTAGATCACATTTTTCGGGTGTTCATCATTGAGATTGCAGCTCAGTTTATCCACAATGTTTATTACTCATGCTTCTGGGAAAAGTTTTATTTTACCCTCATGTATAGTTCTAATTAATGATTCGAGGGAGGTACTTTGGAATAAGCTAAGGCAGTCTAGTGAGGATGTGTCTTACCCTTGGCTGGTTGGTGGTGACTTTAGTAACGTCATGGATATGAATAAACGTGTTGGTGGTAATGAACCAACTGTTGTTGAGATGCTTGCAATGAAAGCTACATGCAAGATTGTTGCTTACTTGACCTGAAACAGAGAACAATTGATATATAGAGTTATAGTCAATTGTCAATGGGAAGAAGTCTTTCTTGAAAGTGAAGCAGTATTCTTAATAGAAGGCATCTCTAATCACAATCCAATTGTGACCAATTGTGATCTCTATTTATAAGCAAATCTAGCTGGATAACAGATGCTTTGGACACTTTAACATATGGAGTTCCCATCTACTTGGAGTAAGCAGTTAAAGGGCACCAGAATGTACAAAATTTACTCCAAGCTAAAGCTAGTTAAGAGTGCTTTGAAGGAATTTAATAAGAAGCACTTTTCTGTAGTAGAAGTGCGGCCTGCACAAACTACACTTCAAATGGAGGAGCTTTAAACTAAACTAAATTCAAAGAACCAGTAGAAGACTTCAAAAAGAAGAATGAGGCTGACTAACTGCTTCCTCCGACGAAAGGTAATTGGTTGCAGCATGGTGATTGCAACTCTCGTGTTTTCCATAGAGCTGGATCGAGAATAAAATACAAACTAACAGATTTTATAATGCGAAGATTGTTGATGGAGAAGCAATACAGGGCTTTCATAAAGTGGGTAATGCTTGTGTTGATTACTGCCAACAACTCTTGGAAATTACTTCATCTGCATCAGGTGAAGTGTGCCCGTATATCATCACTTTGGGCCCTGTATTAAATAAGGATCAACATGCACAGTTAATGAAGAAGGCACAGCATGGTTTTTCTAGCAAGTTCTCCAAAGATACTTGTTGGAAGTAATGGCAAAACTAGCTTCCTTTTACTCCTGCTCCTTGTCCTACATAGGAGGATTAGAAGGCCCCTATGGTTTTTTGTTAATCTCACTTTCTTAAACCTATTGAATTCCTTTGGGCTTGGTTTAAGTAGTGTTAAAAGGGTGAGGTGAACACCACACACATGCCTGCCTTCCGCCTGATTGTGGTGCGACCTTGGGCTGTGGGCTGTGGCCCTCATTTGCTAATTTTTCTAATTCTTTTAATGTTTCTGTCTGTTGAGTGCATAACCTTTGATGTTCACTTGCAGATTTCTCTCCCTTTTTTCCTCCCACAATGACTAGTGGTCCTGTTCTTTAGTAGCATGAGTGGTGGCCCGGTTTTTTAGTCACGAAATCACAGCAGTTCCCAACTTTTTCTCACCCCCAACAGCTCTTTTTTGCAGTATATATACCCTGCTCCCCTAATATTGCAACACACACCAATCATCTCCTCTCATCTCCTCTTCTCTGCTTCTCTACTCTCTACTGTTCTAGTGTTATAGGCAATTGTAATTCTATGTGTTCCAAGCTTCTGGCCGCGAGTGCACGCGTCCTGTAAGCTAGCTGTGTAAACCTTGGGGAGCAAACAATTTGCACCGAGGTCGAGCCGAAATTACTTTCAAGGCAATGATAATCCCATGGCACAGCTCCCGTTGTCATTTCCCTGCCATTGATTTAAACCTATTTCTCCTACAATACTATCATTGGTAATGATCTCATTTCTGCTGTGCGAGACTTACTTTATGTTTGGTCGAATGCTAAGACAGATTAGTGCTATCTATCTCACCTTAATCCCATAAAATCCTTTCCCCAATACTGTCAAGGATCATAGAACCGCTCCTTGTTGCAATGTGATCTGTGGAAGGCTGGATATGGTTTTGCAGAAACTAATTAAACCTGCTCAGGATGCTTTTGTCAAAGGTATTAGAAACATTCTCTACAGAGTTCTGCTCTCTCAAGAGTTCATCAAGAATTACAGAAGAAAGGGGATTAGTCCTAGAGTTATTCTGAAAATTGACATGGCCAAAGCTTATGATTCTCTTAGCTGCGTTTTTATTGAAAATATGCTCCATGCTTTAGGTTTTCCAAACCAATTTGTACACTGGATAATGCCACTGGATAATGCCGTGTGTCGCCTCCACCAAATACTCTATTCTTGTGAGTGACAGCTTTCTATGATGGGACAGGTACTGTCAGACATAGGTGCCTAAAATTAGCTAGGATGCATGAGGATTTCATGTTCCACCCCAAATGCAAGCACTTGAAGATTTTTCACCTGCGCTTTGCAGATGATGTTATCTTGATATATGGGGGAGCAGCTAGATCAGTGAAGTCATGATAGAGTTTTTCAACAGGTCTTCTAATGCTTCAGGGCTCAGTATTAGTGTAGAGAAGTCTGAAAATATATTCATATTTGTTGGGATTCCTCGATCAGTGCAAGACAAAATCATCGTATAAAGTCCAGTTACTAGTTTCATCTAATTAATTAACTCTGTGCTGGTCGGTTAATGTCCAGGTCTTTTGAGCCTCTATGGGTCTGTTCTCTTTCGCATTTAGATACAGCTAAAATATGTAAGAAGATGTAAAGAGCTGTAAGAAGTTGTAAGGAGTTGTAAGAAGATATAAGGAGCTGTAAGAAGATGCAAATAGCTAGCTGTAAGAAGATGCAAGGAGTAGTAAGAAGATGCAAGGAGCTGTAAGGAGTTGTTGAGTGTTATAGAAAATCTATATGGGATATAAGAAGATGTAAGAAACTGTAAGAAGATGTAAGGAGATGTAAGAAGATGTAAGGAATTATGTTAAGGATGTAAGGAGCTGTAAAGAGATGTAAGAAACTGTAAGGAGATGTAAGTTCTTAGGTAAATCCTCAAAAATGCGAAATAGAATAGGGCCTATGTCATCTCCTAGATCACTCACTCCGCAAAAGATTTTTATGGGTGGCACAGTCCAGAAAACAGGCTTATCTCTTGTTGCTTGGCATCTGGTCTATAAACCAAAGATAAAGGAATACTTGAGAAAAAAACATTTTGGTAAGTGGAACATTACCTCCATTGGGATGTATGTTTAGGATATGGCTAGGAAAGCTGACGCCTTGTGGGTAAAATGGGTCAATCCATGTTTATAAAAGGAGTTCTGACCGGTGGGGCTATATGACACCTGAGGACAACAGCTGGGCTTAGAAATAGATTGTTGCTGTTAAAGAGATGGTTAAACATGGTTATGATGGCATGAATAGATGACTTTATGACAGGGAAGGTCAGTACTCTATTGCTTCAGGCTATGCATGGTTGACTAAAGATGATCGCCCCAGCTTGCATTGGACTAAATGGATTTGGAGGAAATGGAATGTACCAAAACAAAAGATAGACTGGTGTTGAGATGGCCTTTATACATGAAGCAGGATGTGTGTTGTGTTAGACAGTAAACGAAAGTAGACATCATATTTTTTTCCAATGTCCGTTCAACACAGGAATCTTGCAGGCTATTGTTCAAAGATGGAGCAGGTTCATGCCAACCTTTAGACCTTGGGAGTGGCTATTAGCCTGTCACAAATGTATGCTCCTGCTGGTTACTAGTTTCATCTACTGTCTTTAGTTGGAAAGAAACAATAGACGTTTTAAGGGCAAGGAAACTAATGCGGAACAGATTGCTTGGATTGTCCAATACATGGTGAGGATGCAGGTTATTTACAGAGTTTTTGGTTAATACTAGACTTTAAACCCGTGCTATATGCGGGTTGTTTTAAAATTTTAGCTAAAATATTTTCAGAAATATTATAATTAATCTTATAATTTAAATTTTTAGAATTAATAATATTAACATATCTGTAATTTATGTCCTTTTTTTCATTGAAGTAGTTGAAAATACATTATTCATTATGATGGCTTTAAATCACATATTGTTTAAATTTTTACTTTTAAATAAAATCTTAATAAATATTTAATGTGACACGTGTCACGACCGCAATGTTCGAACTCACTTTTATATATATGTATATGATATGATAGGAGAGAGTTAGAGAACTTTGTAAATATGGTTGATTCACTTGGGCAGGCCCAAGTATTATTGTTGTGTTTTTGGACTTTAATGAATACAAGTATTTGCTTACCAAAATAAAAAAGAATAATCGAGTTTTCAATAATTACAATAATTATCAATTGCAAAGCTTTTAAGATTTGTTGGCTGTGCCTACAAAGTATAAGATGACACCCTAATCGAATCAATCATATACACGAGATGTATTATATGTGTAATTTGTAAGTGTTAAAAATTATGATAAAAAGCTGATTTTATAATATTTCTAAATTGTAGTAGCCTTTTTTCAATTTAATCCATAATAGTATGATTTTTAATTCTAAACAAGACATTTAAAAGTGTCTTATAGCGAAATATTTATCATTTTTTTGAAACTGGTGATTTGTTTCACTTGAAATGGCCCAATCCCGTTTGATTATAATACCATAAAGGAAGTTTGTTATGATTATATTATGGTTTCTCCGCTAGAGATGGGAACCCAAAACAAGTTAAGTAACTAGACAGTTTAGCGTCTATTCTTCTTGTTGATTAATAGGGTTGGCAAATGGGTGAAGTTGTTATGTTGAAAAATCTATCAACCTAGCTAATAAATAAAAGACACATGCCATAATATATCTTGCCATAATATATCTACTATATATATTTATGAATTAATTAAAAAGTCTTATAATTGAGTAAAATTGGAAATAACGTGGTAATTTTATGCAAACAGCTATTCGCAATGCTATATACGGGTTATTTACAAAGTTTTTAGTAAATACTAGCCTTTAAACCCATGCTATATATGGGTTGTTTTAAAATTTTAGCTAAAATATTTTCAGAAATATTATAATTAATCTTATAATTTAAATTTTTAGAAATAATAATATTAACATATCTGTAATTTATGTCCTTTTTTTCATTGAAGTAGTTGAAAATACATTATTCATTATGACGACTTTAAATCACATATTGTTCAAATTTTTATTTTTAAATAAAATATTAATAAATACTTAATGTGACACGTATCACAACCGCAGTGTTCGAACTCACTTTTATATATATGTATATGATACGTAAATTATTACGTACAACCGGGTGGACAACTCAATTGTCTACCCGGGCCCACCAACAGCGATTTTGAGTCATCCAACTGCCGAGCCCTAGGCTTTTTTTTTAAAATTCATTCTCCTCAATTTTTAAAAATCGCGGTTTTCATTCTCCCCACTGTTCGATTACTCTTCGCTGCTTCAATGCTCTTCGCTGCTTCGATTACTTTAATGTTCAGCAATTATTGAATGGTTGGGTTTGATCTTAACGTCGCTGTTGATGTTGAATCTTCATAAAACGGGAATTGTTCATCAAGTTTGATAGTGCTTTTTCGATCTCTGTTCTTGTTTTCGGGATTGGAAGTTGTGTTCGTTAGTTTTGCATTTTGATGAGTTAATTTCGAGATTTTTGAATTGGATTGCATTATATAAATTTTGGTTTGCGACATATGAAAAACGATAGCTCACCGTTATGAGTTATGTGCTCACTAAATATAGTCGTTGGCTCACTAAAGGTATACATTTAGCTCACTATAAAAAATATGTTACCCTGTGCTGCAGAGTAGTTTTTGCTCACTAAAAGAAACGTTTAGCTCACTAGGATTGACCTGTGTGCTCACCGATATTGCATTATAACTCACCACAAATGTTATGGTTGTTTTTCCAGATGATATTTTCATTGTTGCTATGTACATATGATAAACAACAGCTTACCAATATGAGTTATGTGTTCACTAAATATAGTCGTTGGCTCATTAAAGAAATACATTTAGCTCACTTGTATTGAACTTATATCCAGCAATCATAAATCAGTTCTCTACTCACCAAATATAATCACTATAATTAATCTTATGCATAACAGGGAAAATAATAGCTCACTATAACAAATCTGTTGCCTTGGATCACAAAACATTTCTGCTCACTAACACAAGCGTTTGGCTCACTAGAATGAAGATTGTGCTCACCAATTATGCGTTATAGCTCACCACAAAATTATGTTATTTTTGCAGATGATACTTCATTTTTCATATCTACATTAGATCGTTCTGTTATTGAGACTGTTGATGTTGATTATTATGTTAGAATTTTATGTAATCCTATTGGTGTTTCAAAAGGCAAAGGCGCATTCGTAAGCTATATAATATATTTAATAAGCAATACAATATTAGTAAGAAATATTTATATTATCTTTTATTATGACATAAGCGCATTCGTATTATACATATTTAGTTAGTATAATACAAATATAGTCCAACTCACTAAAAGTATGTCATAACTCACTAAATATAAGTTATAACTCACTAAAAGACGAATATATCATACCTTAGAATATGAACAAAAAAGTATATGTGCTAACTAAAATTGTTTGTTCACTTATTTTTTATTATGAATGATTAGTATTCCACGTTAAATCATATTGGTCACAAAATATATTTTATAACTCACCAAATATCTATCATAACTCACTAAATAAATAGCATAACTCACTAAAAAGAATAGTATAGATAGCCAGCAAATAATATTGTGAAGTTCTTGGGTTATGTTACAACTCAATCATTTTTTAATATGCCATAAGGGTGTTTGTATTATATTTTGTGAGTATAATAGAAATATAGTAAATTAATTAAATATAGTCCAACTCACTAAATATATGTCATAGCTCATTAAATATATGCCATAACTCACTAAAAAAATATAGACAACTAGAATATAGTTTAGTGAGTTTCAGATGCACAACAACACTTTTTTTTAGTACAATAGTACATTTTAATAATTTACATAGTATTTTTACTAAGTGAAATCTAGGATATATAAGATGCACTGATTTGATCTATCCGCTCACTAAAAGTATGTATTAGCTCACTAAAACTGTATCTCAACTCACTAAGTATTGTAGTGAGCTATACATTTTTAGTGAGCTGAAATTCGATTGTACAATTGGTTCTGTACAACCGGTTGTATGATATACCAACTCAGCAAATAAATATCATAGCTCACTAAAAAAAAAAAAAATAGACAACTAGAATATAGTTTAGTGAGTTTCAGATTTACAATAACACTTTTTTAGTACAATAGCACATTTAATAAGTTATATAATATTTTTACTAAGTGAAACTTAGGTACATAAGATACATTAGTTTCGGTATGTCTACTCACTAAGAATACGTATTAGCTCACTAAAACTGTGTCTCAGCTCACTAAAATATTTTAGTGAGCTATACGTTATTTTTAGTGAGCGAAACTGAATGCACAGCAGCATATTTTAGTAAGCTATAGGGCATTTTTAGTGAGCCGAAATCCGGCGGTTTTCTTTGTGTTTTGTAAGTGGGGGCAATTTGTGGGCCCGGTTGTACAATTGCATTTGTACAACCGGGTGGACGATATAACAACTGTATATGATATGATAGGAGAGAGTTAGAGAACTTGGTAATGCAAAAGTCTGTTGTCTGTAGGCTGTACTAGTGTCTCAAATATGATATTATTGCAGTGTTTTTTGTTTTTAAATTCTTTGGAAAGTATTTAATCTGTCATATTATCTTTTATAATTTTTGCGATGTCATTGCTTAATTAACTAATTTTTTTCACAGCCACCATAATTTGTCATGTCACCTTTTATGATCTTTTGCAATGCTATTATTAATTAATTTTTTTTCTTAATTACGTGCTATAATTTGTCCTATATATTACCTTCTGTATTTTTTTTCGTTTAATTCTTTTTGTCAAGCATACGTAACTGGAGAAATATTTAATTACGTAGGGAAAGAATTCGCTCATCCCATGGACTAGAATAGAAGAAGAGGACGAGAAGCTACAAAACTTGTTATCAAAGTCACACCAAAGAGGGATTATCGACACGGAGCGTCGGAGGAATAATTGGCACGGGGGCAATGTCCTTCATGATCTGATATATACCCTTTGGTTTAATGAGGTGAACGGAAAACGGCCATTAGAAGATGACGATGTTCAGGAATTTATCAAACAGGCTTTGGATGGTTCTCCTGTTCTTATATGCGAAACTAATGAAGTTGGTGAAACCCCTCTCCATCAGATTGCAAAACTGTTTCCTGATTTCATTGATCAGTCGGTGCTGAGAATGGTCTGTTATTATTTCAAAAGATTTCAAGATGAATACGGTGTGGAAGGCCTATATTTACCACCTTGGAGGATGAAAGACAAGGACGGAAACACGCCTCTTCATATAGCATTGATGCGGTGTGCTCCTCTTCGGTGCTTTCGCGAATTCGTCGAACTCGACGGTGGTCTACTGGAGTACCAAAACGATGAGATGCAAACACCCCTTCATCTACTGTCTCCTCGTAAGTAATCAAGTCTATCTATCAATCTATCCATTTGTATATCAATGTCGCATCTACGTATTATATTCTACTATAACACACGTATGTGCCCACACACAAATATTAAATGTTAGGACGTTGATAACAGTGTAGGCAAAAAAAACATTCTGAAAGTCTGTTGGTGCTAGGAGTGTGCTCCAAAAGGGAAAAAAAAGTAAATAATTCAATTACATGATTATTTATTTCTCATGTGATGCACAGAAAGTGAAGAAAAATTACACTATCCACGTGCGACATGTATGCTACTCATAAACCTCGAATTTCATTGTTTTGATCCCTTAATTTCACCATTCTTCCCTCTGTGTTCTCTCAATTTAGCAAAGGATTTGACTGTATTTGCTCATCTTTGCTTATGATTGTCTTATTTGGACTAATTCTCCTTTTTGTAGTATTTTGGTCCCAATTAGAAGAATCTTGTATTCATTTGATCCATAGATGAGAAAGGAGTGACATTTCGAGAAGGGAAGGGGTTCGAGAGTCAGTAGAAGGAGTCAAAGATTGCAGGAACATTCTGCCTTATGCGCACTGTCATGCATATTATGCAAAGCTAGCCGTGAACTTCTGCAGCTTTTTTTGTGATTATGCACCGCCATGCATAAGCTCTTAGCTTCAATCCTTCAATCTTTGATCCCTTCTATCAACTCTCGAACCTCGTCCCTTCTCGAAATGTCACTCCTTGCTCATATATGGATCAATAAATGTAAGATTCTTACAATTAGGAATAAAATACCTACAAAAAGGAGAATTAGTCCAAATAAGACAATTATAAGCAAAGATGAGCAAATACAGTCAAATCTTTTTGTAAATTGAGCGAACACAAAGGAAAGAATGGTAAAATTAAGGCTAGAAAAATGAAGGAAATATACGCAAAGATGTACATAACCTAATCATTATATAGGTTACACAAATATTCCCCAATCTTCTAGATCCCGTGAGGGGTAGCTTATTGGTCATAACTTGATAGTAACGCTAGAAAAATGAAGGAAATATCAAAAATCGATACGTCAAATTGGCACTTAACTCGGTGGTGGCATATTAAAATAAATATATGTGCAAAGATTAGCGTACATTCTAAGCATTAAATTTTTCTCGTCAAATCTTCTCAAAGATAGGGCTATTGGCATCAAAAAATACTTACAAGATGGTTTCACTAAACTGATATTATGAGATGGCTAATACCAATATTAGAATTATTTTTTCTAATGTGGTGACTTTTATTAAATTCATCTTAAATGAATTATCATCCGTCGTAAAAATCCCAAAGTCACTTTTAATATGTACTGTTGCCTTGTTGATCACTCCAAATTCGTCATTTTTTTTTGGTTGAAGAAACCTCGCTATATGTCTTATATGGAATAGTCTCATCTAAAAAGTTGGTAGATATTGCCTCAACATCAAAGAGTGTGTGCGTGTGTGTGTGTATATATATATATACACACACACACACACACACACACACATATATGCATACACACACACACACACACACACATATATATATATTACATATATATATATATACATATACATATATACATATATATATATACACACCCACACACACACACACACACACACACACACACACACACACATATATATATATATATACACACACACACACACACACACACACACATCTATAATATATATATATATATATATATATGTACATACACACACAGATAGATATATATATATATATAATATATAGTGTGTGTGTGTGTATGCACACACACACACACACATATATATATACTTATACATATATACGGATATATATGTACATATACATATATACAGATATATATATATATATATATATATATATATATATATATATATATATATATATATATATATATATATATATATATATATATATATATATATATATATATATATATATATATATATATATATACACATATATATATATATATATATATATATATATATATATATATATATATATATATATAAGCATCAATTAAAGAAAGGTGGAATTTTCCTCCTTGTCTGAAGAGTATAAAGTCTTAAAGCATCTCACATCGGATCATGGCTATATACTATACTTTTTTAGATGAACCCAGCACCATAAGCTTGATGTGTAAGATTTTGGGTTTTATATTTTGTAATATGTGCGCAAAAAGTTTTATATCATAAATATGTATATACCTCTGGAATAATTAGTTGTCGGTCTTGTTAAGCATGTTTAATTTAATTGTATTTTTGCTAATGCAGCTGATTTATCATCAACCTCATTTGAGGAGGTGACGGATATAAGATGGTGCGAAGGTGCTGATCTCTATGATAAGGATGGTCTTACGCCTTTATTGAAAGCGGCTCGAGAAGCTAATATTCCGTTAGTTAAATTGCTGTATCTTCTAAATCCATCCTCAGTGGGATATAAAACAAAAAATGACCAAAAAACATTCTGGCACCTACTTGCAAGTGAAACACACTTTGATTCAAGAGATAACAGAGAAACAAGTCTTGAGCTGCTCCTAGAGATACGTTGCGATGGAAATGCTTTGAAATACTTAGTTGAAGCTGACCATGATGGAAATACGCCGCTGCATATAGCCATTGAGAAAAGAAACTTCCAATTTGCTCGATTTATCATGGAAATTGCTCCACAAGATTCCTTCGAGAATATAATGCGCAAAAGGAACGGGAAAGATCTTACCCCCATCGATCTGATCGGATCTGCAGAATGTGTGCCTTCTGAGGTAACACTATCTCCCTCTAGCTCTCTCATTAATTACCCCCCGCAGACACCGTAGCGGATCTAGATCTTTGGATTAGGAGTGCCCACTTATTAACAATCATCACCATGTCTCCATCTCTGTACTCTCTATCTTAGAACCGGCTCCGCTATCACTTATATTATTTTCTTTGCTTTTTTCAAGTTTTTTTTTTTTTCCACAATGGTAAAGGAGAGATAAAAATTAAGCGCCTCTTCTCACAAGAGTACGCCCAACAACATCATCCGCAATAATTTGACCTAGGTGAGGTGAGAAACATAAGTCAGTTGTAAACGCACCGGTCCGAATTTGGCTAACCAGTCTGCTGCCATGTTTGCCTCCCGAAAGATGTGATTGTACTTGGCTTGAATATCCTTATTTAACTAGACTTGAACATCTCGAATGATATTAGCGATTTTCCACGGAACCTGACCGTCCCCTTTAGCTGCTTTGATCACTGTAAGATTATCCCCTTCAATAATGATACTGTTGTACCCTGATTGAACTGCTGCTTTGACTCCGTCTCGAAGTGCTCTTGCTTCTGCCACGAGAATGGTTGTATCTCCGTAATTTTGTGCTCCTGCTTTAACTAGCGTTCCCATCCAATCTCGTAAAATGAAGCCACCTACCGCTGAGGAATGGGTGTGAGATCCGTCGAAGTTGAGTTTGATAGCTCCCGGATGAGGGGGATGTCATCTCACAAAATGATTTGAGGTGGAAGGGGTAGAAGAAGTCCCCTAGGAAAAGGTATCAACCGATATACGAGCTCGGATTCGCCATTCAGCATAAGCCTTTTTGGCACGGATGATACATGCTAAGGGTTAAAGAATATTATTTCTGAAAACTACATTATTTATATTCTTCCAAATGCTCTAGAGTAGGAAGGAGACTTTTCGAAGTATGTCAGGAGTCTCAGTGCTTTTAATTTTATGAAGGTATTGTAATATGGTCTGGTTATGAGCAGGTGCTATACCGGACGGGATCCATCCATGGTTTTCGGCATAATCCCAAACTTTCCTTATCATACAACACTCAATGAACAAGTGTTCTACGGATTTGATATCATTTGAGCAGATGAGGCATGAAGGATCAATGTGTAGCCCTTTTCTTAAGAGAAGACCTCTGACAGGAATCGCCTTATGGCACACTTGCCAGAGAAAGACTTTAATTTTTGGCATAGTGTCAATTTTCCATATCCATTTGTGATTCCAGTCAGAGTTATGTAGAGCTTGCGGGTCATGGGCTAGCCAGGTAGCAGACTTTGTTGAGAATTTTCCTGAGCTGTGGAGTCCCCAACAGAAGGAATCTTCTATGTCATGATCTGGGATGGTAATTCGTTGGATTTTCGTTATAATAGAGTGATCAGTAAGAGTGTGCTTGAGTTTGTCGAGATTCCAGGTATGGTTTGCAAGAATAAAGTCACTAACCGTTGCTTCTGGTAAGGAAATATTAATTCCAGGGGTACGTAGCATGTCAGCTAGTGTGAAATTCCCTATCCAGTTGTCAAACCAGAATAGAATTCGCTTCCCATTTCCTAACTTCCACATGACACCTCGTCTGAGGAGATCACGACAATTCAATACACTCTTCCAAAACTGGTGAGTCAGTGCCTTTTTGTCTATAATCAAAAAGGTTCTTTTCTTTGGGGTATTAGTTTGTAACCATTTGGGTCCATAAACTAGCTTCATTGGATAATATTTTCCAAGCTAACTTACACTGAAAGGCTTTGTTAACGACATCTGTTTTCCGAAGGCCCAAACCCCCTTTGTTCTTTGGCATGCAGACTTTATCCCATGCTATAAGTGGTAGCCCTTTGTCCGTACTAGATATTTGCCAAAAGGAATCACAAGTTCACAACTAATCTTATCGATATGGTTAGTAGTAGATTTAGGGAGCTGAAAACATTGCATGGTGTGCGCTGGTAGGGATTCTAAATGTGATTGAATCAGTGCTGATCTCCCCGCTTTTCCTTCTCAAATAGTGTAAAATGGAATTGGAGTGATATTAATCTAGACCAAAAACCAAAAATAAAAAGAAAAAATAAGGCAAGCTTACCTAAAATTTTTTGGGTCATTACTATAAAGCATGAGAGAGAGAAAAGTAAGAATGTTAATAAATTTTACTCAATTATTTTATCAGCTTACAATAACTCTTTATAGCAGAGGTTGAACTTTTTATTTTAAAAAAATAGAATAGTTAGTGTTTGGACCTGTTGATAAGAGTGTCCAATGTTTATTTGAACTATTTTAGGTCCACATATACTATTATTAACTCCTTAAAAGTAGCATATTAGAATTTTGTTCCACCCATGCATGCACAGACAGGGTCACATTATTGTAGCCATTACTCGCCATGCTTAGCATATCAGTTACCGTTGAATCAGAGTCTCAGCTGTATTCTTCAAAGTCTAAGTTAAATCCACTTTTTGGATTATCGTCTTTCCTCATTATTTTCCCCTAATCAATATAAGTATCTACAAACAGTGCAGGAACTGAGAGCCTCTATACAAAACTCCATATCCAAGGCCATAGTCTAACTGCCAGAGTCGAAGTTCTCCTTGTCATCTTCTTGCACTTCCATAAACATTACAATGCTATTTGAGTCATGGGTAGATCCATTTTTGTTTGGTTCCTCCATACAAGATTTTATTTTTCCTTTCAAACGATTTCAATGCTTGGTCTGCTGGCTAGCCGCCAACTCAACAGGAAAATCAGCATCAATTTCTTCTTGTCCAACGGGATCATTTAGACATGTTGAGTTACACATTTGCTGTAGTTTATGTAACTCTTTCTTCGCTTCATCATTCCTAGGTTCAAACTTGAGAGCTAAGAGAAGGTCTTTGTGAGCTTCTTCCAGCATACCTATAAACATAAAGGCCCTGGCTCTTCTGAATCGAGCTTTAACATTACAAGAATCTAACCTAAAGACCAAATCACATTGATTTCTGGCTGCCTCATAATCAACCAACAAGTAGCGAGGTTGAGATCATAAGCAGATCTATGTTATGTTTAGAGGTGTCCATGGATACTCTTCGCTTAACGTTTTTTTTTTTTTTTTCCAATTACTTGGCACTAATGATTTGTACTCTATAACCAACGATTTTAGTAATTGGTAGGAAATTATAATATTATAAGATTTTGGCACAATTTATGTATCCACTTCAAAATATGAAGAACTACAGAGAACAAACACAGTAGTAGACTACCTTAATGTTTTTTTTTTGGAGTAAAAAAGTGGCTATATTATTATTGCATATCAAATGCCGCTAGATTAAAAATACGAGACGGAAGCTTGTAAAAAATACGAGATGGAACATCGATAAATAGACTAATATAATATATATTATATGATTTTTTTGATAGAATATATGATTTTTTTTGTTTGAGCTTGTATAGTAGTAATGATATTAACAGATAGACATCTTATTTAAAATTTAAGAGTGATGATGTTAAGACGAATAGGTACGATAATGAAACATTTACCCATTTAAAACTCGCAAAATTCACCCCATTTAAAACCCAAATAGGTGATAAAAATGGGTTTAAATGGGTATGGGACAGTTATTGAAAAATGGGTACGGGTATGAGTATAGCCCTCACCTGTCCCATACCCGCACCCTACCCGCACCGGTTTTTATAATAAGAAAAAATATTTGCAGTTAAATCTTTTTCCGATTCAAAGCCTTATAATGAGAAATTAGTCAATAATGTTTTTGATTTCACATTTCTAAATAATATATTTCCAAAACATCATGACTTAATTTGTAATCTTATAATGACAAAGATATATATCATACTTGGATATAGGTTGCATATTACTTGGATATGAGTTGCATATGAGTATTAATTTTTATTCTCTATGTGAACCCAGATAAAACCCGCAAACCTGCAAAATCCGATGGGTATGGGTATGTATTTTATTTTTTAATACCCGAATCGTACAGACACAGGTACGGGTATGATTTTCGAAAACGGGGATGGGTGAGGGTATGATTCAATTCACCTCGTACCTGCCCTATTACCATCCCTAAAGCTGAACACTTATATCTTGGATTATTTGATATGGATATATTTTTATTTTTCCACTCACAGTTTGAAAACTTCATTTGGAGCAAACATGAATTAATGACGCATCTGCTGGGTGCTCGAAGTTTAAGTGGCGTCCCTACGGCAATGGTAAAAGACTCCACCAACACAATTGGTGTGATAGCAGCACTTTTGGCGACTATAACCTTCACAGCTGCATTCACCGTTCCGGGTGGACTAAATACTGATAACGGGATCCCACTTCTAATGAGAAAGGCAGCGTTTCAAGTATTCATGGTCTCTGATATTTTAGCAATGTGTCTTTCGATGATGATTCTCTTTTGCCTGTTGTGGACCATGGGCAACCAAAGAGAAAGAGTGGTGATACTGGACCTTGCTATCTTTTTACTTGAACTGTCCTTTTATGCAACTCTTCTGGCATTCATGACGGGTTTGTACGTGACAACGTTCCACGTTGCAGCGTGGGTTGCCATTTTCGCTTGCGCTATTTGCTCTTTGCTAATCTTGCTCATGCGCCAACGAGTAGTCACTTCTGCCATTCGACCTATTATCAACATAGCTTTTGTCTCTGGGAAAGCTGCTTCTTCAGTTAAAGAATTCTTATACTTACTGCTATGCTGTGTTCCCAAGAGAGAAATGATACGTTGTTCTCAGCAACCAAATGAAATACAGAAGTTGAAACTCAAGCGCCATGAACATGAGCTAGTAAAGACGTGGAGAGCTTCATACCGTTGTAATGGGTGTCAGGAGCTAGTGTCGTCCAACTGGTCCTTTAACTGCAATAAATGTAACCTTGATCTGCATCCTGAGTGCGCCTTGAAGAACCATAAGAAGGATGATATGCCAAGCTGGATTCCCAAGAGAATTATGACGTGTTGTTCGAAACAACCCAAAGAAACCAACCAAGGAGGTCATAGTAGCCCTACCCATGGCGATGCTCATGCAGAGCGAGGTGCTCCCCCTTCGCCTATGTGGAGAGCTACAGGTGCGGCATCTTATTTGATCTGACTCTGAGTTGTCCTCCTTTTTTTTTTTTTGATAATTTAATTAGCTCATTTAATTAATCTAGTGATCCATTCAATGCTTGGCCAGCTAATTGTTATACTAATATATAATTTGCATCCTAAGTGTGCCTTGAAGAATAATGAGAAGGCAGAATTAGGCGAAGGCAGCAAAGTGAAAGCCACAGATGAGGAGGGCAAAGCCAGAGCAAAAGATGACGAGAGTAAGGCCGACACAAAAGAAGACAGTATTTGTGAAGGTGATGTGTAGGAATGTTTCCACATGTTGGAGTAATTCAGAAATTAATGGCAAGGGCAAACACGCTAAGTATCGATAATTTACATTATCAAGGAGTTACTTAGCTTCCCTGATAATATCTATGTTGGCATTAATTATGTAAATCATCTTCATGTGGGTTTTTAGTCAAGTGCTTGTGTGTATTTAGAGTCTAGAGATACTATTATGAGAGTATGTTTGTAATATAGCAGTGCTGTTTGTAGTATTGCAGTGCTGTTTTCAGTCCAGTGTGAGTGTATTTAGAGTCCAGATACTGTTTTGAGAGTATGTTTGTAATATTGCAGTGTTGTTTGTCATGAAGAGTTAGAACTTGATGAAATTTTGTTCTTCATTTCATTGTGTTCTACTTTTGATCCGTCATAATTTCATCAAGAAGTAGCCATGCGTTTTCAAGTCATAGACTGAGATGGTACAATTGAATAAGGAAAGATAAAAGGACAATGAGATTTTTGCTTCATGCTTGGTTAATAGTAAATCCTTCTATAGATATGAACTTAAATTTGCACATCACCTACGGTAAAACCGTTTCACGTAAGATTTTTGTGGATGCAAAACATATGAACAATTGCCGATCAATCTTACCTTTGTTTCATGTCATGTCAATCATCTCACTTCGTATAAGAGCTTGTAGTGTCTTTTACCTACAGCCTTTAATTGTCTCAAAGTTGTCTAAGTTAGTCGGCTCTTTGCTCTATTTTTTTTTCCTCCGTTTGAAGGCTCTATATTGCTTAAAGGTCAGGAGTTCACCACAAGAAACTAATTTAATCCAAATTAGACAATAAAACATTCAAATAAAACATTCAAGTAAAACTAATTAGAATTTCATCTCGTCTTAAAAAATAAATTAGCTAGACATAAATAAAAATAGAACACAATAGAGAAAACTATACTCAACAGGATGACAATTTTTTATCCAAATCTGACGGTCTAATTCCATGCTCGGGGAACAGGGTGTGGATAGTATGGCCTGCTTGGTTTTTGCTCAAATGTGTATCTTTCTCCTACTCACTTACATTTGTACAAAAATATGTATTGATTTCGCATACTTCTAATGTGTATATCATATCTCTAGGAACATATACTCGCAAGAGCCACATTAGCAAATATATATTAAAAAATTAATATATGATAAGTACACACGTGAAAAATATATCCATGAAATACATCTCAAGAAACCACAATATGATGTGCAATTATGGAGGGAAACTATCTTTTGGAGAAAAATTCTAAATTTAAAATCAGAAATTACATTACATTCATGTATTAAATCGAATTTTTCTGTAATTTTTTAAAGAAAAAAATCTCAAATTACGTACATAAAAATATCTATGAGGTGACTTATTCAAGATCATGAGTTGAGCATCACAGTCCAAGTTTTTGTAATTGGGCGAAAAAAGTTTCACCCTACTTTAATTTGGGTGGTGGTTTGTGGATAGTCCACCACAAATCAACGAAAAAAATAAAAAAATCTAATTCCCATCATCATCACTAAATTTTTCCAGGCCACAAATTAAACCATGAGTTCAAACACTGTTTTCTTTCGTCACCTCTTTAATCTCACATGAACGGTATGATGTATTTGGAATATGAATACATTTCTTATACGATGCAAGATATTAGGAAAGACGGTGCGATAATCCTAAAATATATATAGGATATAGGACTATATCAGCTGAGATTTTGTCTCTCCTAGTTTCATTAACAGTTACAATGATTATTAAAATTATCAATATCATCAGATATGGTTAAGGTTGTAAATAAATTTAAAAATTCGAATATTTTATTATTAAAATTTTAATTAATAAATTGGGTATTATCATCTATTATAAAAATATTTGGTAATATAGAAAATCAAAATTTTTTTATTGTTTTTATTATTTTTCAAAAAATTGGAAAGACAAATATAATAATATAGGAGGTGCAAAAAGAAGGAATCAAGAGTGTATTTTTTATATTTGGAAATAATTTTATTCTTATTTTTAAAATGCATTTAATTGTGCCATTAATTTTGAGATACTAAAATGTATTTTTTAAAAATAAAAAAATTGATTATTTTAATTTAATTTCATTTCACCGTATTCATATCTACATTCATTGCGCTTTTTCCATTCATCACATATCCATATTTCATCACATATCCATATTATCCAAATGGATAAGCATAACACATCGAAGTGCTTTTTTTTTCATTTTCAAATTTTCTTAAGGAAATATGCACACACAGAAGTGTCTTAGTCAGATCATAGATGTCTTAGATCATAAATTCACAGCTACGGAATAGTCTTATAATATATATACTTTTTTTGGGTGAACCCAAAACACCATAAGCTTACAATGTAATATTTTAGATTTCATATTTCGTAATATGAGCGGAAAAAAAAATTTATATCATAGTTTAAAAAATAATATTTCTCAAAATTAAATAGAACCCTAAAAATGAAATCCAATTTGAATTAAATATTTTCGAATTAAATTCAATCTAATGTTCAATACTCCAATGATAGCAAACAAGTTGTCACGGATAAACTTACGGATGAAATAGCTGAAATGCTTTCGCCACCTATAATTTGACTATTTTCATGCATGATTTACGTCGAAAATCAAAGATAAATGCAATTTTTATATTATAATTTTCGAACATTTTGACTTATTTTCTCTATAATGGCATATATGCTTTATGTCAAAGCTCAAATATTAATTTACATCATTAAATTATGTTTTCATGTTTATGTAAATATTATATTCATAAAAAAACTAGAAAATTTTTCATATTGGTAGCATATAAAAATATATATATATATATATATATATATATATATATATATATATATATATTTCTATAAACATGAGAAGAAAATAGATGATAAGTTGAATATTTATAAAAAAAATATATAAGAAGATTTAAGAAGAGGTAAGAAGATGCAAAGAAATGTAAGAAGTTGCAAGGAGCTGTAAAGAGTTGTAAGCTAAATTCTCTAAATTACGAAAAAGAACATGGCCATATGTTCTATGTCTGGATTCGGTGAAAAATAAGACAAAAAATGACACAAAAAAACATTCCGGCACTTGCTAGCAGACCTGAATTCGCCGTGCAATTCATCAATGCAAAAATTCGAAGGATTGGTGTTGAGAGGAAGACTTATGTATAATTGACGTGGATATATTTTTACTTTTTCCACTCATAGTTTGAAAATTTGATTTGGAGCAAACCTGAACTAATTAAGGTTCTACTGGGTGCTCGAAGCTTACATGGCATCCCTACCTCGATGGTAAAAGACTACATCAACACAATGGGTGTCAATAGCCACGCTTTTGTTCTGGCGACAACAATAACACCACCTCCCAGTGTGGGTCCCGCTTTCGCGGGGTCTGGGGCTTCTGTTCTGGCGACAATAGCCTTCAATTCACAGCTGCATTCACCGTTCTAGATGGGCTAAACACCGATAATGGCACCCCAATTCTAATGGGAAATGCCGCATTTCAAGTGTTCATGGTCTCAGATATTTTAGCAATGTGTCTTTCGATGATGATTCTCTTTTGCCTGTCGTGGAGCATGGGCAACCAAAAAGAAAGAGTGGTGACATTGGACCTTGCCATCGCTTTACTTGAACTGTCCTGATCAGTTAAAAAGCAAGTTTCATATTTTTGCTGAACTAGCATATATATGTCCAATTGGAGAATGTCATATCAGGTCTCCTAAGTTCTGGCGAAACAATGACAAACTCACTTCAAACCTGCATCATATAGTTGGCCAAATACCGCTCGAGGATTATGGCCTTGTTATTTCATTTTTATTTCAAGGAGTTCTATTATGGACTAGAAACAAATACATTAAAAGTTCGGCTCGCTGACAAGAATCTCTTAAGTTCCTATTATTGCCTTCCAGATCCTCCAAAGTTAGGATTATTAGATTCCAAAAACCCTATTCTATATCATGATTTTGAATCCCAAATTGTTGACATAACAATACACAGTGAGGACTATATAATGATGTTAAAGTCTACATGTGTGCATCTGTGTACATGTTTCGATTTTATGTTAAGCTTCGATATTAATTATATGAGCATTGTCAATCCCCCCCCCCCCAAAAAAAGGTTTGAAGATTTTTTGTGGAGAAAACCTGAATTAGTGAAAGAGATCTACTACTACATTGATATCTGATATCAGTGTAATGTGCCTTTCTATGGTGTTTCTATTTTGTCTCATAATCATGGGTAGTAAAAAGGAAACAGTGGCGCTACTAGATATTGCTATCTTCCCACTTGAACTGTCATTCTATGCAACTCTTGTGGCTTTCATGACTCGTTTGTATATCACAACCTCCCTGATTGCATCATGGGCTGCTATCCTCGCTTGTGTTCTTTGCTGTTTGCGAATCTTGATCATGTGCTGTTGGGTTTTATGGCCCAAAATTCGAGTACCGGCACGGTGGGACGACGCTACGCGAACACGGGCGTGCCACGATGAAGGAGCACCAAGCCGAGAGGGGCAGAAAATTGGCACGGGGGTGCCGTGCCATGTGGCACGGTCGTGCCACGTGTCTTTTCGCCGCCTCTTTCGGATGGCGGCTAGGGTTTCTGTCTCCGAGGGGGATTCCTCCTGGCGGCTAGGGTTCTACTTTAAAGGGAAAACCCTACTGTTTAGACCCTATATAAAGGGGGGTCAAGCCTAGGATTAAAATCAACCCAGTACTCATAAACACATTGAGAGGTAAAAGTAGTTTGTGAGAGATTACAATAGAGAGAGATTGTAAGACTGCTCTTAGATCGAATCACTGAGGTGATTGTGATCGTGGTGTACTTTCCTGCTCAAAGTGGATTGTTTTGGTGCTGTCGCTGTCCGTGGTTTTTCCCACATTGGGTTTTCCACGTTAAATTCATGTGTTCTTGTTCTCTTCCTACTATTCTATTGTTTTGTTGATTGAATTTCTGATTTTCTATTGCATCCTATCGCTTCCGATATACTGTTACTATGATATTAATCATAACAAGTGGTATCAGAGCTTTGGTTATAGGATGTCTTCTATCATGAGGGTAGATATTCAGAAATTCGACGGAGAGATAAGTTTTAATCTCTGAAAGGTGCAGATGAGAGCGGTTCTCATCCAGCATGGGTTGTGGAAGGTCCTGAAGGGACCTCATGTCAAACCCGAGAAGAGAACAGATGAGCAATGGGCTGAAGAACAAAAGAAGCGGCGTGGGTCGCTGACGGAAGACGAATGGGAGGAACTGGAGTTGAAGGCGGTTTCAGCCATACAGTTGTGCTTAGCACCACATGTCCTGCGAGAGGTGCTTGATAAGACAACTGCGGTGGATCTTTGGGTTCGGCTGGAGGAACTCTACATGACGAAGAGTCTCGCCAACAAGATCCGTTTGAAGGAAAGGTTGTATACCTTTCGTATGGCTGAAGGTACCCCTATTTAAAAACATTTGAATGAGTTTAACTCTATTTTTGTTGACTTGAAGAGTCTAGATGTGAAAGTTGAGGATGAGGATAAGGCTATTTTGCTTGTTGTGTCGTTACCCCCTTCTTATAAACATTTTAAGGAGATTATGCTATATAGTAATTCTAATACTATATTGTTTGAAGATGTTAAGTCAAACCTGTTGTCCAAAGAGAAGTTTGATCTTGACATTCATGCTAATTCTACTGAGGGATTAGCAGTAAGGGGTACAACAACTGAAAAGGGGAACGGTAATGGGAGTAAGAACCGTTCTAAGTCTAAAAATCCTCATGCTGGTAAGACCTGCAATTACTGTGGTAAATTGGGTCATATTATTGCTAACTGCTGGAAACTGCAAAAGAAGAAGGAGAAAGAGGAAGATAATCCTCAGGAGCCTGCTGAAGCTTCATTTGCTGAATCTGATTCTGATGGTGACGTGTTGTTTGCTACCTTTACTGAATGGGGGAGCGATTCTGATTGGATTCTTGATTCTGGGTGTACCTATCATTTGTGTCCTTACAAGGATTGGTTTTCAACATATGATCCAGTTGACTCAACTGTTGTTCACATGGGCAATAATGCCCAATGTAATGTAACTGGAGTCGGTACTGTTAAAATCAAGACCCATGATGGTGTTGTCAGGACTTTATCGAATGTTCGTCATGTTCCTGACTTGAAGCGTAACCTCATCTCGTTGGGCACCCTTGAATCCAAAGGGTGCAAATATTCAGCTGAAGGTGGAGTTCTGAAGGGCTCAAAGGGCAGTAGGATTCTGCTGAAGGGTTTGAGGCAAGGAGGCCTCTATGTCTTGCAGGCATCTACTGTGGCAGGTTATATGAAGGAAAGTTCATATAAATCATCTCCTAGAGTTAAGTTCAAGCATTGCTTGGACTTAGTTAGCATCCACAGTCACTGAGGGCCCTGCGGGGCATAGCCCCATAGGGGGCATCACCCTTTGGGGTGAGACGACGGCGACGGAAAGTTGAAGATTGGAGATTTTGGTCCAAGGTGGAGATTGTTGGGTTTTATGGCCCAAAATTCGAGTACCGGCACGGTGGGACGATGCTACGCGAACACGGGCGTGCCACGACGAAGGAGCACCAAGCCGAGAGGGGCAGAAAATTGGCACGGGGGTGCCGTGCCATGTGGCACTGGGTGACCGTGCCACGTGGCACGGTCGTGCCACGTGTCTTTTCGCCGCCTCTTTCGGATGGCGGCTAGGGTTTCTCTCTCCGAGGGAGATTCCTCCTAGCGGCTAGGGTTCTACTTTAAAGGGAAAACCCCTACTGTTTAGACCCTATATAAAGGGGGGTCAAGCCTAGGATCAAAATCAACCCAGTACTCATAAACACATTGAGAGGTAAAAGTAGTTTGTGAGAGATTACAATAGAGAGAGATTGTAAGACTGCTCTTAGATCGAATCACTGAGGTGATTGTGATCGTGGTGTACTTTCCTGCTCATAGTGGATTGTTTTGGTGCTGTCGCTGTCCGTGGTTTTTCCCACATTGGGTTTTCCACGTTAAATTCCTGTATTCTTGTTCTCTTCCTACTATTCTATTGTTTTGTTGATTGAATTTCTGATTTTCTATTGCATCCTATCGCTTCCTGTTGAACGGTAAATTTACCTATTTTACGTGCCTCTTTCACCCACTTTTAGCTCGTATAATAACTTAATCTTTGGGGTTTTACCTTGTGTTATTTATGTTTTTGTGGGAAACAACTCCAAATCAAACAAGCGTCGCGGAAAGGGACGAAGATGGGACAAAACGACGAAAAACAGCGAAAACCGACGAAAATCGGCAAAGTGGGGCAAAACCGGGGGAGACGGCCACCGTGCCACCCCCCCAGTTCGTCGGGCCTCGGTTTTTCTATTTAAGCTTCGTTCGGGCGTCTTCGCGAGGGGGTTCGTTCGTCGTTGGGGGTCTTTGCTCTGGCGATTTTGTAGGATTAGTTTAGATTAGATTTTAGTTAAGAAGGGAGATTAGTTTAGGATTGAAGATTGTAACATTGGATTCAACCTTTGGATTTCAAGTTCTTCATCAATTCAAGACTAAGTTTCCTTCTCTTTTATCTCTCTAGTTTTTTATGTTCTTGTTAATTATGTTTTGTTGATTTTGATTCTTGTATTGGTTTTGGTCGATTTATGTGTTTAAATTTCATTGTTAATTTATGTTGTTTAGTTGTTTAGATTTGTTTTATTTCATTCCGTTTTGTTCTTCAAGTTTATGTTCTTGTTGGTTAGTTTAGGTTTTCACGCGTTTTTCATGATTTGCTGGTAGATTGTGTTGGCTTGAATTGTGATTAGCCTCTTGATGGCTAATTGATCTTGTACTGGGCCTAACCATACCCAATCTATGCCTAGAACTTAGAGTTTTCCTTCACGCCCGCCAAGTGTTCGATGAAATGCCTGAGAGGGTTTTCATCCATATTTTTGGGCGATTGACTTATGCTGAGAGGTGAGGTCAATTTGCTAGTGTGGGAGAGGGAATGGCCGAGTTCGGGACACGAAAGTAGTATCCGAATCGAGTTAGGTCCGGGGTTGCTAGTTTTGTGGTCTAATTCGACTAACCCCACGAAAGTAGGTGGTTACACGAATTAGACTAACTCATGACCCTTGAGAAAGGGCTTGGGTGGTCTTTGATGGTGCAACCGACCATCTCTTGTTCATAGCGTAGTTTGAGTGGGTTAGGACTCATATTGATTAGTTGGTTCACTAATTGATAAAATCACAATTCCAAGTCGCTTGTTTCTATATTTGTAGCGTAGTTTAGTTCCCCTCCTTCACCGTTGATCACGCCTAGATTGAGACGCTCTAGTAAACTCTGGTAGTTGAAAACACAATTCCCTGCGGACGACACCCCAAGTACTCAACAATACACCTTGCACTTGGGGTTTATAAATATTAAAACTCTATTTTTTTTCTGCTAACAAGTTTTTGGCGCCGTTGCCGGGGAATTGGCGTTTTTCAATATTGGGGTTTACTTCAGCATTCGAGACTAGGCCTTTAGAAAATCCAAAAAAATCAAAAAAATCAAAATTTTCAAAAAAAAAAAAGAAAATATGTCTCCTTTCCACTTCCCTCAACATGAGCATGAATTGTTTTGGCAATACTATGATAGATTACATGCTTTTCTTGCTCATTGTGGTTATTGCTTCGAGAAGTGGGAAATTTTGAACATGGTCTATGAGGGTGTGACTTGTGAGACCCATGCTCTTTTGGAGCATTGGGACTTCTGTGCTCGAAACATTGATGAAGCTTGGGAATTACTTGAGTGGTTGGCTAGGGATACTTATGAATTTGAGACTAGTCAATTTACTTCATCCATCCCATCCCCCTGCATTCCTAATTTTACACCTCTTGCATGTGAGATCTGCCATCGTTCTGACCATGATAGTGTTTCTTGTCCCTATCGTATTTCTGCTGATGGTTTTGCTAGAATTTCTAGTATGATAGAGGCCATGAACAAGCAACAAGTTGAGTTTGCTGAGTTTGTTAATAAATCGAGGGAGTATGACCTATCACCCAAGATTGACCCTAGTTCTAGTGCTCCTAGACTTGATGTCAATATGTGTGATGATGGTGCGTCTTTTCCTCCTCTAGAGTCCGGACTAGAGGAGGTGCTCGACCCTCCCTTACCTACTCTACCTCTTGTTGCTCCATCTCTACCTAGCACATTTAAGGACAACACTTTGACCTATCCTGATCCACCTTTCCCTTTAGCTCAGTCGACAGAGTTCGGGGTAGGTGCGACATTTTGTGCTGGTGCTAGGGTCGATGGGGATGATTTCTGTCTTGAGTCAGACGGTACTTGTAGTGAGGTGCAGGATCTTGACAAGATTCTCGAGGGGGAGTCCTGTGTGGATGCTGTGGCTGTAGTTTCATCTAGTCCTGATCTTACTGACCATGTATCCCTCAACTCCCTTGATATTTCTCATGCTTCTTCATGTTCACTACCCTCCTCTTCCCCTGAGTACCATAATTTATCACTCGTTGCATGTCATGATATGCTTGAGGGGAATGAGATAGACTGTATGGAGTCCCTAGGTGCCTTTAGAGGGTATGACCCCTCCCCTGACCCTTATAGTCTATACCTAGAGGACATGCCTGGAAAAATCATCTTTCCTATTGAATTCAATCATTCTACTGATTTTTCTAAGGCATTTGATAAATTTAGGAGAGCACTTACTATTATTTCTGCATTCCTGTTTAAGTGCTCTTACTTACACTCATCTGAGTTGCAGGCTCAGGTGTTTGATAAACTTCTGCGAGCGTTGACAGCATCTGAGTTGCCGATGCGCGTCCTGAACGCCGCCGAGGAGTGGCTGATGCTCCTCGCGCTTCCCCAACCTCGTCCTAGCGAGGTGTAGTTTGGGTACATTCTGTACCCGACCTGGTATATTCGTTCTCACTCTTCTCTTCCCCCCTTCTTTTTATTTTTCTTTTCTTCCCTTTTTGTTTTTGTTTAGTTGTGAATATTAGGATTGTGTTTTTAGTTGGTGATCATCTTGTGGTGAAATTTGGATGTTGTTGAGCCGTTATTGGCTATGATCACCATTTTTGTGTCTTTGTAGATTTTTATTGTGATGTGATTGGTGGTGTTATTGGATTGGTCTACATTTATTTTTGGTGGTGTTAGTTTGTATTTATGTGTGATCGTGTTGTTGTTTTGGGTGAGAATTGTATTTTTTGGGAGAGTGTTTAGCTTGTGTATATTTTTGTCGATTTTTGTTTTTCTTGTGTTTGATTTTGTTTTTCTTTATTTTTGTGTGTTGGTGATGACTCACGGCTCCCAATGAGGACATTGTGAGATTTAGGTGTGGGAGTGGGGTCATCTCCCCTTTTCTTTTTATTTTTTTTGTGAAAATTTTTCATTTTTGTATAACTTTTTTATTTTTTTCTCCTTTTTGTACAAAATTTTCTTTTCTTTTTGCATTTAGGGGAGTTTTGTACTATTTTGATCAGCCTTGATCCCTGATACCTTGACTGTTAGCTCGTATATAAGTATAATGTGTATGATAGATATTCATCCCCAATCTGTCGTTTTAGACCTCAGTTCTAACCCCAACAGTCCATCGTAATTTTGCAATCCAGTCCTGAATTCATGTATTGTCATCATCCTGAATTCTTAGTCTTCCACGATCGACTCTCCCATTGTCTACTGCACAGTTCCCTTTATATGTGCTGGCACCCCCCTTTCTTTTTCCAAAACAAAAGCAAAAACAAACAAATTTAAGCGCTACTGGGTGTATACCTTTGAGGCATAACATGAGTTTGTATTGAAAAAAATAATAATGGAAAGAAAAGAAAGTGGGGAAGAAAAGAGATGGAAATGACAAGTACCCCTTTGAGGCATGCGCTACTGGGTGTTACCCTTTGAGGCAATACTGCTACTGGGGAAGCCTGCTTTCTATGCTAGCCAATCAAAAAGGTAGCTTGTGTCAATTACGTGGGATTGAGTTTGGTTTTGGTAGGCTTAGTTTCAGGGTGATGATACACTTGCACACTAGGCACCAGGATGGATTCAATGTCCTCATGCGTCGTGGGGTGAAAAGCTGATGTCTGGATGCCACTCTTTGGGATGATGTGTCCTGAAATGCATATAATGCCTGTGTACAGACTGATATTTGAGCTATTAGGTAGTTTTGGTTGATTCGATTGTGTACAGTTTATCCCCATGTATATATTGTGTTTTGCTACTTTTATTTTTCGACTTTTGTTTCTCTTTTCTTTGTTTTTCCTTTTTGAGATTTTGTGGGTATATCTTCTGCAAACCCTCACGAGACCTTACTCGTCCACTTGGGGTAACCAAGGGGTTTAAAGGGCTTGTTGCATACGCTAAATGCAACCGTGATTCCTACGAAAGTGAGTTAGTTGTTTACTCTAGTTTTCTTTTATTTTACTTGAGGACGAACAGAAAATAGGTGTGGGGGTGTGTTGAACGGTAAATTTACCTATTTTACGTGCCTCTTTCACCCACTTTTAGCTCGTATAATAACTTAATCTTTGGGGTTTTACCTTGTTTTATTTATGTTTTTGTAGGAAACAACTCCAAATCAAACAAGCGTCGCGGAAAGGGACGAAGATGGGACAAAACGACGAAAAACAGCGAAAACCGACGAAAATCGGCAAAGTGGGGCAAAACCGGGGGAGACGGCCACCGTGCCAGCAATGTGGCACGGTGTGGCCGTGCCACATGGCACGGCCGTGCCACGTGGCACGGCCTGACCGTGCCACCTGGCACGGTCGTGCCACCCCCCAGTTCGTCGGGCCTCGGTTTTTCTATTTAAGCTTCGTTCGGGCGTCTTCGCGGGGGAGTTCGTTCGTCGTTGGGGGTCTTTGCTCTGGCGATTTTGTAGGATTAGTTTAGGTTAGATTTTAGTTAAGAAGGGAGATTAGTTTAGGATTGAAGATTGTAACATTGGATTCAACCTTTGGATTTCAAGTTCTTCATCAATTCAAGACTAAGTTTCCTTCTCTTTTATCTCTCTAGTTTTTTATGTTCTTGTTAATTATGTTTTGTTGATTTTGATTCTTGTATTGGTTTTGGTCGATTTATGTGTTTAAATTTCATTGTTAATTTATGTTGTTTAGTTGTTTAGATTTGTTTTATTTCATTCCCTTCGTTTTGTTCTTCAAGTTTATGTTCTTGTTGGTTAGTTTAGGTTTTCACGCGTTTTTCATGATTTGTTGGTAGATTGTGTTGGCTTGAATTGTGATTAGCCTCTTGATGGCTAATTGATCTTGTACTAGGCCTAACCATACCCAATCTATGCCTAGAACTTAGAGTTTTCCTTCACGCCCGCCAAGTGTTCGATGAAATGCCTGAGAGGGTTTTCATCCATATTTTTGGGCGATTGACTTATGCTGAGAGGTGAGGTCAATTGGCTAGTGTGGGAGAGGGAATGGCCGAGTTCGGGACACGAAAGTAGTATCCGAATCGAGCTAGGTCCGGGGTTGCTAGTTTTGTGGTCTAATTCGACTAACCCCACGAAAGTAGGTGGTTACACGAATTAGACTAGCTCATGACCCTTGAGAGAGGGCTTGGGTGGTCTTTGATGGTGCAACCGACCATCTCTTGTTCATAGCGTAGTTTGGGTGGGTTAGGACTCGTATTGATTAGTTGGTTCACTAATTGGTAAAATCACAATTCCAAGTCGTTTGTTTCTATATTTGTAGCGTAGTTTAGTTCCCCTCCTTCACCGTTGATCACGCCTAGATTGAGACGCTCTAGTAAACTCTGGTAGTTGAAAACACAATTCCCTACGGACGACACCCCAAGTACTCAACGATACACCTTGCACTTGGGGTTTATAAATATTAAAACTCTGTTTTTTTCTGCTAACACTTCCGCTATACTGTTACTCTGATATTAATCCTAACATGTGCAATGGTCTGTTTGCATGTACCAACCATGTAACATTGGCGACCGGTTCACGTGAGGAATCAAACAGATCAATCGGTTCACATTTACCAACCAAGCCTGGTTCACCATTACTGGATAAATTAGGATTCCCGCCGGGAATGGTCAGCGAAGTATGAGCCACTACGTCAGTACCAAAATCTTCAATGATCTTTGTTGGTTCTTGCTTGACTACTCTTGTTCTTCCAGCTGAGAAATAGAATATCAAAGTCAGCACAAAATTTAGAAACAATTGACGGCCAAAAACAGCGCCTGTTAGACATGGGAACCCAGCCATACCCATCTCGTAAGAGTCAATCTCAGGCATGGGTCCAGGTAACATAGGTGTTGAAGTTGGAGTCGGAGATGCGGCAGGGTTTCCCAATTCCCTCCACCATCCATCCACCCATGGACCGGGATCTTCAAGCCCAAAAGCAATTCCTCTGTGCTTCAGAATATTTGGTACTGCAGTCCAATCCCATGAACCTAGCGATCCAACTTCAACAACATTCAATTTATTTAGTAAATCAGAGTTTCAAGTAAAGAAAGGAAAACTAATCTAATAAATGCAATATGTACTAGAATCCCTATATAGCGATAAGTATCTTTTGTATGTCAATCTCATCACGTCCACTCCACTAGACATATTATGCAAACAATTTGTTGGCAAGAAAATATGTGCGCTTACAAAATGACTCGTAAATTTGAATAGGATGTAGAATTCCATTCTACAAGAACTACCACCACCACTACCACCACCTGTGTGGGTCTCTTTAGTCTAACAACTCTAACATCCCAAATGCAAAAGTCAATTAGCTTTCAAATAACCCCATTTGACAAGGATCTTCGTCAAGAAAACTCACTTCGCGAGCAAGAGCAATTCCCAACCTGACAATTATACACTGGGCTCTAGACTTGGAAAAATGGCCCGAAACCAATTGCTAGATTTGATTAGCGGCAGAGTAGACTGTACACAACTCATCTCAGTTTACCTGGGAGCCAGAAATTTTCCTAACCAATGTTTAATATGGACCCAACAAGAATCCAACCTAAGTAGAACCTGAGTCGATCTTTTAGGACTTTTACAAAACCTACAGTCAGTGTGACCTGAGCCTGATGCTAATGACCCCTTTGCGAGGTATATTACACTGCCCTGTCCCAACTTTTGGTATTCAGAGTAGTCTTAAATAAAGGATCAAGTGCAATATTCATAACTTAGTCAATTGAACTGAAATGAAGAGTAAAAGATAACCACGAGCCGATCTCTGAATATAAGAAAAATTACAGGAGCCAGGGAACGACCTGGTGGGACCAAAAACTCAGATTTATGTGGCCTGTCAGCAGGTTTCTCTGTCATACTAGAGTTAGGAGGCACATCAGTGCTTAAATAACCACTAGGCAGTGAACTGGATTCCTTTTTCAGCAAGCACAATTCTTCATTTTCTGTCAGAGACCAAGATTATATGAAACAACCACCAAACAAAGCCCATTATCAGTTGAAATTAATCAAGCTTCATTTTGGGAAATCTCTCGAAGAAACATAGATACGAGGTCAAGGCACTGACCTGAGAATGTGTTGCCTTCAGCAACTTGGAATTTCTTCGTATCAACAGAGGCAGTTGGATTTTCAACCTCTTTAGGAGCTGCTTTTTTCTCAGGAATCTCTAAGATTGAAAGATCAAACAGATCCTCTTTATCACCCTTGGCAAAACCCATGTTTCTATCTAGCATAAAGCTCAGATGTTCCAGAAAATTCGTAGCAGATTCCCCATTCAGCCCCTGAGCAATGTTTTCGTGACTTGGAGCTTTTCCTGCCATTGTAAAAGATGATTTTCCATTGTTTTCGCTCTTATCCCTCTTCTGAACGACATCAGCATTTGGTTGAGAAACCCCACTAGCATTTGGATTCTTCTTTGCGGTGGCTCCGCCACAAATTTATCATACGGGTGATGTAAATCCAAAGCATCTCTGGCAATTTTCATTCTCTTGTTCTGATAGTTTTTCGTCGCAGAAGAGGCTAGTTTCTCACACCCACTTCTGCCAAAAATCTGGACAGCAAAATGTGATGTTCCCATAATGTAATGGAATACCACGAAATCACCCAACTCAATGTCATGATCCTTTACAAACTCAGACCACCCATTCTGGAAGGCATGACTGCCATTTTCATCTGATACCACGACATTCCATTTTTGGCCATTAGAATTCTGAAGATACATTCTTTTACCGCCATGAAAACTGAGCGTTTTGGAAAATTTAGGAGGCAGAAACTGCAAAACAGATCCACCATTACAATTCACAAACACATGGGCTATGGAAAAGCTTACCGAAATCTACAGGAGCAAGTCAACAGCTTCACACAACATAGTCCACAACCCAAAACAATGTGCATACTTGATGCAGACAGAATAAGTTTGTCAACTCCACTGATCCCCAAAAACAAAAGGACTAAAATAACTCGATTTATCTTTGAAAGTTTAACTTGCATAGAAACATGAAAACCTAGACGTAAATGGATAAATGAAAACCAAAGAGAGCGGCCTAGAGACCATACCAACACTTCAGAAAAACGCTTTCCAAACATCACTTTGAAGAATGACGAAACTTTTCGAGCTTCACCCAGCTTATGGATCAACAAACAGTTTCGGTTGCATTTAGCACATGCCTCCTCCTGGCCACCCATAGTTGATACTCGCAGGAGTAGGGACTTAGACCACTGTACAATACACATAATTAGAGAAACATGGATGAAACCCCCAAACCCATCCCTCCTTCTTTGGAGGGGTGAAAAGACTGAAAATAAACTCCCGAACCCACATAATTAGAGGGTGAGGGGAGCTCTCTGGTTCTACCACTGCCCAATAAATACAAATTCTTCACCCACTAAAGTCACAGCAAAAGAGAAGTGATAAATTAAGACAGAAACAAAATTACAAAGAGCCAGCACGATCTATACTTGTTTATGCACAGATCCCCACAGCAAAAAGCTTAATTCTTTGTTTTTGTAGAGAGGAAAGGAGGGAAATACCTTGGAGTTGGACTGAGAGAGATGAAGCAACACAACTGAGATTCATGCAAAAAAGGATGCAAGGAAAGGGCCAGCACTGCCAATGGCAGGTTTACTTTGTTTTTGTACTGTCAGAACTAGGAGCATTTCCAGCGATGAGCCTATTTTTTGGCTCACCAGTAGAGCCTATAACCGCCGCATCAATCCTCTCTTTAACTTTTTAGTTCACAATTCTCACTCTCTCCAATGAAAGGCTCACCACTTTGGCTCGCGAAATAAAATAATACCAATAGACCCCACACTTAACCATATTTAATTGGTTTGGTTTTTTTATTTTGATTGGTTATTTGGGTTTTTTTTGGGGGGATAAATAATATGCACATAATAATTGCAAGAGTTCGAAAATAAATAAAAAAATGAGCATTGGTTAATATTTGACCAAAAAATTACAATCGTTGAACAATTTTTTAAAAAAATTACAACCTCTTTTTAAAATACCAAAAAAAAGAAAAACCAATAATTTTTTTAAAAAGAAAAACAAATAAAAATTAAAAAACAAAACCAACAGAAAAAAAGGGAAAACAAAAAAAGAAAAACCCCAAAACAAAACAAATAAGAATTTTAAAATACAAAAACAAAAGCAAAAAAAGAAAAAGCAAAAAAGTAAATAAAAATGGGCTGCGGGCTGGCTCGTGGGGGTGAGCTGCCCGTTGGGCCTCGGCGCGCGGGCTCTGTGCTGCAGCCCCCCGCGCCCCCGGCTCACCCTCCACCTCAGACTTTCAGCACGCGCGCTTAGCGTTGGGCTTGCTCTCAGAACTTCGGAACGAAAATAGTGGGGAGTGGGTGTTTTGTTGTTTTATCCATCTGTCTCCATACCTCTTGATAGGAGTTTTTTTCCCCATTTTTCCTTCTTTTTCATAGTGCATTATGTGCAGATTTAGGACATGTTCTTTTTGCCTTATTTTATCTAAACTTATTCTAAATTAAACTTATTTGAACTTATTCTGAACTTTATTTACTAAACTTATTGTGAACTATTCTGAACTGAACTTATCTAAACTTATTCTGAAATTATTTACTAAGCTTATTATTCTGAACTTTCTAAACTGAATTTATCTGAACCTATTTGAACTTATTCTGAACTTTCTAAACTAAACTTATTCTGAACTAAACTTATCTGAACTTACTCTGTCTGAAAATTAGTCGAAGAGAACATGCCCTTATTTGTAAAATTTCAAAATGGGATTCAAAATTTATTCTATAGAGTAGAAATTTACTCATCAATTCTTACTTTCTAGCATGTTTATTTGTAAAATTTCAAAATGGGATTCAAAATTTATTCTATAGAGTAGAAATTTACTCATAAATTCTTACTTTCTAGTATGTGTAGATGTCACTTGAATGCAAATTGTGTAGATGTCACTTGAATGCAAATTGTGTAAATGTCGCTTAACCCACAAGCTCTAACATTTAATAATATATTATTTTTGGGGATTAGCCCCTCTCATACACTGCAAAAAATAAATTCTTACTTCCTTATTTGGTCTGTGGGAATTATAGTTGAAAATTAAATAGCAAACCTTTCTAATTTCAACCCTTGAATTTTTCTGTCACAACCAATACTCATGTATTGCCCCAAAAAAAAAAATTCAAGTGAAGTGGTTGAAGCTCATTTAATATATCAGTAATTCAGTACCATGTAATTTCCCATTATAAAACTTGTTTCGGCTCTTCCAACTTGAGTCTCATTTCCATCGCTTCATCCAACCCAGAAGAACAGGCTTCAATATTTGGGGCAAGTGATGACACAATAGCATAAATGCATGGCATGGCTTTCATGGTATGCATGTCTGTACGGAAGAATCATGTGGGCCAAGCTCAACTTGACAGCGTTTCCTGCGAAGAGGTTGTTGTGGCACTGCATTAGAGTCTCGGTCTTCCCTAGTCAACTCTTCAACAATTGAGGACCCTACAGCGAAAAATAAAGACCCCAAAACCCAATGAAAAACCAGCAGTAACAAAAGCTATGCGTGGAAACGAATTCTTGAAGATGCCATTCATAGAGTGAACCAACGCAACAAAAGCTATGCGTGGAAACGAATTCTTGAAGATGCCATTCAAAAGCTATGCGTGGAAACGAATTCTTGAAGATGCCATTCATTGAGTGAATCCTCATAAATCACTATCCAATGTCCGAATTATTGAGCACCAAATCCCCCCCTCCTTCGGCCTACTATTAGTACTACTACCCTCGTTTCTACTTTTCACCCTTCAATTCCAGGCTGAATCGAACCAATCGTTTCTTTATTGATGACTGTTCAAATTTCGGTACGTAACTCAACTAGCCTTTCTCTTCATTGCAGTTTACACATAGATCGCGATAAATGCCAATTTCGTGTGCATGTTGTAAGCATGTTCTCTTATAGATATTGCTTAAACGTTTATAGCACTCTCTTTTTGTATAGATTTGATTCTTATTACAACCTATTTTATAGCTGCTTCTCACGACAGATGTAGTGTAAAATAGGATAGGTAGATCGTTATACTTTAATTTTTAGGTAGCAAAAAAAAGAGAGAAAAATAGATGCTTGAATGATTCCTTTGTCATGGGTATGTTTCATCTTTATTCCAAAAACGATTTCAAAATTTGGTTCAATTCATGAACTAAAGAGATTAATACCATTTTATTTCTTGTCTACAGTTGATTTAGTAGCCCCACAAAAAAAAGGAAAGCTAATTAATCAAACTAGCCATGGAAAAAATGGAAGGAACAAAAGTAATGGACAACGAGCTTTACAAGGCTGCCATGAACGGCGACTCGACCATTCTCACTAGTGTTGCCGTGACCGGTGATGAGCGTACTGAAACCAAAGCCAACATCCTCCACATAGCAATTCGTCATGACCGATATGATTTCATCAAAACGGCTCTAGGGAAATTTCCTCAACTCGTTTGTCAAAGCAACTTAGACAATAACACGCCCTTTCATATTGGTGCTAAGAGGGGCAACACTAAGATTTTGGAGCTACTTGTTAACTGCTACAAGAATAAGGCAGCGCTAGAAGGTTTGTTTCCTTGGAGGGTGAAGAATTCAGAGGGCAATACAGCCCTCCATGTTGCACTCATGTGTGCCAAGCTTCAATTTGCTGAGAACTTGTTAATGATTGATCCTGAACTCACTGCTTTTGTCAACAATTCTGGGGAAACACCCCTTCATCTTGCCATAAGATACCGAGTCATTGATAGTAAGTCTTGTATTCTTATGCCCAAGTTGGAAATCATATTGATCCCTTAATAGTTCTTTGTTTGTCCTTAACAAATTTACCCTTTTTGTGTCCCTTGAAAAGTAGGTGATAGAGAATCAGTTTTATATGCAATGAAACTGATTATAACCAATAGCCCAGGAGGAATTTCTAAGGTTAAATCTCCACCGAAAGAGAGTTCTGAGCATACAATCACATTGTTGTTGGAGAAAAAGCCATCTGTTGCATGCATGCGTGATTCAGATGGCTTAACCCCTCTTCTTAGAGCAGCATTGTTTAAGACACCTGACACATCAACAATTGCATCTATACTCAACTATTGCCCACAGAGTATTGAAGTATGTGATTCTTCAGGCAAGACCTTCTTCCACCTCCTAACTGAGCATTTGCATCGCGACGAATATTTGCTTTCCATCCAAGAAACCATCCAGAGCTTAAAAAATCACCAAGACTTCGAAGGAAATACACCAGCACATTTAGCAGTCAAAAATCGCAACATTTTTATGCTACGATTCCTATTCCGAGTATCTGCCAATTTTGCCATAAAAAACAAAGAAGGTGTTTCCGCTGCAGACTTGCTTCAGCAACAAAGTAAGGAGTTTCGCAATCTCCTGCTCAACAACCAGGTACAATCCCATTGTCAATGCTCACATGCACAACCTTTTACATTTTGCATATGGCATATCTAAATATAAATGGCGGTATTTTCACATAAATCCAAATAGGACTATGCTTATTTCTCAATATCTCAAAAAGTTACTTTCCACGAGAACTCAGGAAATAAGACACTATTTGAGCATGATTTTCCTTAATAAAAAATAACAGGTAAAGTTCAAGAGGCTCATTTGTCTAATGGCTAAAACCAAATTTTGGGCCCACACACATGTACGCACGCGTGTACACACACAGATATACACACACACACACACACACACACACACACATATATATATATATATATATATATATATATATTATATATATATATATCTATATATATCAATATGTGTGTGTGTATATATATATATATATATATATGTGTATATATATATGTATATATATATTATAATATATATAATATATATATATATATATATATATATATATATATATATATATATATATATATATATATATATATATATATATATATATATATATGTGTGTGGTGTGTGTGTGTATGTGTGCGTGTGTGCATATGTATGTATGTGTATATATATGTGTATATATATATATGTGTATATATTTCTCTTTCTCTCTCTCTCTCTCTATATATATATATATATGAAAGTAGAATTTAATATAGGCTTAACCTATATTTGAATGCAGCTCAAATCAACCGTCTTCAATGCACAAAAAAGAATGTGTTGAAGAAGGAATTTAATTCGTTTCAACTTGTCGTAAGTGACTTATTGTTGATTATATCAGTTCTAAAATGAGTGCTAATCAATATTGAAATGAGTGCTAGTGCTGATAAGTGGTAAACTAGATTGAACTATTGTGTAGGAAATATGACTTAGGTGTTGATGAGTGGTGATCATTGCCCATTGGTGCTACGAATGCTGAATGCAGACAGGTTGAAAAAACATGCCTTACATAGAAAAACATACATAGAAAAACATGCATAGTGGCCCTCGCCCCTTGACGGGCTTATCAGTTTGGCAATGTGCTACAAGACACTTTTGATGTCTTGTCTTAGTATAAGTATTTGTAGTTTATGGTTCATTCTCGCTGGGTCCACGATAAGCAGCAGATGTTATCTTGAGCCCACGCCCTGGCAAAGGGGGCTCGAGCTCATCGACTGGTTACAGAAGGCGTTCATCGTGCCCTATAACTCAATTGTCTTTAGACATAAGCTTATCTACTAAAAAGAGGCTCCAATACTAATGGAACAATGTTCATCATGATGTAGGATATTGATCGAATTTGAATATGGGAGGTATGTAATCAATACCTATGGTTGATACAATAGTGGAAACCTCTTCGATTACAAATCTTGTGATGTAAACTGAAGCTCCTTTGATTGATCATAGTAATTGGAGAGATAGGTTATGGAAGGAATAATTAGGAAAATCAGGAGTTTATAAGTTTATTCCATGTGATGACAAGCCAACAATTGAGTTGGGTGATATTGAGGAGGAGATGGATTACTGGAGTAACTCTCTGGTTGGATTTATTCTTGGGGCAAATCCGCTCTCTAAAGTGTTTGATGATTGGATAAAGTAGTGATGGTGGAAAGACGAATATGTTCGTTCGTTGATCATTCCAATGAGAATAATCTAACGACAGTCATTACTAGAGGACCTCTCTTCTTTGATAAGCGGCCTGTTATCATTGAGATTGCAGCTCAGTTTATCCACAATGTTCATTACTCATGCCTCTGAGAAAAGTTTTATTTTACCCTGATTTATAGTTGTAATTAATGGTTCTAAGAAGAGGGAGGTACTTTGGAATAAAAGCTAAGGCAGTCTAGCGAGGATGCGTCTTACCCTTGGCTGGTTGGTGGTGACTTTAGTAACGTTATGGATATGAATAAACGTGTTGGTGGTAATGAACCAACTGTTGTTGAGATGCTTGCAATGAAAAACTGCATGCAAGATTGTTGCTTACTTGACCTGAAACAGAGAACAATTGATAGAGTTATAGTCAATTGCCAATGGGAAGAAGTTGTTCTTGAAAGTGAAGCAGTATTCTTAATAGAAGGCATCTCTAATCATAGTCCAATTGTGACCAATTGTGATCTCTATTTATAAGCAAATCTCGCTGGATAACAGATGCTTTGGACACTTTAACATATGGAGTTCCATGAGGATTTTGCTTATCTTGTCTCCTCTAGTTGGAGTAAGCAGATAAAGCGCACCAGAATGTGCCAAATTTTCTCCAAGCTAAAGCTGGTTAAGAGTGCTTTGAAGGAATTTAATAAGAAACACTTTTCTGTAGTAGAAGTGCGGGCTGCACAAACTACACTTTACATGGAGGAGCTTTAAACTAAACTAAATTCAGACGCCTCTAATCGGGAACTTGTCATGAAAGAGAAAGAAGCAGTAGAAGACTTCAAAAAGAAGAATGAGGCTGCTGACTGCTTCCTCCAACGAAAGGTGATTGGTTGCAGCATGGTGATTGCAACTCTCGTGTTTTCCAAAGCTGGATCGAGAATACAATACAAACTAGCAGATTTTATAATGCGAAGATTGTTGATGGAGAAGCTGACGCCTTGTGGGTAAAATGGGTCAATCCATGTTTACAAAAGGAGTTCTGACCGGTGGGGCTATATGACACCTGAGGACACCTGCTGGGTTTAGAAATAGATTGTTGCTGTTAAAGAGATGGTTAAACATGGTAATGGTGGCATGAATAGATGACTTTATGACAGGGAAGGTCGGTACTCTATTGCTTCAGGCTATGCATGGTTGACTAAAGATGATCGCCCCAGCTTGCATTGGACTAAACGGATTTGGAGGAGATGGAAAGTACCAAAACGAAAGATAGACTGTTGAGATGCCTTTATGCATATAGGTCTGGCAACGGGTCGGATTTGGAGCGGGTGAGCCTCCACCCGCATCCATCCACTCCATCCGATCCACCCGTCACCCGCTTATTCGCTCACCCGCATCCAATCCATCCATCACCCGCGGATGAAGCAGGTGGTAAACAGGTGAAAGGGATAAAATGCATTTTATCTCATTTTTTTCGTTTATCGCTCAAATAAGTTTTAAAAGCCTAGACAATTACATAAAACAACCAACGGGAACCACATGCCCGAGTCTTAGATAACAACCATAAATTGTTTCTAATTTGGGGGGTAGGGAGAGGATTGTCCAAAGACTAAATGTTCAACACAAATAAGTAATTCGAGACAAAGTCAAAGAGTGGATCAACTATAATACATGAAGCAGGATGTGTGTTGTGTTAGACTGTAAGCGAAAGTAGACATATTCAACACAGGAATCTTTCAGGCTATTGTTCAAAGATGGAGCAGGTTCATGCCAACCTTTAGACCTTGGGAGTGGCTATTAGCCTATCACAAATGTATGTTCCTGCTGGTTACTAGTTTCATCTACTGTCTTTAGTTGGAAAGAAACAATAGACGTTTTGAGGGCAAGGAAAGTAACGCGGAACAGATTGCTTGGATTGTCCAATACATGGTGAGGATGCAGGTTATTTACAGAGTTTCTAGTAAACACTAGCCTTTAAATTTGTGCTATATACGGGTTGTTTTAAAATTTTAGCTAAAATATTTTCAGAAATATTGTAATTAATCTTATAATTTAAATTTTTAGAAATAATAATATTAACATATCTATAATTTATGTCCTTTTTTTCATTGAAGTAGTTGAAAATACATTATTCATTATGATAACTTTAAATCACACATTGTTTAAATTTTTATTTTTAAATAAAATCTTAATAAATACTTAATGTGACATGTGTCACGACCGTAGCGTTCGAACTCACTTTTATATATATGTATGTGATATGATATGAGAGAGTTAGAGAACTTTGTAAATATGGTTGATTCACTTGGGCAGGCCCAAGTATTATTGTTGTGTTGGTGGACTTTAATGAATACAAGTATTTGCTTACCAAAATAAAAAAAGAATAATCGAGTTTTCAATAATTACAATAATTATCAATTGCAAAGCTTTTAAGATTTGTTGGCTATGCATACAAGTATAAGATGACACCCTAATCGAATCAATCATATCCACGAGATGTATTATATGTGTAATTTGTAAGTGTTAAAAATTATGACAAAAAGCTGATTTTATATTTCTAAATCGTAGTACCTTTTTTTCAATTTAATGCATAATAGTATGATTTTGAATTCTAAACATGACATTTAAAAGTGTCTCATAGCAAGATATTTATCATTTTTCTGAAACTGGGGATTTGTTTCGCTTGAAATGGCCCAATCCCATTTGATTATAATACCATAAAGGAAGTTTGTTACGATTATATTATGGCTTCAACGCTCGAGATGGGAACCCAAAACAAGTTAAGTAACTAGACAGTTTAGCGTGTAGTCTTCTTGTTGATTAATAGGGTTGGTAAATGTGTGAAGTTGTTATGTTGAAAAATCTATCTACTATATATATTTATGAATTAATTAAAAAGTCTGATAAATGAGTAAACTTGGAAATAACGTGGTAATTTTATGCGATAACAGCTGCTCGCAATTTTAAACCATTTCATGATCTCTCTCACAATAAATTTTCTATATCATTAATTTTTGGCGTAAATAAATGCAAAAGTTTGTTGTCAGTAGATTGTACTAGTGTCTCAAATATGATATTATTGCAGTGTTTTTTTTTTTTTTTTTTCTCTGAAGGTATTTAATCTGTCATATTATCTTTTATAATTTTTGCGATGCTGATTGCTTAATTAACTAATTTTTTTCACAGCCACCATAATTTGTCGTATCACATTTTATGATCTTTTGCAATGCTATTATTAAATTTTTTTCTTAATTACGTGCTATAATTTGTCCTATATATTACCTTCTGTATTTTTTTTCGTTTAATTCTTTTTGTCAAGCGTACATAACTGGAGAAATATTTAATTACGTAGGGAAAGAATTCGCTCTTCCCATGGACTAGAATAGAAGAAGAGGACGAGAAGCTGCAAAATTTGTTATCAAAGTTACACCAAAGAGAGATTATCCGCACGAAGCGGCGGAGGATTCCATGGAGCGGGGGCAATGTCCTTCATTGTCTACTATGTACCCTTTGGTGGTATAGGGTGCCCAGAAAGCACCCATTGGAAGATGATGACGTTCAAGAATTTATCAAACAGGCTTTGGATAGTTCTCCTGTTCTTATGTGCGAAACTAATGAAGTTGGTGAAACCCCTCTCCATCTGATTGCAATCTTCTTTCCGAATTTCATTGATCAGTCGGTGCTGAGAATGGTCTGTTATTATTTCAAAAGATTTGAAGATGAATACGGGGTGGAAGACCTATATTTACCACCTTGGAGGATAAAAAACAAGGACGGAAACACGCCTCTTCATATGGCACTGATGGAGTCTGCTCCTCTCCGGTGCTTTCACGCATTCCTCAAACTCGACCATGATCTACTGGAGTACCAAAACAATGAGATGCAAACACCCCTTCATCTACTGTCTCCTTGTAAGTAATCACGTCTATCTATCAATTTATCCATTTGTGTATCAAGGTTGCATTTATGTCTTGTATTCTAGTATAACACACGTCTATGCGCACACAAATATTAAATGCTCGGACATTGATAATAGTGTAGACGAAAGAAATATTCTGAAAGTCTGTTGGTGCTAGGAGTGTACTCCAAAAGAGAAGAAAAAAGTAAATAATTCAATTACATGATTATTTATTTCTCATGTGATGCACAAAAAGTGAAGAAAAATTACACTATCCACATGCGACATGTATGCTACTGATAAACCTCCAATTTCATTGTTTTGATCCCTTAATTTCACCAATATTCTTCCCTCTGTGTTCTCTCAATTCAGCAAAGGATTTGACTGTATTTGCTCATCTTTGCTTATAATTGTCTTATTTGAACCAAGTCACCTTTTTGTAGTATTTTGGTCCTAATTAGAAGAATCTTGCATTTATTTGATCCATAGATGAGCAGGGAGTGACATTTCGATAAGGGAAGGGGTTCGAAAGTCAGTAGAAGGGGTCAAAGATTGCAGGAACATTCTGCCTCATGCGCACGGTCATGCATATTATGCAAAGCTAGCCGTGAACTTTTGTAGCTTTTTTTGTGATTATGCACTGCCATGCATAAGCTCTTAGCTTCAATCCTTCGATCTTTGATCCCTTCTACCAACTCTCGAACCTCGTCCCTTCTCAAAATGTCACTCCTTGCTCATCTATGGATTAATAAATGTAAGATTCTTACAATTAGGAATAGAATACCTACAAAAAGGAGAATTAATCCAAATAAGACAATTACAAGCTGAGAGGAGCAAATACAGTCAAATCTTTTTGTAAATTGAGCAAACACAAAGGAAAGAATGGTGAAATTAAGGGATCAAAATAACGAAATTGAAGGCTCATCAACTACCAACACTTAAGTTGATGAGTAAAAATGCATATAACCTAATCATTATATAGGATACACAAATATTGCCCAAAGTTCTAGATCCTGTGAGGGGTAGCTTATTGGTCTTAACTTGATGGTAATGCTAGAAAAATAAAGGAAAATATCTCATTCGCATGGGATAACTAACCTATCATGTTATCAAAAATCGATAAGTCGAACTGGCACTTAACTCGGTGGTGGCATATTAAAATAAATATATCGCAAAGGTTAGCGTACATTCTAAGCATTAAATTTTTCTTGTCAAATTTTCTCAAAAATAGGATTATTGGCATCAAAAAATACTTATAAGATGGTTTTACTAAACTGATATTATGAGATGGCTAATAATAATATTAGAATTATTTTTTCTAATGTGCTGACTTTTATTAAATTCATCTTAAATGAATTATCATCCGTCGTAAAAATCCCAAAGTCACTTCTAAAATGTACTGTTGCCTTGTTGATCACTCCAAATACGTCATTTTTTTGGAAGAAAACTCGCGTTATGTCTTATATGGAATAGTCTCATATAAAAAGTTGGTAGATATTGCCTCAACATCAAAGTGTATATATATATATATATACACACACACACACACATATATACACACACACACACACACCATATATATATATATATATAATATATATATATATATATATATATATATAATATATATATATAGTATATCTATTATATATATACATATATATATATATATATATGTACAGATACATATATATTGATATATATATATATATATATAATATATATATATATATAGACACATAAATATATATATATATATATAATATATATATGTGTGTGTGTGTTGTGTGTGTGTGTGTGTGTGTGTGTGTGTGTGTGATATAGTATATATATATATATATATGTATATATATATATATATATATATATATATATATATATATATATATATGTGTAATATATATATATATATATATATATATATATATATATATATATATATATATTTACTTCATTGGTACCATCTTCTAGAGTTTGAAGTACGATTTAAAAGTTCTGCAAAACGAGGCATTATGAGGCACTTTTTTTTAAAATTGGGAAAAGGATGTGTATCTATCTCTAGCACAAACAGAATGTATTAATTTTACATCTTAAAAATTACAATAAAGTAAGTTGCAATCCAAAAATGTATTATCAGAAAATCAATTACATCAATTAAAGAAAGGTGGAATTTTCCTCCTCCTCTGAAGAGTATAAAGTCTGAGGGCATCTCACATCAGATCATGGCTATATACGATACTTTTTTCGATGAACCCAACACCATAAGTTTGCCGTGTAAGATTTTAGGTTTTATATTTTGTAATATGTGCACAAAAAATTTTATATCATAAATATGTTTAATTAGTTGTCGGTCTTGTTAAGCATGTTTAATTTAATTGTATTTTTGCTAATGCAGCTGATTTATCATCAACCTCATTTGAGGAGGTGAAGGATATAGATGGGCGCGAAGCTGCTGATCTCTATGATGAGGATGGTCTTACGCCTTTATTGAAAGCGGCTTCGGAAGCTAATATTCCGTTAGTTAAATTACTGTATCTTCTACGTCGACGCTCAGTGAAAAATAAAACAAGAAATGACCAAAAAACATTCTGGCACTTGCTTGCAAGGGAAACACGCTTTGACTTAGGAGATAACAGAAAAACAAGTCTTGAGATGCTCCTAGAGATACGCGATGATGAAGACGCTTTGGAATACTTAGCTGAAGGTGACAATGATGGAAATACGCCGCTGCATATAGCCATTGAGAAAAGAAACTTCCAATTTGCTCGATTTATCATGGAAATTGCTCCACAAGATTCCTTCGAGAACATAATGCGCAAAAGGAACGGGAAAGATCTTACCCCGATCGATCTGATCGGATCTGCAGAATGTGTGCCTCCTGAGGTAACACTATCTCCCTCTAGTTCTCTCATTAATTACCCCCGCAGACACCGTGGCGGATTTAGACTTTTGGATTATAGGAGTATCCACTTATTAACAATCATCACCGTGTCTCCATCTCTGTGCTCTCTGTCTTAGGACCAGCTCCGCTATCACTTATATATTATTTTCTTTGCTTTTTTCAAGTTGCTTCCTTCTCAAATAGTATAAAATGGAATTGGAGTGATATTAAACTAGACCAAAAATACAAAAAAAAAGAAACAATAAGACAAGCTTACCTAAACTTTTTTGTGTCATTACTATAAAACATGAGAGAGAGAAAAGTAAGAATTTTAATAAATTTTATTTAATTATTTTATCAGCTTACAATGACTCTTTATAGCATAGGTTGAACTTTTTACTTTAAAAAAATAGAACATATAGTTAGTCTTTGGGCCAGTTGATGACAGGGTCACAGTATTGTAGCCATTACTCGCCATGCTTAGCATATCAGTTACCGTTGAATCAGAGTCCCAGCTGCATTCTTCAAAGTCTAAGTGTCAGTCACAAACAGTGAAGGAACTGAGAGCCTCTACACAAAACTCCATATCCGAGGCCATAGTCTAACTGCCACACTCGAAGTTCTTCTTATCATCTTCTTGCACTTCCATGAACATGTCAATGCTATTTGAGTCATGGGTAGAAACAGAGAGAGATGAAAAAAAAATTAATTAATTAATTAAAATGGAGGTTGGTAAATTATTAATTGAACACATTGAAGTTTTAGTATTATCTCAATTACCACTCACTTCCCTTTCAGCAAAAATAAGAACACCCTTTTAAAATACAACTCCTCAAATATAGCTACCCCTCTTTAAGGTAAAATTTCTACATTTATGAATCAATTGTATAGTTAATCAAAATAATTGTGAACATAAATTAAAAGCTACTAAGCATATGTTTAATATATACTTATAGGATTGTATTTGAGCGTTAGATGATTCACATGTCAAGGCAATATATAGCGAATATGTCGGTGATGCGCATTGACCATGTACAGGTCTGAACACTTGGAATACCTTGGGTGTAATATTATCAGTTGACATGATGATAAGTCACTCAAATGTCGGGTGGGAGGAAAGTGCACATGACCTGATAGCATTACAAGACAGTTTGCCTCAACCTAAGTTCAATTTTTCTCATCCCTTCCAGCGCCTCCAAGTACACAATGATGTGTTCTTCACATTTTCATTGATGGCCCTCATTTATCACAAACAATTCTAATCCTTTTTGGTAAATGTTCTGAAAAATACTATTTGATTGGCTGAGCATATCCAAATAGTTTTGGATATTTAGAACTGTACATGGGAAAAGAAACTCGTTTTCATGTCCCACAATTTAAGAAGTATGGTCCTACTGAAGGATGGAGGGCTCGACACTCATATTTGTGAATGATAATTGAGAAAAAAATTTTGAGTGCTAAAGGAAAGATGGAAAATATTGGCGGACATTTTGTCTCAAATGAAACTGAAACAATAACTTGAGATAATCATTGTTTGCTGCACTCTCCACGAGTTTATTATTCTACAAATAAAGGGCACAACAATCTCAGCAAAGACCTTAAATGTGGATAGAATATCGGATATTCAATTGAACGACAAATCAACTTAGAAATGAAATAGCCGAAATACTTTTGGCACCTATAGTTTGACTATTTTCATATACGATTCACGTCAAAATTCAAATATGAATGAAATATTTGTATTATAATTTTACATGCATCTTTACTTATTTTCTATGTCTTTGCTCAAAAACATAACTCAATTCAACAAATAGGTTTATTGTGTTATATATATTGAAGAAATATTATATTTATCATAATAATTAAGTTTGAAGTAATATCTTTATAAAAATACTAGTCATGGTCGTGTATAGAAATTTTTCATATTGATAGTATATAAAAAATATTATGTTTATATAAATACTATATTTGTCGAATGAACATGGAAAAAAACGATAGAAATGCTATAAAATATTCGTCATAAATTAAACATATCATAAACAAGCACACAAAAATATACATTGACCACTAATTGTTCTAAAAGAGATGTAAAAATATATAATGACAAGTAAAAAGATATAAAAAAATAAAAAGATATAAAAAGTTATAAAAAGTCATAATCTTTTTTAATTTATAGTCTAATTGAACTAGCCTGTGTACAGTTCAAATTTAAATTGTTATATTAAACTTGCACACTCCCCTCGTGGGACCCTTAGGGTATGGCCAAATGGCCATGGAGGTCAAATATTTGGTATTTGGGTGAAAGCAACTATTTTGGTTCACATATATGCTGGGCACACATTTCCCAAGGTATAGACTGGGCATAGTCTGTGTGATGATGATATAGGACTTTGGAAGAGCCCATCCCCAAAGCTAGCTCATGGGTTGGGAGAACCCAAAGCCTATATAAACCCCACATCAACCCCCCATATGATCGATGTGGGACTCAAGTCTCATACCTTGCAATTGGACCGTAACAATCCACCACGCTCCGCAGCCCAGGCACCCGCGGGCTGGCTGTGCGCTAGAACCTTCTAGCCCCGGGCAAACACTACAATACCGGCGTCACCACCCATAGTGCGAGGACACGGAGACATGGGGTTAGCTCTGATACCAATTGATACAGGACTTTGGAAGAGCCCATCCCAAAAGCTAGCTCATGGGTTGGGAGAACCCAAAGCCCATATAAACCCCACATCAACCCCCCATATGATCGATGTGGGACTCAAGTCCCATACCTTGCAATTGGACCGTAACAGATGAGGATCATATTAGGTTAAGCCTATGTTGGCTCAAGTTATCCACTTTCATTTGAAAAATTGGCATGATTTGTGCTCAAGTTCATCGGCTTAACCCTTTTTTTTTGTCATTACTTGATACTAATGATTTGTGCTCTATAACCAACGGTTTTAGTAATTGGTAAGTAATTATAAAATTATAAGATTTTGGCACAATTTATGTATCCACTTCAAAACATGAAGAACTGCATAGAACAAACGCAGTAGTAGACCACCTTAATACTTTTTTTTTGGAATAAAAAAGTGGCTATATTATTATTGCATACCAAATGCCACTAGATTAAAAATACGAGATGGAACATCTATAAATAGATTAACATAATATATATTATATGATTTTTTTTGATAGAGTATATCATATGATTTCTTTGTTTGGGCTTGTATAGTAGTGATGATACTAACATATGGACATCCTATTTAAAATTTAAGAGTGATGACGTTAAGACGAATAGGGATGATAATGAAACATTTACCCATTTAAAACTCGCAAAATTCACCCTATTTAAAACCCAAGTGGATGATAAAAATGGGTTTTAATGGGGTGTGGAGCAGTTATTGAAAAACGGGTACGGGTATGGGTACGGGTATGAGTATAGACCTTACCTGTCTCATACCCGTACCCTACCCGTACCCGTTTTTATAATCAGAAAAAGGGTGATGATGTGTATCTTGCCGCAAGACGCTCTTAAATGTCCTGTCTTAATTTAAATTAATATGTTTTATGATTTAAAGTCACCAAATTTTTAAGAATTATAACTTATTATGAGTTGTAAAACTTTGATATTCGCCAGCTAATTCAACAAATACAAATTGACACCTTAAGTGGATCAACCCTATCCGCGAAGGTATATCATATGTGTAATTTTGTAAATTTAAAAAATTATGTTTAAAAGGTTTCTACTATTCAATCTTACCATTTTTTTCTAATTTAATGTGTGGTATTATACGTTTTAAATGAAAATAAGACACTTTTTAAATGTCTTGTAACAAGACATTTATCATTTTGCTAAAAAAAATATTTTTAATTAAATATTTTTTCATTTTAAGTCCAATCCAAAGCCTTATAATGAGAAATTAGTCAATAATGTTTTTGATTTCACATTTCTAAATAATATATTTCCAAAACATCATGACTTAATTTGCAATCTTATAATGACAAAGATATATATCATACTTGGATATGGGTTATATATTACTTGGATATGAGTTGCATAGTGAACCCAGATAAAATCCGCAAACCTGCAAAACCCGATGGGTATGGATATGTGTTTTATTTTTTAATACCCAAATCGTATGGATACATGTATAGGTATGATTTTCGAAAACAGGTATGGGTGAGGGTATGACTCAACTCACCTCGTATACGCCCCATTACCATCCCTAAAGACGGAGACTTATATCTTGGATTATTTGATATTGATATATTTTTATTTTTCCAATCACAGTTTGAAAACTTCATGTGGAGCAAACAAGAATTAATGACGCATCTGCTGGGTGCTCGAAGTTTAAGTGGCGTCCCTACGACAATGGTAAAAGACTCCACCAACACAATTGGTGTGATAGCAGCACTTTTGGCGACTATAACCTTCACAGCTGCATTCACCGTTCCGGGTGGACTAAATACTAATAACGGGACCCCACTTCTAATGAGAAACGCAGCATTTCAAGTATTCTTGGTCTCTGATATTTTAGCAATGTGTCTTTCGATTATGATTCTCCTTTGCCTGTTCTGGACCATGGGCAACCAAATAGAAAGAGTGGTGATACTGGACCTTGCTATCTTTTTACTTGAACCGTCGTTTAAGGCCACTCTTCTGGCATTCATGACGGGTTTGTACGTGACAACGTTCCCCGTTGCATCGTGGGTTGCCATTTTCGCTTGTGCTATTTGCTCTTTGCTAATCTTGCTCATGAGCCAACGAGCAGTCACTTCTGCCGTTCGACCTATTATCCACATTAACAGAGCTTTTGTCTCTGGGAAAGCTGCTTCTTCAGTTAAAGAATTCTTATACTTACTGCTATGCTGCGTTCCCAAGAGAGAAATGATACGTTGTTCTCAGCAACCAAATGAAATACAAAAGTTGAAACTCAAGCTCCATGAACATGAGCTAGTAAAGACGTGGAGAGATGCATACCGTTGTGATGGGTGTCATGAGGAAGGGTCCGACTGGTCCTTTTACTGCAATAAATGTGACTTTGGTCTGCATCCTGAGTGCGCCTTGAAGAACCATAAGAAGGATGATATGCCAAGCTGGATTCCGAAGAGAATTATGACTTGTTGTTCTAAACAACCAGAAGAAACCAACCAAGGAGGTCATAGTTGCCCTACCCATGGCGATGCTCATGCAGAGCGAGGTGCTCCCCCTTCGCCTATGTGGAGAGCTACAGGTGCGGCATCTTATTTGATCTGACTCTGAGTTGGCCTCGTGTTTTTTCCCGATAATTTAATTAGCTCATTTAATTAATCTAGTGATCGATTCAATGCTTGGCTAGCTAATTGTTATACTAATATATAATTTGCATCCCAAGTGTGCCTTGCAGAATAATGAGAAGGCAGAATTAGGCGAAGGCAGCAAAGTGAAAGCCACAGATGAGGAGGGCAAAGCCAGAGCAAAAGATGATGAGAGTAAGGCCGACACACAAGAAGACAGTATTTGTGAAGGTGATGTGTAGGAATGTTTCCACATGTTGGAGTAATTCAGAAATTAATGGCAAGGGCAAACACGCTAAGTATCGATCATTTACATTATCAAGGAGTTACTTAGCTTCCCTGATAATATCTATGTTGGTATTAATTATGTAAATCATCTTCATGTGGGTTTTCAGTCAAGTGCGTGTGTGTATTTAGAGTCTAGAGATACTATTATGAGAGTATGTTTGTAATATAGCCGTGGTGTTTGTAGTATTGCAGTGCTGTATGTATTGATTTGTACCCACTTAAATTTGTACAAAAATATGTGTTGATTTTGCATACTTCCAATGTGTATATCATATCCCTAAGAGCACGTGCTCGTAAGAGTTGCATTAGCAAATATATATTAAAAAATTTATATATGACAAATACACATGTGAAAAATATATCCACGGAATACATCTCAAGAAACCATAATATGGTGTGCAATTATGGAGGGAAACTATCTTTATTTTAAATTGTGAATTTTTTATTCTTTAATTCAAAATTTTGATAATTCCTATTATGATAATGCTCAGGAATCAACATTTAATCATGAAAATCTTTCGGAGAAAACCCCTAAATTTAAAATCAGAAATTACATTACATTCATGTCTTAAATCGAATTTTTCTGTCATATTTTTTTAAGAAAAAATCTCGAATTACGTACCTAAAAATATTTATGAGATGATTTATTCAAGATCTTGAATTGAGCATCACAGTCCAAGTTTTTGGAATTGGGCGAAAAAAGTTTCACCCTACTTTAATTTGGGTGGTGGTTTGTGGATAATTGGGCGAAAAAATAAAAAAATCTAATTCCCATCATCATCACTAAATTTTTCCAGGCCACAAATTAAACCATGAGTTCAAACACTGTTTTCTTTCTTCACCTCTTTAATCTCACATGAATGGTATGATGTATTTGGAATAATACATTTCTTTTACGATGCAAGATATTAGGAAAGACCGTGAGATAATCGTAAAATATAGTGTACGATGGGCCTGTTCTTTCGTCGGTCAATCCACATTTATCAACTTCAACCCACTTCAACCTACTTCAACCTACTTCAACCTATTTCAACCCACTTGAAAAAAAATATCAACTTCAACTCACTTCAACCAACCTCAACTTACTTCAACCCACTTCAACCAACTTCAACCCACCCCCTTCATAATTTTAATAATTTGTAAAGTATCATATGGGATTTAGGGCCTGTTGTTTTCGTGAGTACATTGGGTGGGAAAAAGGGTGAAGTAGGTTGAGGTAGGTTGAGGTAGGCTGAAGTTGGTATTTTTTTTTTGAGGTGGGTTGAAATAGATTGAACTAGATTGAAGTGGGTTGATGTAGGTTGAAGTGCGTTGAAGTTGGTATATTTTGTATGTGGTGGATTGAAGTGGATTAAAATAATGAGAATGAAACTAATGTGTGATAATTTATGAAGTTATCGAACTTTTGTGAAATTTTTGTTCATTATTTTTTATTTTTTATTTTTTATTTTTTATTTTTATTTTTATTTTTATTTTTTATTTTTTATTTTTTATTCTTTATTTTTTATTTTTTATTTTTTATTTTTATTTTTTATTTTTTTACTTTTTATTTTTTATTTTTTATTTTTTATTTTCCTTTTTTATTTTTTATTTTTATTTTTATTTTTTTATTTAGTATTTTTTATTTTTTATTTTTCATTTTTTATTTTGTATTTTTTACATTGTTTGTTTTATTTTTTACTTTTTATTTTTTATTTTGTAATTTTAATTTTTATTTTTTGAATGAAAAAATAAAAATTAAAAATTAAAAATTAAAAAAATAATAAATTACAAAATAATAAATTAAAAAATTAAAAATTAAAAATAAGAACCAAGAAATTAAAAAATATAAAACAAAAAATAAAAAATAAAAAATAAGAAATAAAAAATAAGAAATAAAAATTAAAAAATAAAAATAAAAACAACAAATAAAAAATAAAAAATAAAATAAAAAATAAAAAATAAAAAATGAAAATGAAAATAAAAAATAAGAAAATAAAAAAAATTAAAAATTAAAAATTAAAAATTAAAAATAAAAATGAAAAATGAAAAATAAAAAATGAAAAATAAAAAATAAAAAATAAAAAAGAAAAAAGAAAAAATAAAAATAAAAAATAAAAAATATAAAATAAATAAAATAAATAAAATAAATAAAAATAAAAAATAAAAAATAAATAAAATAAATAAATTAAAAATTAAAAATTAAAAATTAAAAATAGAAAAATTAAAAATTAAAAATTAAAATTAAAAATTTAAAAATTTAAAAATTAAAAATTAAAAATGAAAAATAAAAAATAAAATTTAAAATAATAAAATAATAAAATAATAAATAATAAATAATAAATAATAAATAATAAAAAAGAATAAACAAAAAATTCACAAAATTTCGATAACTTCATAAATTATCACACATTAGTTACATTCTTATTATTTTAACCCACTTCAATCCATCACATAAAAAATATACCAACTTTAACCCACTTCAACCAACATCAACCTATTTCAACCTACTTCAACCTATTTCAACCCACCTAAAAAAAAAATATCAACTTCAACCTACCTCAACTCACCTCAACCTACTTCAACCTACTTCACCCTTTTATCCACCCTATTTACCCACGAAAAGAACAGGCCCTATATCAGCTGAGATTTCGTCTCTCATAGTTTCATTAGCAGTTATAATGATTATTAAAAATATTAATATCATCATATATGGTTAAGGTTGTACATAAATTTGAAAATTAGAATATTTTATTATTAAAATTTTTATTAATAACTTTGGTATTATCATCTATTATCAAAATATTTGGTAATACAGAAAATCAAAATTTTTATTGTTTATATTATTTTTCAAAAAATTGGAAAGACAAATATAATGATATTGGAGGCGCAAAAAAAAAGGAATCAAGAGTATATTTTTTATATTTGGAAATAATTTATTCTTATTTTTGAAATGCATTTAATTGTGCCATTAATTTTGAGATACTAAAATGTATTTTTTTAAAAAATAAAACAATTAATTATTTTAAAAATATCTATTTAATTTCATTTCACCGTATCAATCTACATTCATTGCGATTCATAACATATCCATATTATCCAAATGGATAAGCATAAAACATCGAAGTACTTTTTTTAATTTTCAAATTTTCTTAAGGAAATATGCACACACAGAAGTGTCTTAATTAGATCATAGATGTCGTAGATCATAAATTCACAGCTACGGAATAGTCTTGTAATATATATACTTTTTTGGATGAACCCAATACCATAAGCTTACAATGTAACATTTTAGGTTTCATATTTTGTAATATGAGAGCGGGAAAAAAAAAATTATATCATAAATATGTATATAATATACCCATGGAGTAATTAGTTGTCGGTCTTGTTAAGCATCTTTAATTTAATTTTAGTTTTCCTAAATGGACCTAATTTATCACCAATCTCGTTTGAGAAGGTGAACGACACAAAAGTGTATACAGTCTCAAGGGCTGCTGATCTCTATGATAAAGGTGGCTTTACCCCTTTATTGAAAGCGGCTCGAGAAGCTAATATTCAGTTACTATAGGCCTATTCTTTTTCATGATAAAATCCAATTATAAGTTGTAAGGAACTATAAGAAGCTGTAAGAAGATATAAGAAATTGTAAAAAGATGTAAAGAGTTATAAGAAGTTGTAAAGATAGATACAAGGATAAATTATATACAGGGCTTGTTGTCATTTTAAAGGCTCCCAAATCAGTTAAAAAGCAAGTTTCATATTTTTGCTTAACTAGTTCACTAGCATACATATGTCCAATTGGAGAATGTCGTAACAGGTCTCCTAAGTTCTGGCGAAACACTGACAAACTGACGTCAGTTTCATGTTCAATTTTGGCAATTTAAAGCTAATTAGTTAGCTGTGTTCCTAACTTGTCACTTGCAGGAAGTTACAATCCCAAAGTCTTGTTGTTTCAGTCCCTCCCAAATATTATAGTTTGCCGATCAATCTCCTTCCTCGAATCCTGCAGTCGCAACTTGAATTAATTAAGATCCTACATATGCAACTAATAAATTGTTGTTGCTTAGCTTGGTGACACTAGCTATTTGCTTTGTTCTGAAATGAAAAATTGAATAAATCAGAACAATTTCAAGCAGTGGCATTAATTTTATGTGGTTCGATACATATGTTTCATAGAGGGAAATTGAGTTTAAGCTCCTACATATTCTCCTGCCACTGGCTAGCTCTACAGGCTCGTAGGAACCAACCTCGTACAACTCCTCTGTCGTAGATCAAAATGAAACAAGTTTTGACATGAGAAGAGCTAGCTTAATTGGTTCAACCTTGACTCTTCCTCTTAGAGAGCAAGTACTGAAAGGAAGGCTGAGAGTATCCTCCTTCCAGAAGCAACTGGGACACGGCCTTGTTCATGGCATCGGTAAGGTGGACGCCATCCCAGTTGATGTACTGAGAAGGGTTAGAGCACGGGCTCGAAGAGGGGGACCCACAGGCCGAGAAGAAGTCGTAGTTGTAGGGACCACCTCCAGACCCACAACAGACCTTGAAGACCTCCTTGAACCCGTGCTTAGCCGTGGTCTGCATGATGTCGTGGTAGGCACTGTAGTAATCCGCATAGAGGATTACAGATTCGGGGAATTGCTTCCTCAGATCTTCGATTTTGGCTTGCAGGAGGGCGTTGTGGCTTAAGCTCTGTTGGTCCGCGCTCTTAACGCAGCCTAGCTCATCTCTGTCATCGGGTGCGGCTAGTACCATGGCTAGTGTTAGGCACCCTGTGGGTGGGAGGCCCTGCACTACCACGTACTTTGCTCCTTTGGCTAATATTGCCTGCCACGTTAGCATGGTAAAGAGACGTAAGTTACGGAGCTGCTGAGAAGGACGTCTAAAATTTGGCCAAAATATTATGTTCAATATACTGAGCTTTTTTTGTTTTAGATGACTTTATTGGATAAGCTCAAATTTGATCAAAACCAAGTACGGATTAAAGAAAAAAGAAAAACCTTAGGTCCCAACTTAAAATTTGGATAAAAAATTTATGATTGAGTTGAGTACGACGAATTTGAGCAATAGATTGAGTCAAGCACAAGTTTATCAATCTCATATCTTGATCGACCTGACTAATTGTCGAGTACTAATTTGAGCTATCCAATTGGAGAGAAGGCTCAATCCATTGTGAGTTTCCTAACTTTGCCTATTTTAGTTATGCGTATGTTATGATGAACTAAATTTCGACACCTACACTACAAGTCATTTATTCGACACCCATGTTTATATCTAACTAATTTTGGGATAATTTAGATCACAATTGATAAAATATTTAATCAAGTCAAATTTAAGTCTGATCAAATTAACATTATTAATTTTAAATAGTATTTAGTATTTTGAGTAAATCAATATACTAATCAATCAATTTCTACTTTTTTAGTATTCAATAATCTTTTGAGACCTGAAAAGTGTGTCCATTAACTAATAACAGAAGTACCCTAATCGTATTGTTTATAGCTAAAGCCATGATAGAATCAGTAAAGCAGGGTGCTCAATAATTACCTCAAGAAAAGTAGATATTCTTCTGATAGCCAAGCTCTGAATCACACTCTTACTCAACGAAGTCCCAGTAGAGTAAGCATAATCATTGGCTCCAATCTCTCCAACCCACACCAACGCATCATTAAACAGTGCACCGCACTTCACCCGATCACCACCCCCACACCCCTGCGCCTCCAACACCTTATTGAACCACCCGAGCTGGGTCCCCAACGACTCTGGCGTGATATCGAACGTCAGATTGTTCTTCACAAAGAACTGGTGCTCGATCGCGGTGGCCCCCGCCACAGCAAAGTTGACTCCATGGGGCCCACCACGCGCTGCCACCGCCTTGTAGGGCGGAAGGAGCGGCAGCGAGAGGGACTGTGCGACGAAGTCGATGATGAGGCGGCCGTCCGAGTAGCGGTTGGTTGGGCGGTGGAAGTACGTCATGCCGTAGGGGAGTGACGATACGTAGTTGAATCCTGAGGGCCCCGTTGTTGATACGGTGTTCCCGGTGTCTGTGTAGGAGTCACCAAATGCGTAGATCTTGCTGAATGGTGGTTGTGGTGGTGGTGGTGACGGAGTGCGTGAGGGTGTAGAGGAAAAGGATGGGGTTGAGTAGAGGAGGAGGAGAGAGAGGGAGAAGAGACGGAAAATAGAGCCCATTTTTGTTCTGATTAAGGAAAAAAAATAATAAATGGGTTTTGCTAATGGTTCGTCGGGGGCAGAGATTGGGGTTGGGGTTTTATAGGTGAAGAACTGTTCGTATGAATTATGGAGTGACAAGTGTATGAGCCTTTTTTCACATGTAGTATCTATTTAAGGTCTCATTTCTACTGTATTAGTCTAATTTCAATGTCATCATATACTGTAACATCATTGGATATTCAGTATATTAGGTCTGGCTATTCTTTCCTGTGGTATGACTCATTTGCCTCATTAAACTTGAAGATTCTAGTACCTAATTAAGAGCTAATTAATACATAAGAATTGTTCCTACGAGATTAGCATTGTCAAATTTTCGGTGATCATATATGTCATTCTACTATTAGTACTGTCAGAAATTAATTATGGGATCTACCTGACAGTCCTTTACATTAGAATGGGGGTAAATGTATACTGAAATTAATACATGAATGCCTGAATGGGTGGTGAGACAGTTGGCGTTGGCGCAGAATTATTAGATGGCTGACAGGCTGAGATAAGGGTGGCTTTTAATATGGGAGACTATTCGTTCCTACCCTCCCAGCTCCCACCATACTTTGCATGCATTAATTGCCTGTATCACTGATGAATTGAGTGAGAAAAAACGAAGCAAATTACTTGAGCAACGTAGCGTTAACTAAAGACAGCGAGTGTGAATGGGGTCATTTATCTCAAACTTGCGCCTGCTGAGTGTTAGTATGTCGCTGCACTAGATTGTATACGTCAAATCTATGCCTATGCTCAACATTAGATCATCTTTTAGATATCAATCCCTGGTTCTGATTAATTATTTGACATAAATAGTGACTAGTAGCTGTTGATCATAGGCAAACTATGTTGCAAATTCAACCCTGGCCTCAAAACTTATTGGCTGTATACTTGTATGTCCAATTTGTCTGATTTTAACAATCCAAGAAGACAGAGACAATAATTGAGCCTAAAGACTATTGCATTTAGAGCTGGGAAAATGAGTCGGGTCGGGTCGACTCGTTTAATAAGCGGGTCAATTTCGTGTTGACCTTTAAAACATATTAGATTTGGCCAAAATTAAAAATGACATAATTCTATGCTAAATGGTCAAATTGTATGACTTTAGGTTGAAATCAATGAGTTCGTGTTGGGTTTGTGTTTCTCTCAATGACTTCATATTATGTTCTTGTCATGTTATCATATCGAGTCAGTCTTTTTTAACTCACGTTAGGTACTAAATTGGGGGGGGGGGACAAAAATAAAAATTGATGGGACATTGATTTTCTAAGGTGGAATGTGTAAATCAGCTTATGTTGATGAATTTACATTTATATATTCTCTCTTAGACCGAGATCGTGTTATTATTTGGGGGCGGTGAGCTAATGCATCAAATTATCAAAGAGTTTTTCTTTTTAGAATTTTATATTACAACAACTGTAGTCCACAGGACACGGCAAATTATTATGTATATTCGAGAGTACGTGCTCTCACATTTTATTTATATATATTTTTTCGGGTGTATTTATCATATATTTTATTTTTTAATATTTATTTATTGATACGTCTTTTGAGAACATGTACTCTCAAGTGTATAGTATAATCTTTAATAGAACACGTATAGTGGGCCCTCACACTCATTCTGCCATGAGCTTGTAGCGCACGATTCGTTGGGCTTGAAATGCCAGGTGGAACTCTGGGGCGGCTTGGAGTGTGGGCCAACATTTCCTTCTTTTTGGGCGTAAATTTTTATGTTATGAAGTGGATCTATGATAAAAATTGTATTTGATGATCCATGAGTTCCATCGGATGTGGAGATGAGAAAAACGAGCTTAAAAAATATGAAATTGGAATGACAAGAAAGGATAGACCAGCCCCATCTAAAATTCCAAAAATAGAATTTAAACTGTATATTCTCTAAAGGGATGTAGGTCACCTTAAGTGCCCTGACCCCATCAGTGACATTGAAATAGTGCATTCTGACAGAAGGATGGTCATATGGTGGTTATAAATAAGAAGAATTGAAGTAGCTAACTAGCTAAGATCTATTGATTTGTGAACGTAAATGTATGCCCCCAATTGCCTAACTTTTCAGGCCAGTTAAAGTGACAGGATGATGTCCCAAACTACCAAATCGACTAAAAATTATCTCAGTAAATGCACAACGGTTGACGATGGGTGAGTTCGTGAATGATAGATTGTTGGATACCATCATTTATTTCGCCAATGAATTTGAATTATTAATGAATTTCCTTTTCACACTGACTATTTTGCCTCCACAGTTGTGCTTGGTGGGGTCTTGCTGTATTAATGTCAATAAAGGAGGCAATTAGAGTTGGCCGTGGATGTAAGTAGTTGCTTCTTTGAGTATGATCATACTTCCTTCCCTCGTTTTCATTGTTTGGTGCATTTAATTTGGTAGCCACCAAATCTTTGACACGATTTTGTCTTTTCTTTTGGGCAAAATGATAAATATATTATTACATATATGACACTTCTTAAATGTTATCTTATTTCGGATAAAAAGTTATATTATCACGTATAAATTTAAAGAACTGTATGATTGAATTGTGTAAAGACGTTGTAACTTATGAATTGTATGAAATTAGTTTTTTATTCATTGTTTTTCTCAATTAGAAAATTACGCATGTTATACGCCTTCACGGATAGGATTGATTCAATTAAGGTGTCATTTTTGTATCTGTTGGCGTAGCCGACGAATACTAAAGCTTTACAATTCATAATTAAATCTAACTATTCAAAATTTGATAATTTTAAATTATTTAACATATTAATTTTGATCAAGATATGATATTTGAGAGGTATTTTGCAACAAAATGTATATCATCACTCTTTTTGAAAAAGAAAATCATTGAAATGGGCTTCAAAGACGCTTGACAAACCAAGAAAGTCATTACGCCGAAAGCCAATAACAAAATCAGGTAAGGAGCAAAAGAAACTAAAGCCAGTTACACTGCATAAAACCTGCTCCTCTGAGACCTGCACGTGAACACAGTAGAACAGCCTCCTTCCTTTTTCTAGATAACAAATGAACACCTCAAAGGACTCCAGACGAGTACTTTGTCTCTCTTTCATGCATTCATGGTTTGATTTGATCATCCAACATCCAAACGAAACCATGATTTGGTTATCGCTCAACTCTAAAAATCCCCCCCCCCCCCAAAATAACGACCGAAAAAAAAAAAAATTGAACAACCAAAAGAGATTTAATCAATGGCATTTATATGATAACGTGGAGGCATGAGAAAGTTTGCTATTTTGTGATAGAATGTATTGTTTTATCTATTGGTTAATCGAGGGGTTTTGATTTTTACCAATTTAATGATGGTGGAGCTGGCTATTATTGACAATTGACTCGTACGAAATCGAGGGGTTTTGATTTTTACCAATTTAATGATGGTGGAGCTGGCTATTATTAACAATTGACTCGTACGAAATATAAGCAGTATTTTAATTTGATTTTTAAGGAAATTAACATATTGTTTTTTTTTTTTGGTGCAGAAATTAATAGATTGTTGAACACCTTTAATTATATCAGTTGATGTGATACATTGATAAATATAGATGAGATTAATAATCATATTGTACTTGATAGTTAGGATATATGATAATTCATTATCATCGGAACTGTATGAACAAAAGACATACATGAATGTTGATTCATGAAATCTGAAATGTTGAAGTATGTAAGATTACTTTTTTTTTCTTTTTTGATATTTCAAAGGACGACAGACACAGCAAAAAGTTATTTAATACCAAAGACATCAACGTTAGCTCTTGTGTGAAAAAAAAAAAAAAAAATCTTATAGTATATTAGTATTATTTTCATGACACTGATGACACCAGTCTTTTTCGTTTGTTTTTTAAAGTCTTATATATGACCTAAGCACTTTAATTTTTACTTATGATCACTTATAGAATACTGATATGAGAGGATCTAACTAACATATGATCACTAATATGAGAGGATCTAACTAACATATGATCATATATAATGTTATGTAAACATTGCACACTGGAATCCCATTTAATTTTCCACGACACTTTTCTTTTGGTGAGGATTGGAGGATTTTATAGCATAAAATCAATTCCTGGGCTTTCAATTATCAGCTTAAGTTTTTGGTTGAGATGATTCTTGAACATGGTATCAGAACCTTTCTGAGTGAGAGATATCGAGTTCAAATCTCAGCAGCCCCCATATTGATTTATTTTACAAGGTAGGGGGAGCCTTTGTAAGATCCATGGTTTAAGTCCAGAGGGCATTCACGTGAGGGGCCGTGTTAGAGTATAAAACCAATTCTCGGACCTTCAACCATCAGTTTATACTTTTGGTTGAGATAGTTCTTGAACGGCGGAACATACAGTAATGCAGTGTATTTTTCTTATTCGTGATGGTGCAAAGTCTGGTACAAATTATTAGTATTATGTACAGGGCCTGCTCTTTTTATTGGTAAACTCCCTTTTACTAATTTCAACCAATTTTAATAAATTTTTATCAATTTTTACCGACTCTAACACAAAAATTCTAATCATTTTCATCTTCAACCAACTTTGACCAATTTCTATAAACTTTTACCAATCTTCCAAAATTTTTTACAAAGAAAACCTCACTCATTTATATTTCTTGTCAACATTATCCAACTTTCACCAATTTTTTCCAATCTTTCTCAACCTTAGCCGACTTCTACTAATTATTTGACCCCAAAAAAAAAAAAAAAACTTCTATCAACTTCCACAAATCTTTATCAACTTACCCATTTCCACCCTTAATTGCCAACCAAAAAAACAAAAACAGACCCAAGTAGAAAATTTTTTACAAAGTTGAATTTGAATCTGTTGAACAGTATATCTTTTTGTTTGCGAAAAGAATCATGCAATATATATATATATATATATATATATATATATATATATATATATATATACACATACACATACGTACATACATACACACACACACAGACACACACACACACACACACACATATAGCGAAGGGTTCTAGTAAGCACCTCCCTTTAGGTAAGTACTACCCATTAGATAAACACCTCAAATCTGAACTGTTCTCTCTTTATCTAACGGCTTGGATTAAAAGGAGCCTTTTAACAATTAAAAAAAAGGAAAATTTAATTTTTTCATAATCGGGGGGGTGGTCAACGCATGCCCAGTCCCTTTAGCCCTCAAATCTCACTTCCTCTCTGTCCCTCCTCTCTCTCATCTCTCCCTCTCGCACGCCGGCGCCGATGCCGCCACTGACTACCGTCCGGCCCGCCACCAACCACCACATCACCGACCATCATCTTCTCTCTCTGCGTCTGTCTATCCCTTCTCGGTCTCACGTCCTCTCGCTGTCCTCCTCTCTCTCGTCTCTTCCTTTATGACGCTTGAACGGTCGCGCCTGCGCCCGCGCCGCCACTAACTATCGCCTGACCGTCCGACCCGCACCAGCCGCCCCATCACCGACCATCATCTTCTCTCTCTTCAACGCCCCCTCTCTCTAATCAAGCCTGCTGCTACGAACGAATGCAAGCTGTTATGGGGAATTCGCCAGAAGATCATGCCTTGCCACTGCTGGAGACCTCCCAGCCACCTTCGCACGCCGCCCGGTCGGGGTCGCCGCTGCCGGAGACCTCCCAGCCGGATATAGCTTGTAAGAATTTCAATTATTTTGCAAAATTAAATTTAGGTTTTTGTATCAAGAGATTTGTTTCAATTTGGAGGTGCATATATATAGCATTGTATAACCGAATTGAAATTTGCATAATATTCACTTAGTAATAGTTTCCTTCGTGTCTAGAATAAGGATGTGTATAAGGGAGTTTGATAATCTCACTGTCTTTACAGCATTTGATCTAAACATATGAAAACAGATAACCTGGCACCTATAAAAGTTCCAAACAGAAGCTTGAATAAAGCATGCTGTGAAATTAAGCATAATAAGCCATTCAGGCTTCAGAACATGATGTAAACAAATAAGACACTTGAAAAATGCAAGTAATGTAGCCTTATAAAAGCTAACATTTGAAATGGTCCATCGGCTTAGAAGTTTGCATAATGTTCATGGATAATGTCATTGCTTGCAATTGCTTCCAAATTGTCCTAATTTGTTAGTGCATTGCTTTGGTAGGGTACTATAATATGGAAGCAGCTCGTGAAGAGGGCGAACAACATCAAACGCCAAAAAAATGTCAAAGTCCTAAGCATGCTATCAAAGAGTGGTTACCATTTTGCAATGAGGAGTTCAAACCGAAAGAAGGATTGGAGTTTGCAAATTTGGAAGAATGTGAGAAATTCTATAAATCTTATGTTCATCATGTTGGTTTGAGCATTCATAAATGGTCATCTAAAAAGGGCAAAGAAGGTGTTGAAAAATATAAGGACTTTGTATGCTCTAAACAAGGGTTTAGACGAGCTTCAATAAAGGTGAACCCCAATCGGAAAGTGAAGTTGACTAGGGAGGGTTGTAGTGCGATGGTTGGTTTCAAAAAAACAAGTAATGGAACATAATGGAACATATGTGATTTTTAAATTTTATGAAGGCCATACATATTCACTTGCCACTCTTAGGAAGCGTCATATGTTAAATTCTAATAGAGGTGTCAACAGTGTGCATAGGACTTTATTCAAGTCACTCACTCGGGCTAATATTGGTCCTTCTAAAACTCATCGCATCATAAAGGAACAAATTGGCAGTTTTGAAAACGTTGGATGTAGTTGACAAGACTTAAAAAATTTTCAAAGAGACTTGAAAGCATTTATCAAGGATTCTGATGCACAACTATTTGTCAAAAATTTTAAGAGAAAGCAAGAGGTTTATCCTTCATTTTATTTTGCTTATGAGTTGGAAGGTGATTGTACACTTAAACATGTGTTTTGGGCTGATGGTATTGTAAGATTGAATTATTCATTATATGGTGATGTGGTTTCATTTGATACAACATATGATACTAATAAATATAAAATGATATTTGCTCCATTCACTGGGTTGGATAATCATAGACTGTGTGTCACATTTGGAGCTGCATTCTTGAGGGATGAAAAAGCTGAATCATTCAAGTGATTGTTTGATAAGTTTTTAGATGTAATGGGCGGTCATATGCCTGTTTGTCTTATCACTGATCAAGATCCTGCCATGAAAGTAGCAATAGAAGATAAACTTCATTCAACGACCCACAGATTTTTTATTTGGCATATCATGAGAAAACTTTCTGAAAAAGTGGGATGTGTTCTAAATAATAACAATGAGTTTCTAGCCCAGTTCAAATCATGTGTGTACAATTTAGAAACTCCAACTTAATTTGAACAAGAGCGGCAACATGTTATTCAGGACTTTGGGTTACAAAATAATGCATGGTTGTCGCATTTGTATGACATTCGGGATATGTGGATACCTGTATATTTTTAAAGATTTGTTTTTACGAGTAGTTTCGAGGACCACGTCAAAATCCGAAAGTGAAAATCGATTCTTCAGCAATTTCGCAAATCTACATTTAAGTTTGGTTGAGTTTTGGATGCGATTTGAAAGTGCTGTGGACTTACAGAGGTATAGTCCGTTGCAGGCGGACAATCAAACCTCTTATTGGGTGCCTGCATTCAAGAATAGTAAAGAGTTAGAGAGGCATGCTGGTGAAATTTATACTTATTCCAATTTTTATAAGTTTCAAGTTGAGTTTTAGAATGCATGTATGGATTGTGAGATTGAGGATAAACAACCAACAGACAAAGGATTTGTGATTAATATAGTAGACAATAGCCAAAACATAGCTATAAAAAGGCAAGTTATATATACCTCCTCAAACCATGTGACACATTGCTCTTGCAAAATGTTTGAACGTGAACGTATTCCTTGTTGTCATATTTTATGTGTTTTGACGGGAAAGGCATTGCGTGAATTGCCTTCCTACTATATTTTGAATCAGTGGACTAAGATGGCGGTAAACAAGCCAAATTTTGCTGTGGATGGTACTATCTTAGAAGGGCGCTATCAAATAGAGCCTGAAGACAAGTTAATTTCAAGAAATTGGTTAAACTTATTGGATTGTATGCAAGTAGCTGGAAGAGACCTTGAAAAGCTCACCTTTGTTAGCAAAAGAATCCAAAATATTTTGAAAGAAGTGAAAGAGTTATGTGGTAGTACAAGTGAAAGCAAAATAGGTGAATTTGAGTCATTTATTGGATAGAGTGTTCTCGAGCAAATAGACATTCTCCCACCTAAATAATGCAACACTTAATGAAGTGGTAAATGACTTGAAGGTGGAAAAGATAAATCAATGGAGCAACAAGCTAAGCGATTGAGACTTTGTAAAGCTTGTGGGTAACAAGTTTACAATGATAGTCGTAATTGTCCTTCAAATAGCTCTTCATAACTTAAGGTAAGAAACGTTAGTTATCTATCACTTTAATTTGCAAATTATTTATATGTAATGTTTTTGTCAATATACTCTAATTAACTATTTTTTTGTAATTTTGGTATGACGAAGGTGCGCCTGAGGACTTTGTGATGGATAGGATAGTGCCTTCTTGCAAGCTTCTACAGGCAACTTTTCATTTGTGGTGTATAAGATATTGTAGTTGTATTGGTATTTGGATTTCGAGTTTGGTTAAGTATGTTTGTATCAACTTTAAAATTGGAGTTTGGATAAATTGTATTTGTGATATAGAGTTTGGTTAAGTATGTTTGAATTTTAGTTGTTTTCGTATTTAGATTTTATGGCTTATCAAAGTCAAGAAGGTTTATGGAGATGCATTCATTGTGATAGTTTGCGCCATTATCTTTTGTAGAAATATTGGACATTGAAACGGTATTCACAATTGGAAAGGTGATGTTCACTGCTTACATATAGCCTATGTGGGATTTGAACCCACATCCTTTGTGCGAATGCAAAATGCTCTACCACTTGAGCTAATAGGCTTGAGTAACAATAATGATAAATGACCAAATCTCCAATAAGATAACAATGACCAAATCCCCAATAAGTTTGTGCCTCCTCATAATGGCCAAACCAGAACACAGGTCATGTTCATATATAACCAATCCCCAATAAGATAGCATTGACCAAATCCAATTCTATTTGATTCAGATGTACTCTCAGGGAAACAAATGCAGTTGCTCACAAACTAGCAACACTTGCACAAATTAGGATTTTTTTTAAAATCGCCAACTAAACTAAAATGGAGACCAAAATTGAAGAACGAATGTCTTCCGAAAATTTAGAAATTTAGCAACAACACATGCCACCACTTTAGCAAGAAGAGAAACAAAAGGATTAAAATTTCAAATGTAAAGAGACAAATCTATTACCTACAGTACGAAATCACACACTTAATCCAAATTTGATAACTTGGGATTTTCAATGGGGGAGCTAAATCACCAACTAAACCCGGCTAGGGTGTCTCCGGCAATATCTGGCCGGGGTAGAAAAGAAAGAGAGAGGCATTGAAGAGAGAGAATAAGGGGATGAACAATCAAGCGGTGGCTGGTGGCGGCGCGGGGGCAGGCGCAGCCGTTCGCGCGTCACAAAGAGACGAGAGAGAGGAGGACAGCGAGAGGACGTGAGACTGAGAAGGGATAGACAAACGCAGAGAGAGATGATGATGGTTGTTGATGCGGTGGCTGGTGACGGGCCGGACGGGTAGTCGGTGGCAGCACCGGCGCCGGCGTGCGAGAGGGAGAGATGAGAGAGAGGAGGGAGACAGAGAGGAAGTGAGATTTGAGGGCTAAAGGGACTAGACATTCGCTGACCACTCCCCCTAATTCTGAAAAAATTAAATTTTCCTTTTTTTTAATTGTTAAAAGACTCCTTTTAATCCAAGCCGTTAGATAAAGAAAAAACGATTCAGATTTGAGGTGCTTACCTAATGGGTAGTACTTACCTAAAGGGAGGTGCTTACTAGAACCCTTCGCTATATATATATAGATATATATATATATATATATATATATATATATATATATATATATATATATATATATATATATATATATATATTTATATTTATGTGTGTGTATGGTACCAAAACTCAATACCAGAATTACAGCTGTTAAATTGCAGGGGGGCCTGCAACTACAAATATTGACCTACAAAACATAGGAACCTTTGCCGCCAAATATAGTACAACCCCGGTCATTTTTTACCTTAAAGCTGGCTTTTTAAAAATCAACTTGTCGCCACCCAAGCTCGACACTTCGAACCGTGCCATTAGATTATGCTACTCTTACCGTACTTGCTCGTGTGTTGTCCAAATGGCGAACGTGGGCTTGAATCAAACGTATAGTTTGTTGGGCTCTTATGACTTAAGTTCGTTTGCCCTTCCACCCAATGCGGTCCCTCTATTTTCGCGGGCTACCAACGGTAACTACTTGTTGCCTGCGGATTTGAATCAGGCCCGTTGGAACGGTTGTTCAATATTCCCATATTTTAGGGCCGGTTCTTTTCGTTGATAATTTTGATTGGTATTTTTTATTAAAATATAGTGAAGTAGACTGAAAAATGTTAAAGTGAATTGAAATTGATATATTTTTTGAAGTTGTTAAAATAGTGATAATGAAATTTTGAAATAGGTGGGGTGAAGTTGATTGAAGTGAGTTGAAGTTGGTAAATAAAAAAGACCAATAAAAAGAACAGACCCTTAGGATATGGGAGGCTAAGGAGGGCGGGTTCTAACTTCTAACTTGAGTTCAATCACTGCTTTCGTGAATCAACATAGTTGTAGCCTGTAGGTTTTAATTAATACAATCGATAAGATTTTTATGCCAGTAAACATAGTATGGTTAAAGGGCACATTTATCATTATTTCCAAAAAAATTAAAAAAATGTACCACATTTGCATGAATGACATTTGTGATTGGAAAAAAAAGGTTCTTACTGAGAAATAAAACGATGTTTGCATTATAGAATGTAGGATTACGGGTAAAAGTGTATTTTCCCAATGTATTCGTTATAAGTGACTAGTTATATGTAAATATTGTGCTTTATTAAATGCCGTTTAAAATTGAATATTGTAGACTCTTAAACGTTTATGTATTAATGCTTAATTACGAAGAACAACCAATTAATTGGCTAACAGAAAGTTTTTCATATAATATGAATATAAAAAATATATATGTAGCTTTTATTATTTATTCTCTTCCTCTTCTTCCCCCAATTGGTTGAGTGACACCGTGTACTGGTGCCCATTGTCCATTCAAATATGCGTACATAGGAAAGAAATGTATTACATCACGAGACTATTGTTTGGATCATAAAATACACAAATGCAAAAAACACGTACCAACGCTTTAAGACTGGTTTACACAAGAATGTATGACAAGTCATGAAATGCATTATTTTGAATTACCATTTCTCATCATTACCTATATGATGTACAGGGTTGCAATCATACGTATATTTCAATGTTTATATCAAAAATCTTATACTAGCTTGTATAAAATTACCACATTGAATTACCTATTTTCAATTGCCTCGGAATCATACTTGTGTGCCATTTATTATCGGCTTAGAAAATTGTTTCCTTAATGATAATGTAGCAGATAGAACGTAAGGTGAACATCTATTATGATATTGGTCACTAGTAATTTTTTCTTAACATTTACACCTACATGGGAAATCCAAAGACGGAAAAAAGAGAGTTGCTTCATGAGTGTTATGAGCCTTTTTTTGTAAACATTTCATATCGTTCATTGAAGAACCATACTAATACTATCGTTGATTAACAAACGTTGACTTGTAAATAATGTTAAGTTCATCAAAACAGTGAATATAGACAATATGTTTGTGCGGTATTCTTGTCATAATTTGTTGAAAAGGGTAATATTTTGCCAATTGTTCGTACTATATTAAAGTTTTCAACATCAATTGTACTTTGTATATGGTCATATACATATGTGTGTGTGTGTGTAGTGGTAGTAGTAGTAGTAGTAGTAGTAGTGATAAAAAAAATGGTCAATCTATAAGATATAACCATCAAAACCCTACATATATGCCCATTACAAGAGCAAATTCACAACTCATGTAAGAGGCTAATAATTGGATTTTAGATCGAGGACATTGTAACATTAATATAACCAACTAAATTATATGATTTCACAATATGGTGTAAGAATTTAAAAAAAAGTATATATGAAAAATCAAGGGTAGTTGAGGCTTGGACTAATGATGCTTCATGTGGTTTGCTCTCGTAAGAGATGATTTGTTGTTATGTTTTTATTTTTTTGTTTTTAAAATTCGATGAATATAGGAACACTTAATTTCCACACAATTAATGCAAAATTAATTACCTTTTTTATTTAAGGCGATAATGTGTATAAAAAGGCCATCTGTGTCCATGTCGATATATTAACTATGTTCACATTCAATGAATGAATTATTGCATTACAAGTACTTACAAAATTCACAATATAACATCAAATAAAAAGAGAATCACCAATTTTAATTATAATTGAAATCTAATAAAACAAATAAATAGGGCCTCAAACAAGTCAATATTGAATTAAATAAATAAATTAGTTTTACATAAACTACAAATCATTAGCACCAAAACAGAATGTCGATGCAGAATACTGGGGTCTACTAATAATCCACAAAAAACCTTAAGAATTAAGCAAAAACACGCGAATTATTTTTAATCTGAAAACAACAAAACAAAGCCAACCGTACATTACACCGAGTAAAAATTTCAGACCCAATACCCAATTCCGGATCCTCGCAATTGCGGGTTTTACGCTCCTATCACGTACGTTCCTTTTTCTCCTACGCATGTACTCGCTTTCCCCTTTCTCTGTCCAAATTAAACATTTTCGACTTGGCTTCTCTCACTCCCAGATCCGAAACTCAGTACTTCAGATTACTCCGACTGTCATTCTTGATCTCTGAGCAGTTAGGGTTTTGATCGGACTGTTGATGTTGAGTGTGTAAGGGATTTTGATTTGAAGTGTTACCAGGTATGCCTAGGGTTCAAGACAACTGGGAGCGGCTGGTCCGAGCCACTCTCCGGCGAGAGCAGCTTCGAACCACCGGCCCCGGCCATGAGCGCCACCCTAGCGGCCTCGCCTCTGCCGTGCCGCCGTCGCTCGACCGGGCCTCAAACATTAACGCCATTCTTCAGGCCGCCGATGAGATTCAGGATGAAGATCCCAATGTCGCTCGCATTTGTATGTATTTTCCTCTCCGTCATCTTAGTTATGTTTGTTTTCTGCAATTTTGAAGAAATTGTTGAAAATTGAGCTATCGAGGGGCCTTGAATTCTGTTTGATTGGCACTTAGCATAGGGTGAGACCGCGAAAACTAGGATTGCTAAAAACTGCTCAAATTTGTAGCTTTTTTTTTTTTTCCTACTGAAACCAGTAAAGATAACTTCCTTCAGTTAACTTGTAATCTAATGGCAAAAATATCAAACAAGATAAAGCTGGCATCTTGAAACTTAAGGCAGCTTAATCAAATATGTGAAAATGTGGAAAAAGAGAACCTAATAAAGGGATAGGCAAATATGCTGTCTACGATAAGTCAGAGTTTCGGAACTTGTATTCTCATTGGTGTGCCCGTTGATCCAAAAAATGGAGAAGGAAGGCTGTGACGGTGAAAAAAGAACTTGGGAGGGATAAGGGAAAACACCAGGAGAGAGACAAGGCATGAGGGATAAGGGAAAAAGCCAGGAGAGAGACAAGGCATGAGTAATCATGTGTGTAGGCTGTAGCCTGCATAGTGGGGACTAGGATTTCAGTCATTTCAACTTTGAATAGGATTGCGCTTGAATTTGAGAATGTACAAATTGATCCCCTCCAAGAAAAAAAGAGAGAAAAACAGAATGCATGGCCATTTTGGATCATCGAGTTATGTTTCAACTACTTGATTTTGTGTTTGAGCTCCAAATAATTCTGCGTCCTGTTGACCTGTCAGCTCTCTATGATGAAGTAATTTATCTTCCACTCTTCTTCTAGAATTTATTATTTGTTGTATTCACTCTTGTCCTGAAATTTATTATTTGCTGAATTCCTTCTTGCCAAAGTCTCGATATGAATTATTAATGCAAACTTACTTTTTATACTGAATCGCATAGTGTATATGGAACATGTTCAGTGAAATTGTATGCTTTAGTTGAATGGTAGGAGGGGGGAAAAACCAAACATTCACACAAACTCTCAACCCGAAGTGTATTTCTCTCTTTTAACATTCCGTGAAATTGACAAATTATGTCCTACTCATCCAAGGTGAGTACTTTTATCTATAGATTATTCATACACAATAACAAAAATGTTCATATTTTACGACATAATTGTTCAGTCATTCTACTGTTGCTGCAATTATTATTATTATTTTGATGAATAATCTTCTTCTGTTGTTACAATTAATAAGTGCAACTGTGGGCTTATGTTATGTCAGATTATGGTACAGAGAGTAGATAGAAAATGTGTAAAAAAATGGAAATTAATACGAGCTGATCAATTGAAATGAATGAATGAACAAATATTGGGAAAGATTTCCAGAAAAGCACTCTTAATTTGGTATCAAAACCAATGGAATAAACAGAGGAGTATAATTGAATAAATAAATAACACTACTAATGAAGAAACGAGTAACAAAGAAAGGAATTATAGTACAGTTTTCTAGGAGCAAAAGGAAATCTCTAGAACTTCAAAATATGTTAGCTTCTATACAGAAATACCTAGTTCAAGACTTGAGAGTGAAATTCGTAGACTTAACTGAGCAACAAACCAACTCCTACAGGAAAGAGAGATTACTAAGGGGAGTGCAATTTCAACAATACCTAATGGTGGGAATTGTTAAGATGATTATTGGTTAGTCTCCCATATGAAGTTGATCGGGGAGTTTCAAGTTTTTGTGGAGCTTCTCGTGCATTTGGTCCAATTTATTTAATGGATGCGTGTCAGGTTATTCTTTGGGGGCTCTCACTACTAATTTGTTGTGTTTCTCCCTTTCATCACTTGAACACAATAGGGCCAATTTGAAAATCATGGAATTATCCAATCCAGCCTGTAATTTCATTTCCACCTGCTTCTGACTGCTCTCGTTCCTATTGGCATCAGCATTATGATGTTGCTGGTGTCGGGGCCTTCATTGAAAGGCCCTCTTTGGGGTCCTTGGTTACTTCCTCCATGATTTTGATCCATGGTCTCAGTGGGTCAATCACGAAAGTCTGTTGTGTACTGTTGTAATTCCCTGTTGTATCTACACATGTAGCTACTTATAGTGTGAGCGGTGAGGCATGGCTCTTCCTCTTCTTCACCCCAGCGTTGCTTTTCTTTTGGTTATAGAGGGCAAAGAGAGAGAGACCTTCTGACTTCTAGAGTCTGATTTTGTATACTATATCCCTTGATTACTGACCCCCCCCCCCCAAAGAAAAAAGAAAGGTAAGCGTGAAACTCCTCCCTCTTGCGAATAACTTGCCTCACAATATCTCAATGTTTCATCATGACTTATTCCCCCCCCTAGCATCACTTTAAAAAATATAATAAAATTGGAAGAAGAGCTAGGTCTTACATCGAACCTCCAGAAACAACACTAGGCTGTGTCTTTTTTCCGACATCTGACCTTTTTGGATTTTATAGATGAGATCATTCTTGAGAGCAAGACAATTTTTGTGTTTGCCTATTTTGTGGATGTCCTCCATGGGGTGACATCCCTCGTTGTCCTTCTAATATAATATTTGTTTACTCGAAAAAAAAAAAAGAAATAGTAGATAAAACAGACTCTAGAATAAGAAAAGAGGATCCAGACGAGGCATCTCAAGCGCTGCCTATGAATTAGAGCTTACAAAATGGCTGTGTGAAAAGATTATAATTTCTATTCATGAAAAGATTGAAGAGCAAAATTCTCAGTGCTCTACAAATAGCTAATCTATCTATCCTGAACGACATGGATTGGGGTTCCATTATGAATTTAGCTCAACCACATTTTGGAAAGACACTACTTTTGATGAATTCGCCATAAAGATTTTGATTGTGAGATTTTGTGGACGGCTTTTTGCTGTTAAGATACCTTTTGATCCTGCGGAGACACATTTTATTCAAAGCTTGATCTTCCTTGTGCCTAAAGCAAGTTGGATAGCATTGTTTGATATGCATTGCCTACAAGGACCATGTAAGAACATCATGGAAGCAATATATCAGTTATTAATTTACTGAAAATATCAGTAACTGGTGTCAAACCCTCCAACTAAGTTAGAAACACTATTTATGAGATGTGCGCTCAAAATTGCATGTCAATCTTTATCTCATCCAAAGTCAATGAATTTTGCGCGGAACGTTCTAATCTTGTAGTTGGAGGAATCGATTTCACCCGATTTTTTCTTTTTAAAATTTAGTAATTAAACAATTTGTATTGATAAGACTCCAATGGGGTGCCATCCATGTACAGGAGGAGGCAATCACAAACTAACATCATGCCCTCAAGTTTTCAACAATAATCATATCAACAAATAATTTTCTACGATGACTGAAACCCGAACCTGACTCCAGCTATACAAAGTTCTCAAAAAATAAAATTTGAAATCTTGAATAGACCTAGCCTTGCCCTGAAATATCCGATAATTCCTTGCTTCCCAGTACTTCATCAAATAGGCAAGGTTATCAAGTTTCAAACGCCTCGGACCCAACTCTTCTTTAATATTCTTTTCCCTAAACTGATCATCTTAGGTCTTATCTTACAAATACAATAGTTATCACAGTTGAAGGATACATATTTTGGCTCACACAATCCATTTGCATTTTATTAAAGGTTTCTTTCTTTGTTTGGGAAGCTGCACACGGGAAGATACTAACTTGTGATAACTTTGCAAGAAAAGGGGAAGGTCTTGATTAGTAGATGCTTCATGTGCAAAGGGGATTCAGAATCAACGGATTGTTTATTGTGATCCATTGACAGCTTGCTAGAGCATTTTGGGATCTAGCTTTTAACTGTTTGGGCATTTTTTGGGTTGCCTCTGATTTCATTAAGGACTATCTTTTAGGTTGGGAGGGTTTCTTTAGTAGAAAAATGAAAAAGAAGAAGAATGGAGGCATTGTTTTACCTCACGTCATTTTTTTGGAGTATTTTGAGAGAGAGAAACATAAGAGTATTTGAGAGTGTAGAAACTCCTCAGCTCTTGAAAGACAATTTCATCAAGACTCGACTTTTGGGATAATGGAAACTATAGCTCTTCCTTCTTTGATGTGGCCAGCTTTGTGAATAGTTTGTATTTTGGATGTACATAGTCTTTTGTATGATGCTCATTGCTCATCTCATCTTTTGATCTTTCTATATTGATCTATTATCTTTTCCTTATTAAAAAAAAAAAATCCTCTTTAGGATCATAGGCAGGGCTGGCAATGAGGTGTGTACGGGCGGGGTTAGCCGTACCCTCACCCGTACCCATTTTCAAAATTAATACCTGTAGCCATAGCCATAGCCATAGCCATACCCATCGGGTGTTATAAAGCTATACACATACCCATACCCATATTCATACTCACTGGGTATGGTGGATATGCTGGTTTTATTTGGGTACATATAGCCAAAAAAAAAAAAAAATCCATTTTATATCCATATTCGATATCAAATAGCCAATATGTCACACTAACCCCAAGTTTCTAACGACACATCATATCACATAGAATACAACTAAAAGTTTACCAATGAAAGTAATAAATTATCACTTGACAATTACAGTTTTTATCAAAATGTCTCATTGAAGCCCTGAATACCATGCGACTCAAAGCAACTAGACAAATCTCCAAGTATAATCAACAAATTAGAACTTTAAACAAACGGGTACGAGTTTTATATGGGGCGGATACGAGGCGGGTATTGACAAAACGGGGCATGGGGCGGGTAGGACCTATATCAATGCCCATACCCATTTTAGCAATGCCCGCCCCATACCCATTTTTTTCCAGTTTCACAACCCATACGCATACCATTGGGGCGGGTTTTGCGGGTTCTAGTTGGGTACGGGTTTTTTTTCCTGGCCTATGGGCATCCAACCAAAGTTAAAATAGCAACGCATCATGTAGTTGAGAATTGGTGCCCGTATAGGTATATGTCTTCAACTATATGTAGTTATGTCTGTAGAGGTAAGACTGCCTATATTTGGATAGATTTGGATCTTCCAGACCCCGCGAAACGGGATCCATACTGGGAGGAGTTGTTGTATACGTATATGTGTTCGACATTGATAGTTTTTCATTGATGATTTTTTATCGTTGTTGATGCTTTTCGAAGTCGGAACCTTTTCCCTGCTGAAGAAATGTAAAATAGAGAAATGTTTTCATTATTTATTATTATTTTTTGACTAAAAAGCAGTCGTAGGATTATGGATGTATTGATTTTCTGTCTTTCCTTCCATACTTTGGCCAGTCGGCATCATTGATTATATGTTAGGCTGGTATTCCATCCTGTTCAGCTTGGCTCTGTCACAAGGTTTCTCCCTGGCTGTGGGTGTGGGGTGTTGTGTTTTTTTTCTTAAAATAAAAATATTATTTATTAAATTTGGTGGGGGAAAAAATACATCTGTTGTTTTGACCCTTATCCCTGCTATTCAAGGCAGGCTGTCACCTTTGTTAAGCACTTAAAATTTCTGTTTTCAACTGTGAGTATTATTTATCAGGGCTTTGCATTGGGTTGTTATTGTTCCTTTTTTCCCCTTTGAATCAAATTTAGTGGGAGAGGGAGACATATGTTGTCCAAACGCTTATCTGTGCTATTCAATATGGGCTGTTTCCTTGAAACATTTAGAATTTTAGTCTTCAACAGTGAGTACTATTAATCAGGCTTGTCATAAAATTGAAGGTCGTGACTCGTGTGTTACCTACATCTGCCTGAAGTTGCTTTTTGGATCTACTTTTAGTGTGTGAGCAGGCATATTCTATGGCACAAGATCTGGATCCAAACAGTGAAGGGAGAGGTGTTCTTCAGTTCAAGACTGGTTTGATGTCTGTAATTAAGGTAACCTCATTTATTGCACACTCTATGGTTGTTTGGTTTTACCTTAAATAGGGGATTGGTTCTTTTCCCCATCAATTCAGAGGTTACCTCTGAATTTCTGTGTTCTTTCAAATTTGATTTCTTTCATGGACCATTATTTGAACTAGGGTTATACCCTTGCGATGCAAGGGCATAACTGAAACTTTTTTTACATATATTAATAACATAATAGATAGTTTTTTTTCGAATAGTACAAATAAATTGATGTGTCAGATTATCTAATTATCAAAAGTTGAGCGCTTTGCTAGATTCTTTTTTTGTTGTAACAACATCTTCTTCATTCTTAATTTGAACTCACTTTTTATTTCATTTGTTCAATATTTCATTGTTAAACGATTATATTTTTTGAGAAGAAATTTTATTACTAAATAGTAATGACTATATGACATTGGGTCATTTTAATATATAGAATTGATATTGCATTACAAAATAGTTATTTTTTTGAGTTACCATTGTTACTTTTTCTTTTTTGATTAAATTATTTTAAATTCCTTTTATATATGTACCATAATGATTTGTTTACTACTGTTTAAGAATTGTCTAATGTATGAGACGTCTTTTCTTTTGTGGGAAAGTTTTAGTTGATAAATGGACCAACTTTTTTTATTTATCTTAATTTAATAAAAAATTTGTTATTTTCTTACTGATGACTATATAAGATATGTGAAAACTGCATGCAAGAATTATGGCCAATTGTTGTTTTAAGTTCAATTAAATATAAATAAGCAATAAAGATGTGTCAATTTAAAAAAATTTCAGACCAGCATAATTATTATTTTTTTGGGTTATTATTATTTCTTTTATTTTTTCCTTTTAAATCACTTAAAATTTCTTTTGTTTTCATAATATAATTATTTATTTACTATTTTCTTGTCAAAATTCTCTAATATCTGTAACATCTATTTTTATGGGCAAACTTTATAGGCCATCTTTTTAATTTATTAATGCAATGAATATTTTATTATACTATATTAATAAATATATAAGATATGCAAAAAGTCATTTTTTAAAATAAATATAGCATTGCATTAGTTAAACCATAAATGGGCATTTATGTAGCTAATTAATTCTAGTGGCATTACACGTGGCATCCTAAGTGGCATTACACATGGCACTCATGCGTTGATTCCATCCAAGTTTTAATATATATATATATATATATATATATATATATATATATATATATATATATATATATGATTATGGAAATTTCTGGCTCCTTCAGCAAAAATTGGCAAAAAGGGATGGATCTCAAATTGATCGTAACCGTGATATTGAACGACTATGGGAATTTTACCAACGCTACAAGCAAAGGCATAGGGTGGATGATATTCGACGCGAGGAAGAGAAGTGGCGGGAATCAGGAGTCTTCAGTACTAATGTTGGAGAGTAAATGCCCTTCTTGTCTGTCTTCTTATTTTATATTTACTATTTTTTCCTGGTAGTTGGCGAATTGATTTCATATCTGCATTTTACTATTGATAAGGAGCAACTTAATTTATCTGTTAGATTCAGCTTGAAGTTCTAATGCTTGGTGAAGGGAGATGTGGTTGATGAATTGTGGTTTGCAATCTCTTGCTTTGGCTACTTTATTATACACCTATGGGAGTACTGCATATACCAGCTTTTTTACTGATCAGATTGTGGCATGCGTGCAATTTCTTTGTGATTTGTTACGCTGAGAACAATAGTCTGACTGTGATCCTTGGAATGTGGCAAGGCATCAGAATAGAGTGTCCTTAGGAGTGGACAGATGCGTTTGGCAAGAGTGCCATCAACACCCTGTTGCTCAAACAATTTTTCCAAAATTCTGTATAAAAATGCATGAAATTTTTCTAGTGGACAACCATAAGAAATAACTTGTAATATTAAATCCTTGTAGGTTCGAAAGTCGGGAGCCATTTTATAAACTTTTTGGATCTGCCACTGAGTATCCTTACAAAGTTTTGGAGGGAATCCTATTAATTGTGTCATAGCACAAGTTGAAATTTGGATTATATGGCCACTTTTTGATAGGTCATCTACTGTAAAGCTGTGTTCTCACATGATGATTGATTTTTAATGTATCAAGGGATCCTTGTGAAACTTTATGTGTCATGATTTTGGCAAATTATTGCATGGTTCTTTTGGTTAGTGCAACATATCACGTCAAGATAGGGCAATCGTGTCTTTCACTTGAAGAAGTTGCCTTTACACTATTATCATATTGCTTATACAACTCCTATTCTTTATGTTTGTATCTTAGTTCTTAATTCGATGCACCCCCCGAATCTGCGATCCGGGATCCTCATTCTAGATCATCGTTTAGCCTCCAAACGCGGGGGATGGTGCTCTAGTTTGGTGAAGTGTTCGATCCAAATTATTGAGAGAACCAACAAAAACAAGAAGAAAGAGACAATAAAAAAAACTTTAGTCTACTAGACTGCTACTCTACCCTACTTCCTACTTCCTAGTTCAATCGACTTGGTTGCCTTTTGAAGCCCAATTCGACCCTCAACCATCATTACTCTTCGAATTAAGGCTTGTAACCGCCCATGAGGCACTTGAAGGAGATCTTTACTTCCAAATTTGATGTGGGATCATTGATAAAGTGGCCAGATTAATGGTGATGAAGTGATGGAGAAGGAGAGGAGTAATGGAGAAAAGAGGATGAGGAAGCAGGGGATGGGGATGGCATCGTGGGTTGAGGCAGCAGAGAAAGAAAGAAGAGATTGAGGAGGATGAGATAGAATTAAATGAGGGGAGGGCATATGAGCAGCACATGAAGGGAACTTGGGCAAGATAGCATGCCTAGCATGTGAGGCGAGAAAGTGGGAGCTAGATTGCCCTAATTTGGGCCTTGGCTGGCAATGAGCCGAGTCTTAGGCTTGACATTCTTATGTAGCCTGCATTTCTATTTTTTGGTCCTATTTTCCTGCAAACTAACAAAAATTGCATAATATAATAAAATGGTAATCATTATGCATCAAAATTAGGTAAATAAGGGTATAAAAAAATGTATAAATTTTGGGTTGAACAGTTCCCATCCAAATAATTCTCACATAGGATTTTTGTTTTTTTGGGTGATTTTCAATAGGAAAATATGGGTGATGTTATTCTATGTAAATGATGCTATATGCCCATCGTTATTTTTATCTTCTATCCAAAAGATTGATTTGACAAGTGATTATTTATTCTTTTTTGGGGGGGTATTTTGTCGGTAGTCTCTTGTCTATTTAAATGATTACAAAGTTCAAGATGTTTCGTTGTCTGGTAGACTTGTTTCCTTAGATATAAGAAACATTAAAGAAAAATCCCATATAAATGATAGATCTGGGATTTAGTGTCACAATGTCGAAGCCATTATGTCACCCTTTTATATGATAGAACCACCTAAAGCAGGGGCTGCTTCCATTCCAGCACTTGTAGCCTCCTGTCGAAATCCCTTATGTTCTCAAGCTCTATTCCATAACCAGGTGCTGTGGCGAGTGTGATTTCCAGGCTTTCTCTTCTCTTTTCAGGGCGTGCATTATTTGATTTATCAGCTGTCTTCTAGAGGATCATGTTGATGTAACCATTGTAATGTCCAATTGATTGCAACCATTTGTTTATGCTTTAACATTTGTCAGCATACACCACTATTTTGTTTGTGTTGATGAGCCTCTCTTCATCTGTGTCGGTTTCTTATTTGGTAGATGAGTTTGATGCTGTTCCTTTCTCAGTTATGCCATTATGACTTAATATTTGGTTCTGGGGTTCCAGGTTGTTGGAAATGAGAAAAGTGTTTGCTACATTGAGGGCTCTGATCGAAGTGATGAAGGCATTGAGCAAAGATGCTTCCCCTGAATTGGGAAGGTTGATTATGAGTGAAGTAAGTACGATTTATTGATTGACATGCAATATGTTGACTCCTTTATGTGTATTTGTTTTTAAGTTAGAGGAAGGAATTGCATTACTCCTTGTTGATTCTATATAGTCGCCTGCAAAGTAGTTAGAAATAATTAACATACATTGAGGCTGTTCATTGGATGTGGAGCTAGGTCAGTTCAGTTGGTTGTCATGTTTAAGTGGGTTTGGCCTGCAAGACGTTGTTAAGCTAGTCATGCATTTTTTTCTAGTTTGACTGCATCACTCACTCAATAATGACAGCAAAAAATGGTGTTAGTGCGCATGCTGCTGAATTCATCGTTGAAGGAGGGTATGAGTGCCCGTTAAAAGCAGACTGCCTGTTTCTAATAAATGTATATCATCTACACATGCATTTAAGTTTCTGCACATCTTCTAGTCATACATAGGAGCATTGTGGCCGATTATGATCTTGAAAACTTCAGCTTCATGTATGGCTTTTATAACTTGTTCACAATTATGGGCAGTGATCGGTCCATTAGCACTTGACCCAACGTTATGGATGGTTGTTCCACATCATTTTTCTGACTGAGTTAATTGTAGCTTCATGTTCTTTTGCGTTAAGTATGTGTGAAGTGTGTAATCTTGTTTTAATTGGGCTTGTTTCAGTTAAGAGGTATTGAAAAATCAGATGTTGCATTGTCTGGGGAACTTATGCCCTATAACATTGTCCCTTTGGAAGCACCATCATTGACCAATGCCATTGGAGTATTCCCTGAGGTAGGATTTCAAGACTTCAGAACTTGTTGCAATATGCTTACTTCCTTCTTATAGAGGTTTCATTTTAATATACATGGTCTGTTGTGTTTAGAATGTCATGAAAAAGCATGTGTAATATTTTGCTGATCTCCTTTGTCTCTCTTGGAGGGGCTGCAGTCCCATTGCAGTGCGTGAAGATTCTGGTTGAGTACTTGCTCATGAACATGGTTTTCTGTTGATTGTGCTTTTTATGTATAATTGTCGTTTTCATGCTTTAATTCTTCCGTTTTCTTTCGGTATGGATACTGATTTGATCAAGTTCTGAATTTCTGTTGTCCTCAGGTTAGAGGTGCAACATCTGCTGTAAGGTATGCTGAAAATTTTCCTAGACTTCCTGCTGGATTTGAGATTTCTGGCCAGAGAGATGCAGACATGTTTGATCTTCTGGAGTTTGTCTTTGGTTTCCAGGTTTGTGGGTGCCTTCATCTTTGCTGGTAACTTTTGTCTTTTATTTATTTATTTATTTTTAGGCAGGTAAGAGATCCCATCCTATCCCACAGGGTCCCTTCGATGGGCAGCCCAGTGGGGCTTAGTGGGAGGGGGTAGGGGATAAGGAGGGGGCCAGAGGCCCACAACCCATAAGAACTCTAGGTTAAGGGTTTGGTTGGTGACCGCCTAGAATTCCAAACTGAGAATTACAGGCCCTAAGATTCGGATCGTAGTTTCCACGATGTGACGACTGCAAGCTAATGCCTTTTGGCTTTCTTTCAATATGATTGGTTGGTTGTACTTCTTACACGAATGAGGCTGTGAGTCTAGGCATCTAGCTAGTGATGACCTTGTATTTCGTGCTGTTTGCTTAGTTAAGTGGCAGTTCGATCACAGGAAAACAGGACATTGATGCAAATATTTATTGGTGCTAATAGCATTTGCTTTACGAGTGTGATCCTTTTGGGCCTTGAAGGAATTTGATAGTGGTTGCTTTCTAATTTGTGGATTCCTTTGTAGCTTATTGGTGGATTGCTGTTGTGATCAATCTTTCTTCGCATCAGATGTTTGTTTCAACCGACTTGGGCTCTCTTCCATTAAAATTGGAATTTCCCACTCGCCATCTATGTTAAGTGTTGGCTGGAGTGGTGTTTATTTCCATGAAGTTTGCAGCAGTTGTTGTGATTTCTTGTTTTTATCATTGATAATGACTTTCCATCCAATGTTATCTGTTCACAAGGGCACATCTTGTGCATGATTGTGATTGTGGAAAAGTACCCCCCCGGCGGTATTTGGAAAGACTACCCATTTCTTTTCAGTTCTGGGTTATGGGTTCTCCATTAAGAACTTCTTTTGTTGCAAAGTTTCAGGACATAAATGGCTGATTTTCTTTAACACCCTCCTTTCTGTTCAAAGGTTTGGAAGCATATAAAAGGACGTAAGGTTAAGGTCACTTTTTGCTTTGTATTCTGCACAATTTGGGTCCTTGGTATGTAGGGAGGAAAACGTTATTCCCTTTGGATGTGCACAAGTTGCTTTTGCTTTGTTCAATGATGTTTTGCGAAAATGAATGGAAATTGCGCATCCAAGTAAGAATGGGGCGGATGGCAGCTCAGTTTTGCAAGTTTTGATGATTTGTTCTAGTAAGACGAGAAATGTTCTCTATGTGGATTTTTACTTTCTTTTAGTAACAAGATTTTAAACCCAACAACTGAAAAACGAAAAAAACCTTTCCGAGGCTTTCTGCTCTTTTGATCAGAAAAAAGGTAGTTTGTTAGAGAATGCAAAAGAGATGGATACTAAATGTGCAACCAGAGCACAGCTAATTCCAATTCCAAATCAAGACCCGAGTAGCTCTTAAGCAGGGTGAAGGGAGGTGAGTTGACTTGCATATCATTATGCTTGAATAGAAGACAGACTATATGCTGGATTCTAGATTTTGAAAGCACTAGCATGCACTGCCCATGCCTGCATATCAGAAACCAGAGGTTCTTCATTTTTTAACATACTTCTATTATTTATAAGTTATAAATAGGCAAAGGATTTACATAAAACGTATGTTTAGATTTTAGGAAATTTTGTACCAAAAAAAAAAGAAAAAGAAAAGCATGTGGATGGGAAAGTAGATAAAAGTGAAGGAAATACGAGTGAAAAAAAAGCCTCCCAGTATTTTTAAAAATTCAAATTATGTTTATATTACTACAATATTAGTATATACTACTACTGCTGCTACAACAAATAATAATAATAATAATAATAATAATAATAATAATAATAATAATAAAAATAAAAATTACTACTACTAAAATTCATGTAATGATACTAATAGTAGTGGTGGTGATGGTAGTAGTGGCTATGGTATGGTGTGGTAGTAGTAGTAAATGATAACTAGGAGCTAATCATTAATAGCAATAGTACTTGCCCTGGGTGAGTGGTCTGTGGTGGGGCACTTTTTCATATTTGGTTTCTTTTACTTCGTGTTGCCACGCGTCATCCCAAAAGTGAAACAAAATGGTAGCGAGCAGCCATCCAAGCTGTTAGAGATTTTTTGCAATGAAAACTCCAGCTTTTATATTAGATAAATATTATACAAACTTATGCTTGTATATTGGATAGATAGCTTGATTGCCTGCTGCTCCACAAGAAAAGTAGAGGGTGAGCCATTGTGCGGTGATTTACTATAATCTATAGTAGACAGAAACCGAAGAGTATTTGAGGGTGTTGAAAGTCCTCTTCCGCCTTGAAAGACAATTTTATTAAGACTCTATTTTCGGGATAATGGGAAGTCTAACTCTTCCTCTTTTGATGTGGCTGACTTTGTGGATAGTTTATATTTTGGATGTATATAGTCTTTTGTGGGATGCTAGGTGCTAATATGATTATAGGTATATTATGTTACTTTTTCCTTATTAAAAAAATCTATACTAGAAACTAGAAAGCACTACTGAACTTGTTTCCTTTTTTTTTTTCACATGGTATATTCTCTCTCCTTCAACGAAGTATCCTTTCCTTTTTTAACACAGAGTTGCTAAGATTGTATATTCGTTGATGATGATTTCTTGGTAAGCTTTTTCAATAAGTTTAATGAGGCCAAAGTAGGAGAATCTTCAATGGATAGGGTGAGGTGGGATCTAACCACTCAGGGGTGCTTCACTGTTAGATCTTTTATTTGAAGCTTCTTGATGGGAAGTTTTCACCACAGGAGGTTCATTCTGAAAAAGGTTTCCCTTGCAAGCTCATATGGAAGTCTTTAGCCCTCTTAAAGGTTTCTTTCTTTGTATGGGAAGCTACACATGAGAATATACTAACGTAGTAACGTGTGACAACTTACAAAAAAGGGGAAAAATTTTAGTGAATAGATGCTTCATGTGTAAAAAGGACTTTGAATCTACGGATCATTTATTGCTCCATTGTCAGTTTGCGAGCATACTTTGGAATCTAGCTTTCAGTTGCTTGGGCATTTCTTGGATTGCTCCTGATTCTATTAGGAACCATCTTTTGGCTTGGGAGGGGTCCCTTGATAGGAAAGTTAAGAAGAAGAAGGAGGAAGCCGTGGTCCTACGTCATGTCATCTTTTGGAGTATTTGGAGAGAGAGAAACAGAAAAGTTTTTGGAAGCATAGAAACCCCTCTTCAGCTCGTGAAAGAGAATTTCATCAAGATTCTCTACTTTAGAAAGAATGGGAAGTTTAGCTCTTCCTCTATTGATCTGGCTCATTGTGTGGATAGTTTGTACTTAGGTTGTATATAGCTTTTTGTATGATGCTCACTGTGCAGCTGAGCTTCTAATCTTTCTATATTAATATGTTACCTTTTCCTTACCCCCCCCCCCAAAAAAAGATTGTGATGCTGGAACATGATGCATTACTTATCTACTCCAGGTTAGCTTAGTTTTTTTTTTTTAAAAATAAAGTTTTTGATTATTAATCAAAAAATTGATATTAAGGGCCTGTTTTCTTCATTGGTTCATACGCTTTTACGGACTTTTATCAACTTCTATCATCTCTACAAAAAAAATTTCAATTCTTTCTAACTCTAACAAACTTCTACCAACTCTTACCATTCTCCTTAAAAATTTCTTATAAAGAAATCTCCATTCACTTACATTTCTTATCAACATCTTCCAACTTCTACCAATTTTTGCGAACTTCTACCAACTTCTGCAAATCTTTTTTAACCTTAACCAACTCCTACCAATTATTCTAAAAAATTATCAACTTCTATTAACTTCTACTAATCTTTGTCAACTTCACCGATTTACCAACCAACCCTTATTTACCAACGAAAAGAACATGCCCTAAGAAGAAACCAAGGGATATCACCCATGTACAAAAGATGGGAATCGCAAAATAACATCATGTCTTTAAGCTATCCATACCAGTCAACTGACACAGTCCAAAAGAGTAAACTTTGTTTCGTGCTCGAGAACTTGATTCCAATCATAAAAGTTCTCCCAAAAAAAAAAAAAATTGAAATCTTGAATAGACCTGGGTTTGCCCTAAAAAATCGGGCTATTCCTGTCCTCCTAAGTGCTGCACCAACTGTTGTAGTTTGAAGTAGCACCCAACTATATGAAAAATTCCATAATGCATTCACCCACCATCAATGGACAAAAAGGTGGTCTAGTGGCTCTTCCTCCTGAGAACACACCTTGCACCCACTAGCCAACTTAAAGTTTCTCCTTCTAAGCATGCCTAGTGTTGGAATCTTACCTGTTTTTTTTGGGTCGCCCAATCAAGAAAGCATGCTTTGGTGGGGGCTTTAGACTTCAAAATTGCCCTGGGCGGGAACCTTTCAAGTCGAGTCAACCCCTTGCTTATCTTTTAGCAGTAACTGTCGACAGTGAATTGCCCACTTAAATCCCTGGCCCAAAGAATCTCATCATCACCCTCAAAAAAGTAACCTTCATGTTAGCAGGCAAAGCCAAAAGACCTAGCACACCCTCTTCCTCCCCATCATTTGGGCTTCTCAGAAAAGCCAAATGGCTCTCTTCAGGTTTGCAAACAGAGTATCATTGGCAAAAAACAAGTGGGAAGTCAACATACTTTGTTACTTAGAGTTAGCGATAAGGAAATCTTCCAATAGGCCAACTTCTATAGCTTTGTTCTGTAGCATGTGAAGGTTTTCCATCATCGGTATAACTAAAAGGGGGCACAATGGGTCACCTTGTGGTAGCCTCCTCGAGCTAGAGGGGTTTTTTTTTTTTTTTTTTTTTTTGGGGGAATGGGTAATAAAGAAAAAGAGTATGAAAGACACCAACGGGATGCCACCCATGTACAAAAGGAGAGAAATCACAAAATAACCTCATGCCCTTAACCTCTCTGGAATAATCTTATCGAAAAAATCTAAAAAAAACAACTTTGTACCATAATTGAGAACTTGACTACAAGTCTCCACCTATACAAAATTCTCAAGAAAAAGAGTTTGAAGTCTTCGCTGGTCATAGCATTGCCCTAAAAAATATGGCAATTCCTCTCTTTCCAAATGGTCCACCAAATAGCCAACGGTATCATCTTCTGGGGAAGCCCCATTTTTCAAGAGATAGCATGACAAAGTCCCAAACATGGTCATAAGCCTTTTCAATGTGAAGCTTATAAAGAAATCCTGATTGATTAGTTGTAAGATATGAGTCAATACACTCATTAGCTATCAAAGCTGCATCCAAAATTTGACGACCATGAATGAAAGCATGCTGATTCAGGCTAAAAATTTTGCCGACAACTTTCCTCAACCTGTTTAGCTTAGTTTAGGCATTTGGTTGGGATCATGGTATGTGATGTCCCCATATGGGGGTGTTAGGATGGCAGTTTTGCTGTCCCTGTTAACCACTGTGTTAAAAATTTGTTGATTTAGATCGGATAAGGATGACTAGGTCATGGACCTTATTTTTTCGGACTTGATTATACAGCTGAACACCATTGAAAAGTGTGCGATATAAATGAAGTCTTATTACAGTTTGATGCTTAGATATCCTTAATGTAATTTTATGGATGTGTCGATTTGGTTATAGCTTTTGGTTTAAGCTTGTAACTTTGTGAAGAAAATTTCCAAATGTTGCGGGTAGATATTTAGCGCTATGTGGACTTCTCTGACGTGTCTGGATTTGAATTTCTGCTTGCCTGTGCCATTTTTTGCTGTGGCATTTTATCCCTTTTCATTTCACGTGATTTAAATTCTCTTTTGCAGAGGGACAACATAAGAAATCAGCGCGAAAATGTCATTCTTACAATAGCAAATGCACAATCACATCTTGGTTTTCCAGATGAGCGTGATCCTGTGAGAATCCTATTTGCTCTTTGTATTTTGAAATATGGTGATCCTTGCTTTGTATAGAGCTGTATGTTCTCCCATTATTCTGATTGATTTATATATATCTTTTTATGATGCTGTTTTTTTGACGTTTCAGAAAATAGATGAAAAGGCTATCAATGAGGTTTTTAAGAAGGTGCTGGATAATTATATGAAATGGTGTCAATATCTGCGGATACGGATGGCGTGGAATAGGTACAGTCCAGCAACTTGGTGTTATAAAGTGCTATGCCTTTTCCCTTTGCTGACTTTGTTCTCTTCTTGTTCTTATTATATATTTTTCCCCTTTAGTTCTGACGCACTCACTCGGGAGAGGAAACTTTTCTTGGTTTCCTTGTACTTTCTTATTTGGGGGGAGGCTGCCAACGTTCGTTTTCTTCCTGAATGCATTTGCTACATATTTCACCATGTATGCTTCTTTTTACCCCTGCATTGCGTATTAGTTGTGTATTTCTTTGATTACAGTGTTTTCTCTATTTCCTTCTAGAAGGTTATAAGTTTGAGATTTTTGGCTTCACCTTCATGGTGTGACATGATAATTTTAATATTCAAGGTTAAATTGGCGTGCAGATGGCAAAGGAGTTGGATGCTATCTTGGACCATGGAGAGGCCTATGTAGCTGATAGCTGTAAAACTGGGCGCGGTTCTGTCTCCTTCCTTGAACAAGTTATACATCCCATATATAAGACGATGGCTAAGGTTTGCTATTGATATCGTCAGAGTTTTTCTATTTTCCTTGTTACTCTTCTTTATTGTTCTTTTCTTTTTGTGTTTATGGTGTTGGTTTGGTAGAGTTTGCCACGCGTGAGATTCATAAGATGGAATGTCATTTTGTATTCAAGGTAATAGCAACATAGAGGAAAAGAAATTAGGTTTTATTCTGTTGTCTTATTCATTTGTTGCAGAGATAATCTGCTTCAAGAATGTACAATTAGCATCCTGTACTCTTAGCCTCAAGAGGAGATGGATTGAAATGTGTTTTGGTATCAAAGAATGGATGAATGAAAATGTCACATATGCAGATCTTCATTTGTAAGCGTTGGTAGTACAGGGTCCTCATAATATCATTAAACAAGATTTGATGCTTTGGTTTTATTTTTCTGCTCCTGCCTTTTCTCACCCTCTTTCTTTTCATGCTTGCCTATTTTTCTGGAGGTTTAATCTATTGCCTAAATGCCAATCTGGATCTTATGTTTTGAATTCGAGTGCTTTGGTTGGTTGTGGTGTCGATCGACTATTCACGTAGATTGCTGAGGCTTACAGACAATTTTACATGAAGGCTTCTCTTTTGTAAGACAATGTGGTACATGTGCAGGAGGCTGAACGAAATAGTGAGGGAAGGGCTAGTCATTCAGCATCGAGGAACTATGATGATTTCAATGAATATTTCTGGTTTGTTATATCCAAAATTAAGTGCTGGCCTTATCTTTATCAATGCTTCTGCGACAATAGTTATTATTGTTTGTCCTTTGTAGGTCACCTACCTGCTTTGAGTTGGGATGGCCAATGAAGAGGGATTCTGCATTCCTGAGAGAGCCTAAAAAACGTAAAAGGGTCGGTTGATGTTATACAGTTGCTGTATCACATTTTTCATTCTGAAGTCTTGAAAAAGGAGTACCGAAAATGCATTATGTTTGAGGCCTTTGCTCTCTTTTCGATGTTTTTATTCCTTTGCCTTGTCCTGTTCACATGATCTTGTTGCTTAAATAAGTAGGATTGATTGGCTCTACAGATCGGACATTGGGACTGTTCTTGTGAAATATGATGTGGGTGTTTGGCAAAGAGTTTTTTGACTAAAAAGAAATTATTGGATCAAAATTAGTTGTTTGACCTAGTGAAAAAGTTAATTTAGGTGTTTAGTAAAGTAGTTTTTTAGAAGAGCTTTTTGGGCCGAAAAAGCTATATTGAAAAAGCTAATTCTATGAGCTTTTTGGGGAATTTATTATTATTTTTTATCTTACAACTTTGTCATAAACATGTATCTTCACCAAACAGCTTTTTTTTTTTTTTTTTTTTAAACAAATAGCTAATTTAAACAAGTAAAACAAACAGCTAATAGTGAATGCAAACAGCTAATAGCTTTTGCCAAACAGGGCCGATGAATATTTTAGTTAAGGTTGATAACCTAGTTGACCTGAACTTTGCAAATGTCACTGATTTTCATCTAATCAGTGATTGCCCTCTTTTTCGTTTCTAGAATTTTCTTCTTTAATTTGTCTTGAAATATTTCCTTATCTTGTCAATTTTTGTTGTTGGGATGATTCTTTACTTGGCTGAAAGAGGAAAAGAATGAACTCTATTCATCATTTTGTGGAAGGTCATACTGCATATCTGGCTATCTTCTGTGCGAAGAGGCGAGGACCAACTGTTGTGGGACTTGATGGGGGAAGTTTTACCACTTCCACGCATTCAGAAAGGCCATACTAGTTTCCGTTGGCGTACTATTTCCCATGGGCGTTTATAGAGTCTATAATGGAGGCAAGGAATTGCGTAGTGTTGCAAACAGACCAAAGTGCCCCCTTTTTGAGAAGAAAGATTATTTCGGGGCATACTGCTCTTTTGAGCGCATTAGAACAGTGTGATATGGTAGTCGTGTTCAAAGATGATGGATGGATCATTAACCAAGTTATGGATTATGTGGTTTGTTTGGACACATGTTCCAACATAAGCATCTGTCGATGAACTACTGTCCAAGAGTTCTTTTTGGCATCAGCAACCATTAGGGGGTCCAATATCTAGTGGCATGTAACACGTCAATTCTTGAGATTTTCAGGTGCCAAAAAACTGGGAATGCAATGACAGTTGGAGGACTTGAGCTTAACCTCCTAAGCGGTCAGGATCCCTGAACACTAGAAAGGAGAAACGCTTAAAGCTTGTTAGGTTTATTATTTTGAACTGAAAGATAATCTCTACTGTACTGGCAGTGAGGATTTTTTTATTTAAAGAGCTTTTGCCTTGTTTGAGGGCAAATTGTTTCCTCAAATGTGATGAAGGATATTCGAGATAATGAGCTGGTGGAGTCTGTGCAAAGTGTGGAAGGGTTGGCTGATCATTTTCTTATGTATTGCCTTTTAGTAATTTCTGTCTAGCCTAGTAGGCTTGAGGGTATATTATTTTTTTCAGATTAATTGGTTTAGATGCGATCCAGTTAAGGATGTCTTTGGGCTCTATCAAAGATGGTTTGTCAAAGCCTGTGACGGCAATGTGGGTGGTGCTTCTGGAAGAAAAGTCAAATGCAAAATCATTAGAGCCGCTCCACCTTTTTTTTTGGGGGGGGGGTAAATTGGATGGAGAAAGAAAAGGGAGTGCTGAAATTTCTCTCTAGGGTGTCAAGAACAGTGCCGCAAGACTTTATTGCTTGATATTTTAGATGTTGATTATGATCTCTCTTTTTGGGTTGTTAGTAAGCTTGTTTCCAGGAGGCATGATTGGCGTCAATTCTCTTTGGATTCTCTATTCTGATGTATGTTAGAGAGGAACTAGTACATTCGTGATGATGTAGCACAGTTTGGTCACCAATTTGTTTGACACTGTTGGTTGTGCCCACTGTTCATATTTGTCAGCTCATATTTCATTTGTTTTGTGCACACAATCCTGCATTATTCACAGTTCTCAAGATATGCTTCCCTTCAATTATTTTCGGTGCCAATGGCTCTCTTTTCAAATATGTGCATCGGTGAACGTCCCCTTGGTTCAGTATTATGTTCATGTTGCTAGGTGATCATCTCTTAAATTCCTCTCTTCTGAGCTAACCATTAGTGTGTGCTACACCTTCTCCCAGCTTACCCACTCTCCTATTCTAAGATGTTACTCTTACGAGGGAATAACCCTTTCTTTTGAACAGATCCAAGTTGCTCTGATACTAGGTATCTGCTGGCATCGCTTTGCTGGTTACCAGAATGAATCATGTCATGTACCTTGGCTTGGATTTTTTGCCCTTTGTTAGCTTCTCCTAGAGGGCACTAATGTGTATATAAATTTTGGTTGCATGTTAATTCACAGACAGCAAAAAGCAGTTTTGTTGAGCATCGGACATTTCTTCATTTGTATCGCAGTTTTCATCGCATGTGGATCTTTTTAGTTATCATGTTCCAGGTTTGTTCCCATTGCCTCTTTTCGAATATGCCATGTTATTTAGCGTGTTTTGATCATGGTAATACAAGATAGGCGTTCTATCTTTTCAGGCCTTGGCAATTATAGCTTTCAGTGATCAAAAGCTCAATCTGGATACATTAAAAATCTTACTTACGATTGGGCCGACGTTTGCTGTCATGAATTTCATGGAGAGTGAGTATTCTCTCTGCGTCCTCGTCTCAGTCCCTCTTCCAGTTGGTTTTTTTCCCCCTTTCCTTTGATGTGTAGAAATGTTTTCAGTAAACTAACAAAAGGGATGGGTTTCAAGCATGCAACTTAAAAAGTTGACTGCATATAGGTTACATAAAGACTGTCGAAAGAATCTACGAATGTGACCATAGAAGAGCTACTGAAAAACGCAAGTTGTTGATATATCTAGGGCATACAGTGGAGGTGCTTCCTCTCCATGGAAGGCTATTTATTTTGTTTGGGTCAATTAATCTAACAATACTGTGACAAATGGCGCTAGCGAGCTTATCTTTAGTTTCGTCCTGTTGAATCCTTTCCAAATCTTAAAGGTTGTGAATGACATTTGTGAATCTCCTATGGCATGCCTGGGCAACTAAATGTGAAATCCTAGTGAAGTAGTTGGTGAACAACAGATGTGGAATGTCGTTTGCATACATGACATCAATTCGTGAGGATCTCCTGCTACGCAAATTGTTGTAAGCCAAAGTTTTGGTCTTTGTGGCTTTGCAAACGAAGGATTTTTCCAAGGGAGTGGTAGACTTGCAAATAATGTTGAATTCCCATGGGAACACTCATCTGAGATGAAAAGCTTAGATAAAAAGCTTCTTGTTGGGATTCAACTTCTATCTAACCCGTGCTTATTTCATAGTCTTGGTTCTGTCTGCCCCTTAATAATAATAAACATAAAAGGTGGGCGTTGTTAGCATTATCTTACTGCTATCTCTCTTTCGTGTATTCTATTGAAAATGTGCAATTTATTGCTGTAGGTTGTTTGGATCTACTGCTTATGTTTGGTGCATATACAATGCTTAGAGGCATGGCCATTTCAAGGCTGGTTATTAGGTTCTTTTGGTGGGGTGCAAGTTCTGCGGCTGTTCTCTATTTGTACCTGTGAGTGTAAATCCCCTTCTTGTGGCAGTTTGTGTCCTTCACAGAATTGTATGCATTCTAATTACGTGTGCCTGATGAATAATTCAGGAAGGTTCTGGGAGAATGGAATCGGCAACAGACAAATTCATTTTACTTCCGCATATATATTCTTGTGCTTGGTGTGTATGCTGCAGTGCGCTTGGTTTTTGCTGTATTTTTGAAGTTTCCTGCCTGTCACTCTCTGTCTCGAATGTCTGATCAGCGATTCTTTCAGTTTTTTAAATGGATTTATCAGGTTTGCTGTTTCATGTACCAAACTTTCTAGTTCTACCAAAGCAGTTCTTTCTTTATATTCATTTCTTTGACGCTTTTGTTTCAAATACAGGAGAGATACTTTGTTGGCCGTGGTCTCTTTGAAAAGCCGACTGACTATGGAAGGTTTGCCTACAGTTTCCCATTTGGTTTGTTTCTTCACTAAATGCTAGCCAAGTGTGGGCTGTAATAAATAGAATTCCTGTAAAAGGACCAGTAAAGCAAAGTTGCTGATCTGAAGAATCTTCTGAGATCCTGATGCTACATTAGAACTATAAATCTTCTTCAGTGCCTCAATTATCTTTCACAATCTTGATCACACAATAGAAATATATCCGGCATAAGCTGTGACCCAAAATTACTGTTTCGTTCTTTTCCCCACAATATTGTGGGCCCCTCGGCCCGCCGCAGGGGCAGGGGGTGGGGGAGGGGTGGAAGAAACAGATAGAAATCATTTTACTCTGCTGTCTTATTTTTAATACTGTCTATTGTCCCAATTGCTCTATTAGTGATCTGATTGGAAGCGAATTCTGAAGCTCGGTATTGAAATCAGGCATGCAATATTTGGCAATAAATTGTCCTCATATTTTAGTTTATTGCAATTTGCAAACAGAACCTTTGGTGCAAAATCCTTGTTAAGGATCCTCAATTGTCCTCATAATTAGATTTGTTTTTTGTGGTTCCTTTTCTTGTGTGGTTTTGTTCTCAAGGGCTATAACTGCATCCTTTCATTTTAATTTAAGTTGTGTTCAAACTTGAAATTTAAGTCTTTTTTTAAATTCTTTTTTGCTCTGCTTATTATGAGTAAATATATAGATAGTGACGCTACGAGACGCTTTTAATTTCCAAATGAAGCTGTCAGTTATGTTCAGAATTGGAGGTTACCCGAATGTGCACCATTTGGTATTTGACTAAATCCAGATCCAAATCCAAAGCCAAATCCGTATCCATATCCCTATTATCCCATAGTCCCACTTCAGTCAGGTTTGATGGATCAGGTATCTCTAGTCATAGAGAGGCTGATCTTGGAAGACCGTACATTGAAGACCTTTTTACTGCCTATTACTCCAAGGAAAAAAGTAGAGCACAGTTTTTTGAGGCATTTTTGTTATAGTCCACTATAACCTGAGCCAGGAAAAATTGTCCTTGAGTGGGTTTTTCAGTTGCATATTGCTCCGCTTTTCCTTGGTAACCTTTGTGACTAACTGGATTAAACTTTATCAAAACCAACTTGTCTTTGTGGAACTCTAGCAATTTCATGTAGGTATGTGTTCAATTCTTGTTGAATAATCAATATTCAGGACCTTTGCTAGGAACTAATACCATGATATCCTCAGGCTTGGCCTTTATGTATTTCACTTTCCAGCCAACGTGTCAGAAGAGACTCTTTTTCTCAGATAAAATTGTGTCATAGTCGTGCAGCTCCTTATCTTGGTTTCCATTGCTTGGAAGCAGCAAATATAAAAGTAGCTTTGAGTTGGATCTTTATATTTGCGGATGCTTGCCATGGCATGATGTTTTTGTTAATTGTTATGATTCTTTGATGAATTCAACATGGATTCAAGTGTTCTTTGATTAATTTTATTCGCTAATGTCTTTGTTGTTTGAAATTTATGCAGATATGTTCTCTATTGGTTGGTGATATTTGTATGCAAATTCACTTTTGCTTACTTTCTCCAGGTAATCCATGTTTTGGCATCCCTATTTTGTTTGCATTGTCTACGAATTTTAGCATACTTCATTATTTCTTCTCCGTCGATCTCTTGGCCTCTAATTGAGTGCTTTTTGCAGATCAAGCCCTTAGTCAATCCGACAAGAATTATTGTGCAGCTTCCATCTATTCGCTACTCATGGCATGATTTAGTCTCAAGGCGTGAGTGCTATGAACTGCATCAAAGTGTCTTATGGCTACTTTCTTTGTCTTTCAATTGTTATACTGATGCATTCTTGCGATGACTATCGCAGATAACCACAATGCTCTCACTGTAGCTAGTCTCTGGGCTCCGGTTATTGCTGTAAGCTTCTTGCCACATTCCATGCTTTCCCTCCCCAGTTTTGGCGTTGGCGCCTTTTTTTTGGGACTGGGGTCCCTTTTTTTTTGTTTTTTTGGGGGGGGGGGGATGAGCTGAATGGAAAAGGTTGCTTGAAGCTTTCCGCTGATGAATCCATTTTCTTTGATGTTATTTCTTAGTAACTTATTGCTGATTCAGAAGATGCAGTGTACTTAATGGTTTCTGTGCTTGACCTTTGTCCAACTGCAGCTCATGTTTGTCCCTTGCTCACTGTGCGACTTTATGGCATTTTATCTTGGTTTCTGAACCTGTGTGAAGTATGGATCATTGATGAAAGTAATAACCACCATTGTGGGTAAACATTTAAGGACTTGAAGTGAAAATGCTGTAGTAGTAGCTAATATATCTTTTCTTATAAAGTATTATTATACGGAGGCAATAAAAGATCCTATATCATGGAAAATGTATTAATGTTAATGAAATGCGTTATGCACTTATGCTCAATGGAAGTCTACAACTATTATTATCTAATTGATTGCAGTAACTAGATCTAATGGAGAAACTAAGACAAAGGAAGATTGAAGACCGTTGCAATTAGTGTTCAATATTCATAAATATTTATCATGGGGATATTTTTTGAAAAAGGTCTCATGAAAGAAGCAGCAGGCTCTTAAAAAAATTGAAGCCACTTAGAGTTAATGCAATAAGGAGTCATATTTACTGATGAAAACATGAATTGCGTGACCAAATTTTTTAATTATAGGCGACTTGTTTAGCTTTTTGATAATTCTCAATGTCTCATGAATATTTTTATTTTAGATTTTGTTTTTGTTGGGATGAGTAATAAAAAAATTGCATTAGATGGACATCAAGGGCATGACACCCGTGTACTATTTTATTTTAGATTATTATTAACTTTGTTATTATTGATTAACACATAAGGTGAGGTAAAAATAGTTTTTTTTTTTTTTTTTTTAAGCAAAGGAATCATTAAGAACTCAAGAAGGTGAAGATCTTAAATAATTTGGAAATATATGAACTATTGTATGAAGAGGTATGTAATGAAAGGGTTCTACTATGATACTCGTAGAATTTTTTGCCTTCTATCTGTCCATTGCTTCACTGCTATGTAAACTGTGAGTCTTATTACTGGTCTTTTGACCTGTTGTATGTAGATCCAATTGTCTAATTTCCGCCTTATTATTAATGCAGATCTATCTCATGGATATTCACATATGGTATACACTTTTGTCTGCCCTTGTTGGTGGTGTGATGGGTGCACGAGCTCGGCTAGGCGAGGTGCTTATTTATTTCTTTATGTATTCGTTTTTCCCTTAAATTAATTTTGCTTTGAAGTTAAGGAGTTAGCTCGAGTAGATGGTGTGAGTGTTATTTCCAAGGATTCAAAATGTGGCCGTTTTGAGACGAGACGGCTACATTAGAAAGGTTTTTAAGTTGAGCGAACCGCATTTTGGCAACTGTGATATGTAATGCAATTGCCGCATTTTAGCGATTGCAGCATCTTAGCGATTTTGACTGAAACCGCAATCGCGACGGAAACCACATTTTGAGTCCCTGGTTCTTCCTCCCAAGTACTATAGCGGGTTTTGAAGGAAGGGCGTGGTACCTTGATCTCTGTGCCAGCCCCTTTACTGACTGAAGTAGTCAGTTATTTCCTTTCTTTCATTTGCAGAGATGTTGAAGGGTACTTTGTGACCACACATTTGGTTACACAGTTGTTTCTATCGTTATCGCAAACACATGAATTTTTTCTCTTCCCCCCTCTTATGTGCCTTATTCTTTCTAGTGCTACTCTATTTATCTTTGATGCTTTCCTTAATTTTGTGCCTCTTGCCCTCTTTCTGTTAGGAGCCTTCACATTTTTTTAAATGTTATAGCCTTCAGCTGCCTTTGAAAACTATTTTCTGGGGCAGCCTCTCTACTTGATTGGAGGAAGGCCGTGTGGCTCAATCTTCCCCAAAACCCATCTTGGATGGAATCCATACTGGACTGCTGCTATTTTGGCTTCATAATGCTGTTGTAATGCAGATACGATCAATTGAAATGGTGCATAAACGTTTTGAGAGCTTCCCTGCTGCCTTTGTGAAGAATTTGGCATCTCCAAGAATGAAAAGGCACGTCTGGAACCTTCAGTTTAAAATCCTTTAAGAATAATTTTTTTGCCTAACTAGGTTCCCCCTTCTTGGTTTTGGGGGGAGGGGTGTTTGTCCATCTGAATTTGTATATATTTTAATGGGTGTCACCCCACCCTCTTTGTGTCTTTTTGCAGTTGATTTGTGTGAAGAGTTGATGTCAACCTTAAAATTACAACTTGTACTTCAAATTCAATTTTTTATTTACATGATCTTTTACAATTCATCCTGGAAAAGATACAATTACATGATATTTTGTACAATTTGATTCATTGCACTCTAGGAGGAAATTTCAGAATGTTTTGCCTGAAGGAACAATCAATAGATGGATTTCAACTTGATGCTTTGCTTTATTTCCTTAGAGTGAATTTGTGGAGAACAAATACGTGTAGTTGTTGGAAGTGCGGATGGACAGGGCAGGTCGGGGCTGGGAAGTGCCCCTATCCTCGCTGCTCAAACCTCCTGGACTAACTTATTGCATCCTTCCGGACTTAAGTTGACTTATCTGTAACATGTCTATGCATTATAATTTTATCCATCCCTTGTTTCAACTTTCGTCTATTGATGCCTTACGTGTGCTTTTGTAGGATGCCGTTTGATCAACAAAATCCTCAGGTGGGTTCTCATCAAGGGTTTTGTTTCCTATATATAGAATGATTTATATTTTGTTTTGTCTTTTTGTTCTTTCCATTTTACTAATGATGTTCCTGTTATCCCCCTGTATGAGGTCATTGTTTGGTAGGTGCCTAGGTATGTTTCAGTACTTAACTAGTCTTGTATGAATCTTTATTGTCCTTAGCTGTGGCTGTTTACCAAATTCAGTATTTCTGTTTAAAATCTTTATATTTGAAAAATTTGAGTATTTCATAGATAAAATTTTATGTCAACGCTCCGGTGGGGTTGGTCTAGCGGTAGAGTAACTGGTTGCCCAAAGGAGATGAGGGCTATATTCTTCTACCTGAACTGCATGCATGCATAAAATTTTACCCGTCCAAAAAAATGTTTAACGAGAACAACTACTTTGCATCCAACCTTTTGATCTTAATATTTGGTTATATATGGTTCCTTCTTTTTACTTATCCCCAAAAAAACCCTAAACTAGGAGCAGAGTGGATCTGACCTCACGAAGTCCAAGGACATCTAGATGTTGGCAACCTTACCCCTAGAAGCAAAGAGATTGATTTAAGAGAGGCAACCCCCCCCCCCCTTAAAAGAAAGGATTGTGCAAAAACATTTCTAATTAGAAGCCTCTGAAGAAAAGCAAGAGTAGGGAAGGGAATAAGATAATTAATGGCATACAAGCGCGGCTAATGATTATTGTGCACGTCTAAATGAGTGAGGAAGAAAGGAAATCTTGGATGTTGCATGGGTAATCTTGCATGGCTAGTGATTTTGCTTTAGCTGTTGGTTAACCTGAAGTTGTTTTTGCATTCCAGTTTGCTCTTGCTATTGTCACACTGGTATATTTTCTATTCCTCGTCCTTCTGTTAAAACTATTCTAGAAGCAAGAAGTTGATCTGAATAACTACATTTGTTTTGATCTTGTGAACTTGGCAGTTATTTTTCCCTTATACCATTCTAAGCTTTGTTGCATTGCTGAATCATTGTAGCTGGTTTTATGCCACTTGCATTCTCTGATGCGATAGATTGTTACTGGTTTAGATGCACAAAATTTTAAACTTGCATGCACTCTTGTCTCTTAATATTTTGGTGCATTATACTTTTTTTGGTTCTCACTTTGAATTACTTGCAGATCTCTCAGGAAAGTAATAAGACATATGCTGCCATGTTTGCTCCTTTTTGGAATGAGATTATCAAAAGTATGCGTGAAGAAGATTTCATCAGCAACAGGTTAAAGAAGCATGCCCATTCTCATGGGCATTAGTTTATTATCCTGTATGGAAATATATGCACATAACACATGCTCGTGCGCACATTGTCACACAGATGTGTCTTTTTTTGGCATTGTAGCTTATTGCTTTTTTGGGAGAAAAGGTTTAGTTACATGGTTTTATCTTCAGGGAGAAGGACCTGCTCTCTATGCCTAGCAACACGGGCACTCTTCCTCTTGTTCAGTGGCCTCTATTCCTTCTCAGTAGTAAGGTACAATTTTGTGGCTTCCTCTGCCCCCCCCCCCCCAAAAAAACCCTTGTTGCTCTATTGAGCTTTTTTTATCGTGCTCTACTTTTGTGCATTATTGTTGCAGATCTTGATGGCTATTGACCTTGCATTGGATTGCAAAGACACACAAGCAGACTTATGGAATAGAATATGCAGAGATGATTACATGGCTTATGCAGTTCAAGAATGTTACTATAGTATAGAGAAGATCTTGCACTCTTTAGTTGATGGTGAAGGCAGACGCTGGTAGGATTTCTCTCAAGTTACTTTTCTAACTCATTGCCTTTCAGTTGTTAAAGGTTATTAGAGTTGTTAATCAAGTAGACTAAGTTCACAAAGTAATAAGGATAGGTTATTAACCACAAAAAAAAAGAATAGGTAATTAACAAAAATAGAGATTCATGACTGCATGCCTGTTGGGAGGAGAGAGGGGGTGCTTTGATTCAAGATTGCATGATAGCTATTCCGCTTCTTTATAATCTGTATTTGTTCATTATAGGGTTGAGAGAATCTACCGTGAGATCAACAATAGTATAATGGAGGGTTCGCTTGTTCTAACCTTGAATCTCCAAAAGCTTCCCCTGGTGCAATCACGATTTACTGCATTGACGGGGCTATTGGTATGTCAATATCCAGAATATAGTTTCTTTATGTTTGTCTTCTGTTTTTGTCGGAGCTATATTCCAGACTAATGTTAACAAATTTGTCTACAGATAAGAAATGAAACGCCCGAACTTGCAAGAGGTGCAGCAAAAGCTCTTCTTGACTTTTATGATGTGGTGACACAAGATTTGCTGTCAAGGGATCTAAGGTTGGCCAGGTTTCTTTGATAAAACTTCTCTTATGTTACTGGGAATTAATTGCTGACATTCTGTCTTTGTTGTTCTGATTCTTAGTGAGCAGATTGGTACATGGAACATATTAGTTAAAGCTAAAAATGAAGGCCGGCTATTTTCTAGGATTGAGTGGCCAAAGGATCCAGAAATTGTAAGCATAAATTGTTCATCTTAAAAGGGTGCCATTTCGGTTTTATCGTTTGTATTTTCTCTGTTAGTAACATGAGTTCCTCCCCCCTTTCCTATTTGGCCCTTTTTTTTTTTTGAGGGCAGAATGAGCAAGTGAAGAGACTGCACTTGCTACTTACTGTGAAGGATTCAGCTGCAAATATACCAAAAAACCTAGAAGCAAGGAGGCGGCTAGAATTCTTTACAAATTCACTATTTATGGACATGCCTGCAGCAAAACCAGTATGTGAGATGATGCCTTTCAGGTAAACACATAATTGATGTTATTGTTTGGGAACCAAAAGTTGGTGTTTTCTCAGTTGCCTGTGCTAACCTGGTCTCACTCCAAAATTTCAGCGTATTCACTCCATATTACAGTGAGACTGTCCTATATAGTTCTAGTGAGTTGCGAGTTGAAAATGAAGATGGAGTTTCTATACTTTTCTATCTCCAGAAGATTTTTCCAGGTTTTTTTTTCTGCACTTTTCTTTGTTCTATGTTCATTCTTCCAGTCATGTCCTTGCTTAAGAGGGGTGGGTTTGGGGAACTTTAATGCTGAATTATTTATTTATTTTCTGGTAGATGAATGGGAGAATTTCTTGGAGCGAATCAATAGAGGTGAGTCTTCTGGAGACATAGATTTTGAAGAAAGTTCTAGTGATAACTTGGAGCTGCGGTTCTGGGCGTCCTACCGTGGACAAACTTTATCTAGGACAGGTAAGGGATACTTATCAGAAGGCAGCATTTCTGACTTTTCTTTTGGCTATGATGTACTACATTCACTGCTTCATTAATTATTTTCTCTGCACTGGTTGAAATTTGTGAAATATCCCTTTTGGATGTTAATCACTGATAAATGATAATCCTCGAATGCTCTTTTTATTATATTTAAATTATTTTCTTCATTTTTTTTCTTTCTTTTTCTTTGGTTGTGGTTTGGGGGAGGGGGTTGATAGGGGAAATCCCTTGTATGCTAAATGAAGGTGAAGATGGTATGACATTGATGTTTCATTAAAAAAATTACCCAAGAAGAATCCTTTCCTAGTATAATAAGTTTTTGCCACAAGGGGAGCAGCTGTGTGAGCTCCTCTTATGTTACTAGTGGCTAACTTACTCGGTTGTCTGAAATGCAGTGCGTGGAATGATGTACTACAGAAGAGCATTAATGCTTCAGAGTTTCCTGGAAAAAAGAGGATTAACAGGTATCAGCTTACATATATTTGGACTTGTAGAGACTAGATGAAAGGAGCAAATGTACTTACTTGCATTTGGTCGCGTGTCAGACGAAGGCAACTATTCTCAATCCAATCCAATGACAAGTTTGGGGTTTGAGTTGTCAAGTGAGGCACGGGCGCAAGCCGATCTGAAGTTTACATATGTTGTCTCCTGCCAAATCTATGGACAACAAAGACAGAGGAAAGCTCCTGAAGCTGCTGATATTAGCTTACTGCTACAGAGGTATAGTCATATCTATGCTAGGCTATGGCTTGTGGTTTTTGATTATGTCTCGATCAATTGTCAAATGTGTGGCTTGTCAGTTCTTGTATCATGTGAAGTCCATAGCTTTCTGCCAGACCTGAATTAGACACCAATCTTAATGTGCCTGGGCACCTTTGTTTGAAGCAACACTGTCTGTTTGCCTGTTAATTTAATGGATATGACGGATGTTAATTTTGGAAATTTTCAAGCTTGTCCAACTGTCTAATACTACCAAAACTGCTCAATTTATGTATTTAGAGAAGAAAACTCCATAGTTTGTTAATTTTAACGTACAGGCGTTTTCCATTCTTCTTTTTGCAATGTGATTCTTGCCTTAATTCCACGTGGCCAATGTTTCTTATTGAAATATATTTTTTTCCCATCAGCAAGTAGATTGTATCATATGTGCCTGTATAAAATCATATCTTGATATTGTTATACTATATTTTTTTTAATTTTAAAAGTTAATAAGGGGGGTTACTATTCCTATTAAAACGATGGGCATTTTGTTATTGTTTCTAATTTTGGAGTGTGGCTTGTCATTTTAACTTTCCACCTCCACCCTGATTTACTTCGATCTTTTACAATCTTTCTTTAGCTGAATTGTGATGAATTAATAAAATTACTGTGCAGTTCAAAATTTTCAAAGTTTTTAAAATTAATTCCCCCGTTAGATATAACATTTAGTCAGAAACTCCCTCGTTTACCATCCATTTGATTTACAATGAGACCATAGGCAAGAAACTCCCCCATTTTCTATGTAGTTATAAAATCAATGGACAAAGATGAGTTGTGAACAATTCCGTTTTGTTTGTTATGAAAGTATTTCAATTGTATTCATAAGATGTAAAATATCAAAATAATAAAAGTTTTCTAAGTTCTTACGAATTGCATAAGTTAATAAATTTATTATACAACACCACCACCACCACCACCACCACCTCCCAGTGTGGATCCCGCTTTCGCGGGGTCTGGGGAGATCCAGCTGTAGGCACCTTACCTCTACTGGTATTCCTACCCATAGAGAGGTTGATTCCAAGAGACCCACGAAAAAGTTTTGAGAAAAAGTTTTAAAGATGAAAGCGCTTGCGAAGCATTTAAAGAGGAAAATCAGTGCCAAAGAAGCTGAAGCTAAAAGAAGCTAAAAGAAAGTTGAAAGAACGTACCTCAACAATCGACGTTAGGCAGCTGCCGTCACTCCTAGAAAAAAAGCACAACCTGCATACGACCACGACAGACCCCTACCAGCACTAAGCCACTGCAGCTACTGACAACTACAGAGACGCTTCTCTGCCATCTAAGATCCTAATCTTATTCCGCGACAACCTCCTATCCTGAGCCAGGTCCTCCGACAAACCCACTACTTTCAAGTCCTCTCTAATCACCTCGTCCAAACTCTTCTTCGGCCTACCCTTGCCTCTCTTACCACCGGGAAGGTCGATCAACTCACACTTCCTCATTGGGGCTGCCATACTTCTCCTTTTCACGTGGCCGAACCATCAGAGCCTCGGTTCCCTCATCTTCTCTTCTATGGGGGCCACTTTAGCTAAGTCCCTGATTACACAATTCCTAGCTCTATCCATTCTCGTAAAACTTTGCCTTTCAAACTTAAGGGCATCCTCTTGTCACACAGCACCCCTGAGGCAGCTTTCCATTTCTGCCAGCCCACTCTTATGCGCTGGTTAATATCCTCGTCAACGTCCCCATTTTGCTGGATGATGGAGCCAAGGTACTTAAATTTATCTACCTTTGGTATTTGTCTCCCATTCAGGGTGACTTCCCCCCCTTCTCTCCTTCCACTGAAACAACAATGCAGGTATTCCGTTTTCGATCTACCTAATCTAAAACCTCTAGCTTCCAGCGTAAGCCGCCAACTCTCCAACTTGTCATTCACCCCCTGCCTGGTCTCATCGATAAGAACAATGTCATATGCAAAAAGCATACACCATGGGACCTCATCCTAAATCCCTCTAATAAGCTCATCTAAAACTAAGGTGAAAAGGAACGTGCTTAGGGCTGAGCCCTGATGCAGACCCATACTAACGGCGAAGTCATTTGAGACCCCTCCCGGCGTCCTAACACTCGTCTGTCCTCCCTCATACATATCCTTAATCACACGAATATACAAGGGTGACACCCGTTTCTTTTCCAAACAGCTCCATAACACTTCCCGCGGGATTCTATCATATGCTTTTTTCAGGTCAATGAACACCATATGGAGATCCACCTTTCTATCCCTGTACAAACCTTCTGAGAAGGTAAATCTTTTTTGTATATGCGACATCAGTATCATAATCATCGTAGTGATCTAAGTTTAGTACGGACTTCCTTTGGGATTATTAATGTGGTATTTTGTTATACTCTGCAAAAAGATAGTTGAATAGTTTCACTACATTACGTACTTTATTCAACGGAAAGTTATTGTGGTGTTCTGTCATTTTCTTTTTTTTAATCATTGTTGTACGTTTTTAAGTGATCATATGTTTTTTTAAGAGACTTGGAAATGGAGGGCAAGGAAAACAAATGCACTGTCTAAGGTGTCTAAGGTGTTTATGAATTATGATAGTGAATTATCTTAAAGCACATTTTTATCATAGTAAGAACCTGAATATATACACATATGACGTGTCTGATATCACTTATATGTTCTTTCCCAAGAAAACAAATTCCAATTTTAAATGAGCAGTTAATCTATGTTTCCTGCCAGATCCTTTTCTTGCGCATGAGTGCTAGCTTGCCGAGCACATTTCTAGATCTAGTATATGTAAAACATTTGTAGCATAACTCTGTGGAATTGGCCTGTGGTAGGTGAGGAACTAATTCTTGAGTTGCATGTATTGTCGAGAGATTATTATTTTTGCATATTGTCTTTAATATATATATATATATATATATATATATATATATATATATATATATATATAAATTTTTTGTTTAATGACTCTGACTCTCTGTCCACCAAATTATTAATTATTAAAAGGAGAAAAATTCAATCTTGCAAGGATGAGCTCGTACGTGCTAGTCAAGGGACTGTTCAAAAAAGACAAAGAAAAGAAAAGAAAACATCGTAATGTGTAAACATTCCACGTACTTTTAGCAATTATAATTCTCGACGAGTGTGTGGACCACGAAATTAAAACCTAGTTTGACTAAAAGGGGAGAAACTTGTTCAAATTTGATATATAATATATGTGTACATGCATGTCACTGTGTTCCCAGTGTTTGTGTGTATTTCTTAGATATATTTGTCCATGGTTTCTCTTTTGCATGGTTATTAGTGCTTGTGTGCATGTTATTGTGAACATCATCATCATTCTTCTGGTGTAATGATGATGTTCATATGTAACAAAAGATGAAACGATAACGTGGCTTGTTATGTAACAGGATAATAACAGATATGTAAAACCTCAGCATGAAAATGTTACCTTAAAAATTCTTTTACAATGTCAGGAATGAGGCACTTCGAGTTGCATTTATTCACCAAGAAGAGAGGGTTGAAGAAAATGGGGATGTTTCAATGGAATACTACTCCAAGCTTATTAAAGCTGACATACATGGAAAAGACCAGGTACAGAGAACCTGCAGGTTCAGATTAACATTTTTCTCTAGACTAGAAAAGCATGAACAAATTAAGTTTTTGTCCTTTTGTTATCCATGTAGAGGGACATTTTATGGGGTTTGGTAAGGGAGTAGAAATTGTATATTCTTTGCTTATATCTCTTGCTCCTTTTCCAAAGCATTATATTGTGAGTTTTAGGTCCTTGACACACATGGTTTATGTATGATGATTTTAGAAATAGTTCAAATGTAGTTATTGCATAAATGGGCTGGCTATTGGTTATGCCAGTGCTATAATCATGTTTGAGAGGACTGGGCTTGACCAACTAATCCAGTCACCTTGGCCAGGAGCAGACAAGTAGTGATCTAAACCTGTTTATTGATCATTCTGTCTAAAAAATGGTTGAACTTGGTAAGTTCTCCAGTTGAGCGACCTGTTTGTTTTTACCGGTTTAATCTTTATTTTTGGCTAACTGTTAAAAACGGAATTCGGTGATGGCATGCATTGAACCTAGAGCCTACTGCACACCTTACTTTTTTATTTTGTTTTATTTTCTTTTTTTAAGATCTACTTTTGGTTTCAAATATTGTATTTTTATGTTATACTCTCTTTTCTTAGGTAATAAAAAAAATTGACGAATGAATATAAATATCTAGTGAACTATAGTATGATTTTTTCCGCGGTTTTTAAAGGAGCATGTGTATCCATATAATTTAATATGTAAATGTATGTATACGTAAGACAAACCCATACCTCGAGGTCTCGCGTAGACAGGGCGTAGTGATGTACATAATACAATGTACATATTATACACTACTTAAATTTAGTAAATCCATGTCACCTGGACTAAGCCAGCTTAAATGGTCTGACTACTCAAACCATTCACCTATTATCTTGATTGAGTCCTTAGTAGTTTGCTTCTGACAGCGCTGGTTAATGTCACTTGTTGCTTTTAGAAGAATTTTATCAGATAACATTTGTTGATGTGGGCATTAATATTGAAAATTCTATTTGAGGCTATGTTGGTAGATCTCTTTGATTCTGGACTTTGTGTATTTGTTGATACTTTCCTTTGAATCTTTGTACTCCTTTGTTTATCGTTTGTCCATGCCTGCGGCTGTGTCGTTCAAAATGGCTATTTGTAGCATTTTAGTAATGGAATATACTTTCGTGGGTGCTAAATGGAGAAATGAGACTTTTAAAGGCATATTCAAGGTTACATCGCTGCATGCACGAGTTGGTAGATATTCTAATATTATGTCTCGTATATAGAGTTGCTATTGTGCACCTTTGCATGTAAGAGGGAACCTGCAGTTCTGACCAAGTACTAATCATGTTTCCCTATTGCATATGGAATGTGTATAGCCTTTTGTAGGATGCTAGCTTTGCATCCAACCTTTTGTTAATAAAATTTATTTATTCTTCTCGTGTTCCCAAAAAAAGGGGTCATGTTTTCCTAGTGCATTAGGATACCAGTTCGATTGTAACTCTTATTTGAGTTAAACTTTAGTTGATTCTCAATCATGCCTCTGATTATTCCCGAGTTATTTTGGTTCTTGTTGCAGACTTGTTGGAGCTCAGTTTTGTGCAGTTAGAATTGGTTATTGTTGCATCGCAGGACAAATTAGTTACGATGACCCTTATCCTTTACTGCACCCCAGCATTTTCACAGGATATGCTTCACTTGTACAGGAAATCTATTCAATCAAGCTGCCAGGAAATCCAAAACTTGGTGAGGGAAAACCGGAAAACCAGAATCATGCAATTGTTTTTACCCGTGGTGAAGCAATTCAAACTATCGATATGAATCAGGTATATACCTTTAACTTTTAACTCTATTGAAGATTGTCATCCATATTTAATTAGAAACTTTATTGAGGTGACTCAACCTGCTAAGTTGCAGTCACCGCCTTACAACAGGTGGCTATCATCATGACCACAATGTGAAGTTGCTTGTAGGTGTTTCTTCTTTTTCTTCCCCCTCTTTTTTTCGTTTTTGGTTTTTGGGGAGGGGTCTTTGGGGGGGGGGGGGGGGTTGGAACTTGAAACAGCAGGGGGACCTGGTTCTGCTTGGGGGAGGCTGAAACTTTGCTATTGGAAGGGAGACATAAACGATTCTTGTATTTTGTTGTTCACGGGGGAAGCAAGAAAAATTGAATGTGAGAAGGCTTCAGGGTGACAGGCACTATTAATGTTGATCGAGCACATAAATCTTTGTGTCGGCCTCCTCTATGGCTGGGTTCATGTGTTACAGTCTGAGAATGAATGAGAGAGGTTGAGTGACCGGAGGTACTTGAGCATGTCACAAGATACAGGAATGCTACTAGTCTCTTATGCCTCTTGAGGATCTTCTAAGTTCTAACCCTAGTTTTTTTTTGGGGGGGGGGGTGTTATTCTTCATTGGGATGGGTTGGGGCGTAGATCAGCGGTGGGATAGGTGTTTGGGAAGTGTCATAGGGGAACGGATGAGGATTACAATTGTATCTTCAAGCAGAAAACCAATGGTGGGAGTTGAGTCAATAACCATTTGTTGTATATCTTGGTGAGGTTTCTTGGAGATTCGCAGTCTTACAAAGAACTTCTGAAAATTGGTTTGATATATACATTTCACTTCTAACTTTTTTCTTCCTTTTTTTTTGGCTGAGATCTATTTTCAAATATGATAATAGAAAAACACCCAGTGTGGATTCTGCCTTAGCGGGGTCATGCGAGCAATAAGCGTAGTGACAGGTTCCAAAACGCACCAAAAAATTAGCAGAAAATGTTTTTGATGGATTAGGACTATTTGTAGCAAGAGTGAGTTGTTCCATAAATAAAACGCTTTAAAGATGGCTTAAGGGCTTTAGTGGTAACAAAAATTTAAATTTTTTGGCTTTTGTTGATTGCATTATGGATGAGCTTAAGGGCATAATGTTTTTGTATTTGCCCACTTTTATAAATGGTTGACATCCCCTTGGTGTCCATTTAATATACCTCATGATCACTTACCAAAATAAATAAATAAATAAAATGCTTTAAAGATGCGGTCTCCTTATAGTGGCTTTCTCAGTATGCGGCTTGTATCAATCTATGTCACATCTTGTACTACTGCAATTACAGGATAATTACCTTGAGGAGGCCATTAAAATGAGAAACCTTCTTGAGGAATTCCATGGGAAACATGGCATCCGTCGTCCTACTATTCTTGGTGTAAGGGAGCATGTTTTCACAGGAAGGTATTGCACACGTTTACTGCAGTATAATTATTTGGCTTCTCTGCAGTTCTTAATGAAGGAAACATGTTGCATATTGCTTTGCAGTGTTTCTTCTCTTGCCTCATTTATGTCCAATCAAGAGACAAGCTTCGTGACATTAGGCCAGCGAGTTCTAGCTAAACCTCTCAAGTAAGTTACGTCTTGCCTGTTTGTTCTGATAATTTTTTTAAATTATATTTTTGTCCTTGACTAGCAGAACATATGACAAAGAATTTGAATTAGATACATCGAAATCTGTGCTTGGGTGCTAGTATTACTCTTCATGTGAAAGGCTTGCTAGCTATAAACCGATTCTTAGGACCTTTTAGGAGGTGTATGATGTCTATGCAGTCCAAGAATAGATGACCTGTTCCACTCCGATGTCATTTGTTGCTAGTTATATTTCTGTTAAATGCATTCATCATCTTGTTGAACATGACAGTGACACATCTATCTTCATTCACAACCTTGCTGTGAACATATGTTAATAAGTGCATTGACCACCTTTTTTTTTGGATAAGGAAAATAATATATATCATTAACGAAAGAGAACAAGTGCATTCACCACTATACTGTGCCTAAGTAGTCACATGGTGCACTTTCTGAGGATTTAACTTGCATGACTGTACCCTGTGGCTGTGGAGATATTATTTCGTTATGACCTGAAGACTCATTGCTTAGGGCTATTCGTTTTCAAACTTGCTAACTGCTAGTCGAACATGCTCCAACCTGCTCTAACCCGCTTCAATCCGCTTGATAAGTTGTGTCGAGCACAAACACAAGCCAAGCTTTGACCAAGCTGGATTTGACTGAGCCATGCTCGAACTTTGCCGAACCATGACATTACTTTGTAATAAAGTAATCTGTAATTCTTAATGCTGTAATTTTAAAATATAATGTACCCCTAATATTTTTCATAATTTAACTTTAATATTTGATATATATCGTCCAAAGTAATGGGTTAGTGTGAAATTAATGGATTGGTTTGAAAATATAATACAAGCGTGCTTGATATATCCTTAGATTAAAAAAGCACTAAGGGTCGTGGGGCTCGGGGCTCGGGCTTTGAGGCGAAGGCGTGGGCTTTTTCGATGCGAGATGCACTTTTACTAAAAAGTCCTTGAGAATCATTTCCAAACTAAATTTCTTTGAAAATAAGCTAGATAATGGCATCAAATAAGTGATTTTCACCAACCCCCCCCAAAAAAAGGGAGTCAATTAAACACAACAAAATACAATCAAATTATTGAACATAGCTCAATTGGATTATTATAAATTGAACCCCAAAAACATAACACAAATGCTGTAGCTTGCTAGGAAGAGACAGAAAGAGAGGGAGGAGGGAGAGAAAGAGTCTGATAGAAAGAAACGGAGAAAGATTAAGGAGGACAAAAAAAGCAAGGGTTCGTTACCATTGTAGTATTATAGGAGGCACCATTTTCGACTTCCTTGAAGCCTTTAAAAAAAAAAAAAACTAACAGGAGCAAAGAAAAACCTTCCATGGCTATCGAATAATAGAGGAGGAGGAGGAGGATGAAGAAGGAAGTCTAAAAGAAGACCGGAAAATAAAGCACTTACTAGATTGATGTCACCAAGATTGGAACAGGGTTGTAAACAGCAACAACAATATGTTTTGTTTTCTTCTAGTAGCAACTTGATTGAAAGGCTTCCACAAAGAAAAAGAGGGGTCGAGGCCCCTCAAAGATTTTTTCCTTTTTTTTTCCATATGGTCTATTATTAGGGGTGAGCGAGACCAGATAACCGGTAAAATTTTTAGGAATCGAAACTGGACTTGGTTGGAACCAGGTTCTGAAATTGGGAACGAGTCCCAGACCTGGTTGGAACCGGGTCCTAGAATTTGGACCTGGGTCCGATTCCGGATACCCGGTTCGTAAGTAATCTTTTTTTATTTTTCTCTCTTTTTCCCCAAAGAAAATAGGGAGAGGGTGGGATTGAAAGAAGTTGAAAACTCATGTATGAATCTAAATTTCTAAGAACTAAATTATAAAGCTACATCAAATACGCAATAAACAGTAAAGAAGATTCACGTACTCTAATTCAACTCAGAGAATTGGAGATAATGTTAATTAGAAACTCACAAATCAAGATTACAAAGCGCACGAGAAACCTAAAAAATTATTTTAATACACTTGAAATAGAGAGAGAGAGAGAGGAAAACTGTCAAAATAATATAAACGCAAATACGTAGTAAATAATAACGCTCATGAGGATACGAACTAAAGCTTGAAGGAAGAATTCTATGAAGGTTGAGATACATAAAGTGTAAGTCGGGAATAAATTGAAAGCAAAAAAAAGGGGGTTAAATTGGGGTAATTGAGAGTTGGGTCTCAATACAAAGCTATATAACTTGAGGAATAAGGGTTTACTTTTTATTTTTTTCATGAAAATTCTTTTAAATTTGACCGGGTATTGGTTACTGTGTCCGGACCCAGTTTCAAAATTTTAGGACCTGGAACCGGACCCAGTTATAACTAGTTCCTAAACTTTGGAACCGATCCCGGAACCGATCTAACCGGGTCCGGGTCCGTACCCACGGGTTCAAACCAGTTCTGGGTTCGGAACATATCTAGTTTTTTTTGCTCACCCCTATCTATTATAATCTATAAAGCGTGGGCTCTCCACCTCAGTCTGATGCCTAGAAAAGCCTAAAAAAGCACAGGTTTAAGAATGGGCTACGCCTGACCCTGTCCAAGGCATAATAGGGCGGGCTTCGAGCTTTCTTTGAGCCTAGGTGCACCCAAAGCGCACTTTTTTAAACACAGGATGTATCACACCTATACATTTATTGCATTAATGGGCCACCTAATGGTGATAAAGAGGATTTCAGTTTCCTTCACTCTGGTCTACCATCGAGAGAATGTTTGGAGTATTAAAAACACTTGGAAGATCTTAAAGGACATAATTTCTCAAGTGAGTAGGGAACGACAAATTGATATAATTATATTATGTTGCACGCTATACAACTTCATCCGAATGCATGAAAAAGGAATACCAATTTTACCGAGGCTAGCAAACATCACAACCGTCACCAACATTGGGTTGTATAATGCGCAAAACAAGCAAGCAATGAATAAATGTAGACATGCAATAGTTGATTTGATTTCAACATTGAGAAACAACCATTGAAGTATGTTATTTTTTGTTATAAAGAAAGAAATATGGTTATCGTAGACTAACATTTACTAATGTATTATAATGGCATTCAACTCCTCTATTGCATTATTTTCGTAAATCTATTTTGGATTAATGTTATAAAAATGTAAAGTCTTCAACATGAATAATCATTGATAATCATAACATTCGAAGAATCGTAACAAACACTCCAAAACACTCCAACCTGCCCCTAGCCTCAACCTGCTAACAACTCTTCTAAAATGCCGAAAACGGATAGGCCCTTAGTGTGGGTCTTTTGAGGATGATTCAATGACATGTTTGATTATATTGCAACCAGAATCTTTAAAAAAGGCCTATCCCATGGCAGGGCAGTTCAAGGCGTAATCTGTGTGACTGTACTTTGCAACTGGGGATCTTCGACTAAAACCTACTGCTTTCTACGGGTCATTGAGGATGATTTAATGACATTTTGTTTTCACCAACAATGTTTGTGGTCTATTCTCCCCCCCCCCCCAAAAAAAAAATTGTGTTAAGTGTAATTGAGCCAATCCAACCTTGGGCAGCATTACGAAAACCGGCCGGTTCGACCGGTCCGAATGGGAACCGTTTAGCTTAACGGTCCGGAAAGCACACAAACCCGTTTGAACTATGAGCCGGGAAAAACCGGTCAAAACTCGGCAACTCAGGTCAATGGTTGACCCGGATCAGTTCAGACTAGAATTTCCGACAAAAAAAGAAAAAAAAAAGAACAAAATCAGACTGCGATGACTGAATCAGCGTTGCTACCTCACCAGTCTCTGGCACCGGTAACTCCATGTATGGCCAATGGCAGCTTCATCCATGCTTAACTGTGCTTTCTTCGTGATTGCCTCTTAACAAAGATAACAATGTGATCCAAAATTAACCTGAAAAGGCAGAGAAACAATGATGACAATGACATCTAAAATTAAAGTGAAAAGGCAGAGAAGAGGCGCTTGAACGGGGAGAGGAGGAGGATGAAAGAGAGAAGACAAAGTGACAAGCTCTAATGTACCATCCCTTCAGCCGCAAGGAGAGAGCAAGAGGAGATGTAATTAAAAATAAGGATGATGAAGGTGATATGCACTGTCACACACACTACTAGGCTTTTGCAATTGTAAAGAGGGCCAGGACCCACCAATCTATGAATGAAACAAACTTGGGCCTTGCTTGTCACCCAGCCAAACAACCTTTGCAATCGTTTTTCTTTTGTTTGTTTGGTTCTATTTTACACACACACACACACACACACACACACACACGCACGCACATCGGGTCGTACCGGTTCGACGGTAAACCGATTCAACCGGTTAAATCCATGTCTGACCGGTTAGCCCATTGAACCACTCGTCCAACCGGGTCAATGACTGGGCGGTTCTCTTAACATTGACCTTGGAAGAGGCTAGGTCAGAGTAGAAGCTCCCCAAGCCTATAAGCTTGAGATCGGCTTGGTTGCCCTAACCTTGGCTTTAAGTCGCAATAAAAATGCTGATGAATTAATCTTCGTTCAGATAAAGAATCTCGCAGAATGTCCCTGATTTATAGCTAAAGGGGGGGGGGTGGAGAGAGGTTGACAAAGTTGAACGAAGAGAGAACCTTTCTGTAGCTATGTAGTTCAAGGGATGGTGACGTCGACAAGCAGTGCTGGCGGAGGTAACTTTGGCAGCGAAGTTATAGATCTTGAAGGAGACACTGGTGAGATAGTTTGGAAGCAAATATTGTTCCACTGTAATTGGATTTGTTACTTCAGCAACTTTAGGAGATTAAATAATGCATACATAGCTTGAACGGAACAGTTGGTCTTTTTTTTCCGTATCAGGTTGTTCTCTACTTGGTTCAGGCTTGTATGCATATACACTATAAAGAAACAGTTTCTTTTCCCTCTTTTAAGAACATGGCCGTAGGGGTTGTGAGCCTTTTCCTGGCTTGGCTTTCTGTGTGCATTATTACTGCTTATGATGATTACTGCTTACACACACGTGTGTGGATGTGTGTTTATGTATATGTATGTGCTTGTGTTTGTTTTTTGGGGGGGGGGGGTGTTGATGTGCGTATAAGAGAGAGTGACTGAGTGTGTGCGCGTGCGTGTATCAATCATTCAAAATGCAGTTTCGGATGCGATTGCGGTTTTGGCGCGTTATGGGAAAATCTCGCTAATGCGTCAACCGTGTTCCGTATCACGGTTATCGCGGGACGACAATGTTCTTCATTCGACTTAAAAGCCTTTCCAATGGGACAGTTTTGCCGCGGAATGGCAACATTTTAAATCTATGGTGTATGTAGCATTGTGAACAAGAAAGCATAAAACAAGCAGATGTGTTGTATATTGGATTTTGCTGCTGTTCTTTCTTGTAATAATCGTGGCCCTTCCTTTATCTGAGAATGTTAGTGGAAGTCTCCTATTGTTTTTGTCACTGCTTATGATTAGACCAGCACTTGATTTTAACATTCCTCCCTGAAATTCATTGCAGAGTGCGTATGCATTATGGGCATCCGGATGTGTTTGACCGTATTTTCCACATATCCCGTGGTGGCATTAGCAAGGCTTCCCGTGTTATTAACATCAGTGAGGATATTTATGCAGGTATGCATAATTTAATGCTTATTATCTTCTATTCAAATTCGCATCGAGTCTGCCAACATAATTTTGTTGGTTGTCCTTTTCCGTTTTTCCATCCTATGATCCCCCCCCCCCCGGGCTTCCTTTGTTGTGACTGATTAGATAGAGTCTTTTAAAAACAGTGAAGAGACTCCTGCGCTGCCGATTGCAAAAGTGGAGCTCTAATACCGAATTGATTGAGATTAAGGCATAGTTTCTGGGGACACTGAAATTTCATACCCCACCCCAGCGATCTGCATTCTGGGAATTAGCAACCTGATGCCTAAATTAAACTACATTTGTGCAATAACTAGCAATCTGCATTCTGTACTAAGCGTTCCTAATGACTATGACTAGATAGGGGAAAGGAAAAAAGGAGAAGGGATTTAGAGACAAGTATGAGAGAGGGATAGTAGGTGAACAGGAAGATCATAGACTGAGAAGGCAGGGGCAAACAATCATGCTTAGTCTTAAATTCTTCAGGATGATGGTCAAGAATTATCTGTGACATGTAGTCAATTATTAAGACAAGTGTCTGGGAAATAAAAGGCCAAAATTTAACCTAAATCTATGCTATATATAATAGGAAACTAACTAGTACTAAACCTGCCTAAATAAACTTGTTTTGACTGCATTATTATCTATAACTATCCATTCAAAGGTGATATAAATATCGTAAAAACACAACAATATTCTTTTTTTTTTTTGATAGGGAAAAATACAACAATATTCTTGATCCAATAATATTCATTGTATTACTTCTCTGGGGTTCTGGTTGTTTTGTCTTCAATTCCAGTAAGTGCTCTAGCAGCAAAAGGAAGTTAATGAATTCCAGTTAAGTGCACTAGCAGCAAGAGGAAGCTAATGAACCATGCGAACGAACTGCATTAGTATATGAGCCAATTACCATCAACCTCATTTTCTTGGTCTTTTATGGTGTGGCATGGGTTTGGATGTTATGGATTGTTTGCATTGTCCATGCATAGCTCTTCGATGTCATTGTCAGCTGCAATGTGTGATAAATGCTACTGTGTGTGATTTCTTCAACTCTTTTGGTTTTTGACCTATGGCTTAACATTCAGCAGTAATCTGAAATATGTCTCCTTGTTAGATGTCCATGAATCTCAATGCCCTGAACTTCATATTTTCTTGAAAGCAACACTCATACATCAATTCTTGTTACTTCAATATGGATTATGCATTCGTGCTGTGTGTGAAGTCGTATAGGTTTGTTAAGCAAGGGGGATCTTTAGGAACCAGGAGAGGATCTGGTAGTTCCTATGGTCTGGTACCTGGATTTTCGTTGTTCTCGATATCAGGCATCAGGTCTGGATTTTCGTTGTTTTCGATATTAGGCGTCAGGTTTATCTTTCTTGATTGCTGATTCTCCACATAAGATGATTTCTTATATTCCTTTTGTTTTCTTGAACATGTTAGGTTTTAACTCCACCTTGCGGCAAGGAAATATTACACACCATGAGTACATCCAGGTCTGGCTGATACTTCTTTCCCATAATCTTCTGTTTGGAGCTGTTTTGGAAAGATCATTTTTTTAAGGTTTTTTTTTGGGGGGGGGGGGGCGCTATTGCAACACGTTCTTCTTCACTAGCTGAATAATGAGGAATTCGGTCAAGGGGTTACTTGGTTTGCTAGTTTGAGACTATTGGCTAATTTATGCTTATTTATACAGGTTGGGAAAGGAAGGGATGTTGGGCTGAATCAGATTGCTTTGTTTGAGGGAAAAGTTGCTGGTGGGAATGGGGAGCAAGTCCTAAGCAGAGATGTGTACAGGCTTGGGCAGCTTTTTGACTTCTTCAGGATGCTTTCTTTCTACTTCACAACTGTAGGTTACTATGTGTGCACAATGGTAAGTTAATCCTTTATATTTCCACCTTGTTTGCTTCTTTTTTTTTCTTTTTCTTTTTTCCCTTTTTCCGGTGTGGGAGGTGTTGGTCCACTTCCTCTTAATTACTAATGTGTTTTTACTGGACGTCATTTTCCTTATGATGCAGATGACAGTGCTTACTGTATATATTTTCTTGTATGGAAGGGTGTACCTGGTAAGTTCATACCGTGGTCGATTAGTAACTTAGTGTTAAAGTTAAATTGTATATGTTTCTCCTTCTGTGACAAACAATAGGTTCTTGCATGATTAGAAAGGCATTTACGCAAGTTGGCTCAGATATTTACTAAGGAAACTAATGCAGTTAAGAAAAATTAAGTCAGCATCTTGAACACCCTAGTTTGAGTCCGTAGTGGTAATGCACCTGCTTGCTTTGGTGGGGGCATTACACCTACAAGGAATGTTTTTCCTTTCAGTGGTTATAACTTATTAGGACTACGGCCTCTTATGATGTTCAGGGTGTATCTCTGGTGTGATGATGTGTTAGATTCTGTTTAAGGACTGATGCTAGAATATGAGTTTTGCAGGACTTTTTGTCAGGGAAATGCTTTTTCTGTACTGTACCAAGTGTGGCACTGTTTTTTACTAGTACATAATACCTTGATTTGAAATTCCATTACAGGATTGGAATTTTGTCTGTTTGCCTAGTTAGATCAGCTCGATTCTTTTTTTTTTTTAATAAAGAAAAGTTTGGTAAGCTGGGCACCAGCACCAGGCCCCTGTCCAGGGACAAACCTATGGGACAGATAGGCTCACAAGGGGAGGAGGGATAACTGGATAACCAGTTTAAAGGCCGGTCCAAAGACCCGTCGTTGCCCCCCCCCCCCCCCCAAAAAAATTTCCACAAAAAATTTTTGCAAGTTCTGGGGCTCATACCGGGGGTTCCCACATGGGGTGCAACACACGCACCACTGCAGCATACAGGTCTGCGTGATAGATTTTGTTTAGGGATTGAGGCTACATTATGGTTGGCAAGACTCTTCGACAGCAAAATTAATACCTTTTTGTACTGTCCCGACTCCCAATTGTCACACTACTTCTGACCAGAACATAATGCTTCCATTCGGAGTTCCATTACAGGACTGGAAGTATTCTTCACTTAATGTGGCCAGTACACGGTAGGGAATTAGGAAGTGAGCAGTTTGTTGGCTTCGCTTGGTGCTAACTATCTTTCTGGCCTTTTGTGATCAGACTTATAGGCTAGAGGACTTTCCTGGTCTGGTTGTCTCCTTTTTTGGTTCTCTGTTTTTCATTGTTTTTGCTGTCTAAGTTCTTTGCTTTGTCCTTCGCTGTCCCCTGAAGAAGCCCCCCTCCTTTCCTGCCACCAATATTGTATGTACATCTGAATTTTTTTTTTGGGGGGGGGGGGGGTTGTGCTCAAGCCTTTCTGTGAGGTCTGTGAGTAAAATGGATGTTGATGACTGCATAGAGAGAGAGATCACTGGTTATCCCTTTTAGCCATATAAATGCACAAGCAGTAATCTTTTCGCCCATTGCCAGTTGTCGGTTGCTGAAGGAGCGAAACAGTTGTCTCGGTCCAAAGAATAGCTTTAGGTTTATGGGACGACTGTCATAGTCCGCAATCCATTGTGGTATTTTGGATCAGGAAGGGAAAAGAAGAATTACTAGAGTGCTTTACAGTCATCTTCAGATATAAACCTGTAACTAACACTTTGATTTGGCTTGGGTGGCCTTTACTTCAAGAATTGGGTTGTGCCGTTCCTTTTGGAGCAATGGTTTCAAATAACTGAGCATGTGGAACAGCCATAACTGTAGTTTGGACACAGAAAACAGTCACAATCAAGTTTGGATGTGGCTATAAATTGGAGCATCTCCCTCCCACACCCCCCCCCCAACCCAAAAAAGAAAGAAATGGCTGTAAGTCTGCATGCGAAAAGAATTATTGTAGCAATAGCAAAGCCCACTTTTTGGTTCACCACTGCTTGCCTTTTTCAGTTTTCTGGCTTCTGCAGTATTCAAGTTTGGAATGCTTCGTACTGATATGTTGTGTGGAAAGCTTGTTCTTAAGATTAACCAAATTTTAGGTAAATAAAAATGGAGGTTTTGAGTTTAAAATTTGGAGTTCTTGGAGGAGTGTGTAGAATATGATTTGATAGCTAGTTGATGAATAAGGCTGTTTTGTGTTGCCAAACTACATTTTAGATGTGATTGGTTTCCACAAGGAAGATTAAGGTTCAACCCCGTTCCCCTCAGGGGTTGTGTCGTGTGTAAAATTTACCCATCCAAAAAACAGAAAAAAGTTAGAAATTCTTGTTGCTTTTGAGGAGCATTGACATAGTACTAATTTTGGTCTTAGACATGCGTGGTCATATTATCTCCCTTCTATAACCCACAGGTAGCTGCGACGGCCTTTTTCAACTACCTACTGTTGTCCTATTGGTGCAGAGGGCAAATGCGAATCACATTTGATCAAGCTGAACGTTTGTTGCTATATTTCATTGCATAGATTAATTTTGAAATGACATGGATCTTCTGATCATATGCATTCTACTGCACAGGCCTTCTCTGGACTTGATGAAGGAATAGCAACAGAGGCTAAAATGCTTGGAAACAGGGCTTTAGATGCTGTCTTGAATGCACAGTTCTTGGTTCAGATTGGAGTTTTTACAGCAGTACCTATGATAATGGGTTTTATACTTGAGCAAGGCTTGTTAAAGGTTAGTTTCATGACTTCCATCTGTTTTCCTGTGGCTTGATTACATCTGGGCCATCTCTTTCAAATTAAGAGTTGCACTGGCTTGGATGCTCGTTTGGCATTTTTCATTTCTGTTTCTGCTATCCTATTTCCATGTCATTGTTTGGTATCATTGCACTAATCCTCTTTTCAGGTCAACTTGTCATTGTATGTTACTTAGGGACACCTAGATTAATACCTAGGAGAACCGTTACATAACTTGAGAATGGCTTCATTATCGGTGATTTTATGCATGCAGGCTGTCTTTAGTTTTATTGTCATGCAGCTCCAGCTGTGTTCTGTCTTCTTCACCTTCTCATTAGGGACAAGAACTCATTATTTTGGACGAACTATCCTGCATGGAGGTGCAAAAGTATGTGTCCCATGATCTCACTGTTATCTCTTTTGCATTTGCAGTCTTTTTTATGGTACTTCGTGTATTCTTCTTCTGCTTCTCTATGTTCATTAATACTTCCGTTGAATTATTATCAACAGTATAGAGCTACCGGTAGAGGATTTGTTGTATGTCACATCAAGTTTGCTGAGAACTACAGGCTTTACTCCAGAAGTCACTTCATTAAGGCGTGAGTATGATGAAATGATATTGTCCTAATATATAGCATAGTGCTTGAATTATTTCTGAGCTTCCTATACTTTTTACTCGTTGCAACAGGCTTGAAGTGGCACTGCTGCTGACTGTTTATATTGCATATGGCTACACAAGGGATGGTGCTGTGTCTTTTGTATTGCTTACCCTCAGCAGCTGGTTCCTTGTTATTTCTTGGCTATTTGCTCCATACATATTTAATCCTTCTGGGTTCGAATGGCAAAAGTAAGTTTTATAGAGACTATGACACTGCCGTCCCTATGAACGGCTCGGCCGTTTCTTCACATTTGGGTGCATTTATTTGTTTGATTTCATTCTTTGAAGCCTTCGTATAGCTGTAATCGTCTCTGCTCTTCTCCTTGCCTCGCTTTGAAAACTTCTCGAACCCCTCTAGCCCCCCCCCCCCCCAAAAAAAAAAAAAACCAAAAAAAGGGGGGATTGGGGAAAAAGCTAAGGGGAGGGGGGAAGAGGAAGAAATTAACCTCCACAAAAGAGAAAAGAGGGAGGTGCCTCTCCTAGTTTTATTAGTTGTGCTTGTTCTAGATGGAGTTCCAATGCCTTTGGAATCTAGGTATTGCTAGAGTATAGCCATTTGTGCTTGTACTTTAGGATATAGTGATTGGCTTTGGGGAAGGAAGGATATTTGCTATCACTGAAGTCAACATTACAAGCTTTTCGACGCATACCTCCAAGTTCCTGTTGATGTGTTTCTTAGCTTGTGCCAGGGGAAGGAAGGATATTTGGAATCTAGGTATTCTTAGGGTATAGCCAAATTTGTGTTTCCTAGGCATTAAAGCTGGCCCACCAGTAATTGATAGAGTAGTGACCTTCTAGCCTGTTGTCATGGCAAGAGAAAAAGATAACAAACATTAAAATAGCTTTGCACAAAACAGAAATATATAACTAAAATATTAATTGTATGAAATAAGGCAATAAATTCTTGAACATGGTACATTGTGCTTCATGAGCTAAACATTTGGAGGGGAGGCTCAAGATCAACCACAAAAGGCCCCATTTTTCTTACATATTTTGTTCCAGTTTTCATATCTTCATTATTATGTTATCCAGGCAAGACAGCTACGTACCTGCTATTCTGAATCTTGCTTTGTAAATCAGGACTGTGGAGGATTTTGATGATTGGGCTGGTTGGCTTATGTACAAAGGTGGAGTTGGTATAAAAGGAGAACATAGTTGGGAATCTTGGTGGGATGAGGAACAGGTTTGTTTCATTTGGTTTTATTATCCATCAATAACTATCATGTGATTTATTTCTACTTGCTTTGCTCTGCTGTCCAAAATCAAATATCTTGTTATACATTTTGCGCTGTTTTGTTCTTGATTTTCCCTTAATTTTTCCTGGGTTTTCCCTTTTGTTGGCAAAGAAACTGACTCTCCCCAACTTCATAGCTGATAATTTCTTGACTCCGAACTTCTTGTGTGAATTGCCATATATGTCAACCTTGTCGACCTTGTTTAAACATAAGGATCTGAATGTTTTTGTCATGCATCCTTTTGACGAGAGGAACTTCTGAAACATTTCAAAGGAAAATCCAATTGTGTCATTCATTCCTGAAGGGTTTCTGTCATTGCATGCCTGGAATATAATTTGTCCGGAATTTTTAATTCTTTGATGCTGTTACCCCCGGAAAGCATTTCTAACCACAATGTAAAGTTAGCAATTGACCTTGTGTACACAATTGTTAGGCCCTTCCAGTTAGTCCTATGGAAACACTAAATTAATAAAGAAAATGGAATCCCTGGCATCTGGTCACCCTTTTCCCTGTACTTTCTTTAAACTGGACCTGACAGTCATCTTTTGCCAGTAGGTTTTTTTTTTTTTTTCCAATCTTTGTTCTTGATCAAGCACATTTTTCACTTTCTTGCAGGCACACATCCATACTTTGAGAGGGCGTATTCTAGAAACCATATTGAGTTTGAGGTTCTTCATGTTTCAATATGGTATTGTCTACAAGCTTAAACTCACAGGGACCAACACATCACTAGCGGTTAGTTTTTTTTTGCCCTGCGAATCTTACTCCCAAGTTCTTTTCTCTGTAGAATAAATGCATATAATAACTAGCTGCAAAAGGTTACTTGGACGGGACCATGTATAACGTTAAGTATTACACTATTACCTGATTATTGAATTATAATTAACTGAGTCTGGTGGTCAAAAGTAAGATCATTATATATCAGAATGTCGTTGGCTCTTGGAGCTTACTGGACACCCCCTGAGAAAAACAAACCCAAAAAAAAAAAAAAAAAACACCAGCGGGGGTTTGAGTGGAAAACTGACACCAGGTTTTAATATATCATTGAAGGTCACTGTGAAATTGTTGCCGTTAGAACTTAGAACCCATTCTAATTGTTGGGAAGAAGGGGATTGCTCTTCAGCCATCCCTTGATCCTTTTGTAAAATGTACATATTTTTTCTTATAAACCAAAAGAGAAAAGAGAACCCCTTCTAATTTTGCTGGTGAAGCTACTTAAATTGACAAGGTTTTGAGCAGTGGTCAAGTAAACTATTGAATTCAACCACTCTTAAGTTTCGCGCAAGTACACTATTTTGTGGCGGTGATTTCATCGATTGCGATGTCCTTGAGGGTGAAGGAAGAGAACGGATTGTGGATGTTGATATGCTTTCATGATTCAGCTTATTCAATTCTACAGCAGTCATTTGGTCAAGTCTATGACTAGGTTATTTGTCCAGCTGTTCGGGGGCCATTTTTCATGTTGTTCTTAAGATGATTTTTATGTTCTCTTTGGAGCTCAAAGTGACCAGCCGGGAACTGAGGTCAAGCTGTCCTCCCCCTTGTTATGCGATGCCCTCTTTTCACTCATCCAGGGGCACAGGTCCGTGCCTCATTAACGAGAAAAGCAATTCGAATTTGGGGGATGTATGGAGTTGCATATTCTGCTGATGTGTAGGGGTGTCGTGCCTGTTCCCCTCTGTGCCAATCTATTGCTTGGGTTTACTAAAATTATTAAGGATTCTCTTTCTTGTCCTGCTATGTTTATTGGCTTCTTTTGATGCTGACAATTGCTTTTTCTCTTCCAGATATATGGCTTTTCCTGGATTGTGTTAGCTGTCATTGTAATTATATTCAAGGTTTGCTTTCTTCTTGTGCCCCATAATGTTGAATTGTTCAAGTCTTGTGGCCAACTTACTAAAAATTTCCGTGTTTTGCAGATATTCTCTTTGAGTCCGAAGAAGTATGCTGGCTTCCAGCTTTGGATGCGTTTTTTCCAGGGAGTCATTGCCTTGGGACTTGTCACAGCTATTACTCTTGTTATCGTCTTCACTAAACTGAGCATTGCAGACGTGTTTGCCAGTGTACTTGCATTTATTGCCACCGGATGGGGGATTCTTTGTGTGAGTTTCATAGCACTTGAAAGTTGCTTGCTTCCAATTTATTTGCTAGCTTGTTTTATTGTTTCGGGAAGTGGAAGAGGGGACAGCCGCGGTATGAATTGCTGATTATACTGTTCCTAGAACAGTGCCTGTCATGTGCCGTATTTATTAATTAGAAAAGCTTGTTCCATATTTAATGATCCCGTGCAATTGACAGCATTTTTGTAACCGTAACATGTTATATTTGGATTCGACAACTACAACCGCCCCTAACACTACCTTGTATGCTAAATAACAGCTAGAACCACCACCTTGGGTGGCCCCACCAAGAGCACTAACTAGGCAGGCATACCTGCTGCGTACATATGTGAAAATTCTGATCTTAAGATGTCAATTAAGCCTTTAGGCTTTCCTGCCAGGTCCTAGGTCATAGGTGCCACGTGTGACGCTCAGATTCCGCAGGCGTGATGTTAAAATCACTATATCTCACAAACTTAACCCAAGTTAGCTGTAAATCGTGCGGCCCTGGAAGATGACTTGCTCCCAATGAAGAGCTCTTCTGATAACTTCATATTTTAACCTCTTCTGTTGCTGTTTCAGCTGGCAATCACTTGGAGGAAGCCAATCAGATACATAGGGTTATGGGATTCCATTCGGGAGTTTGCGAGAATGTATGATGCTGGAATGGGTATGATCATCTTTGCTCCTGTTGCAATCTTGTCTTGGTTCCCGTTCGTCTCTACCTTCCAGTCCCGGCTCCTCTTTAACCAAGCCTTTAGTCGAGGTCTCGAGATTTCAAAGATCCTCGCTGGGAACAAGGCCAACGTTCAGCTTTGAAGGCGTGAAAGCAAAATTATGTTCCGATTATATTGGAAAGTGTCCAAGTATCATTTCGGAGGGGCAGAAGTCTGACGTGCTTCATTCGAGTGAGAACTCGATGTTGATATATTGTGTGAAAAAGCATTAGACATGGTCTCTGGTCGAGCCCTAGTTATTGTAAATTGAGGATCTGAGCATGCTTCTGTCTCATTTTTGTAGCTTCATTTTTTGCTTTAGTTTTTAGTTGATTGTAAAGAGCTGAAAGATGCTTCGGATATTGCGTCTGAATGAGAAGTAGGGGTTGTTTACGGCTTTCTTCAAGTGAGTTCGTCAAACTTATTCACGTTGTCCTCTTGTTGCTAGCACTTATTTTTTAATCATCAATTGCTTTTTAATTGTTTCAAGGAGTCGATGAAATGATACAGCAGTTAGGCCAATCGATGAAATGATACAGCAGTTAGGCCAAATAGACCACATAATCCACGCGACATTTTTATATCAAAAGAACACAAAGAAATGTCAGCTCTTTTGCATAACGTGTTTTCACAATGAGTTGATCAACAAATATCCAAAAACAAACCACAGCGAAACCGCATAGCGTACGAAAATTCACTTATCTTTGAAGATCCTTTTGGGTTGAAGAGCAACCTGTTTCCCTTGATCCATGCATGTTGAAAAGAAAAGCAAGAAAGCCAAGTCTTTCCGAGTTAACAAGTTCCGTATAATGAATGTTTTTTTTTAATGCTGTTTGGTTGAACGTAATGTGATGCAATTGGCCTTATAATGTAATCGTGATAGTTTGTTATAATCATAATTACCAGATAGATGTTATTTACAATACTCTCTTATAAATAGACAAAATTATAAAGATATAATTTGTTTGCATTATAATTTATAAGCTTGTTTATATCCAAATGAACATTACTTTTAGGTCGCCACTTAACCACATGGTATTACGAGGACGTCAAGTTCTCTAAAACAGTTCAACACTCGGCATTGCGCTTAAACAGTATAATGTGCCTTTGATTAGCCAAATCTCATTGGCATTTCTCAAACGCACATTATACTCCAAGCCCTCTAGTCCGCAAACACGAGAGAGAGAGAGAGAGAGAAAGAGAGAGATTTTGCCATAGCTGGAAGTCTAAGAGACTCCATGATAGGGGTACTTCACAACAGGGGTGTAGGTTTAAATCCCGATGAAGGACTAAAAATATTTCTCAATTTGCATCCATATGCCTTTCTGTCTTTTCACTGCCGCAATGCAATCACGATATGTAGGAGTTACAAATTGAACGCTTGTCTTGAGTATATTATGAGTGACCAAAAAAAAAAAAACAACAGCAGGATGTATATATAGATAGGAGAGCTGGGAGCTGGGGGTATTTTAGAAACGATGCCTGCGAGGCATGCCTCAAGATGCACAGGTCATCCAACCTTCTACATATCCTCACGAGTCGGAATGCCAAGCTTAATAATCTGCAGATAATCACTCCCAATTTCTTCGCTTCAAGTGAAAGAATGGGATCCAATGAAGACCCCCCCCCCCCCGGGACACAACACAATCAGCTCATGCTATTCAGTTACAGGCAAAACCTACAGCTAAAATCAACACTAAACCTAGGTCAATCAATCTTAACGACTCCTGATTGGTGACAAGCAATGTTAATTGAGTTTACATCACCTCTCAAGTATTACTTTCTAGTCTTCTTCGCCGAGTGACCTGTCTTCCTCTTGTGACGGCTGAAATCCGAGACAAACCGGAACGTTTGTCCACATCCCGGCTCGTTGCAAACATATGGACGGGCCCCAGTGTGGACTCTGATGTGCTCAGTTCGAGCCCAAGCCCACTTGAAGGTCATTCTGCAACCCTTCCAAGGGCACTTGAGAGGCCGGTCATCCAGGTGGACTCGCCTGTGCTGAACCAGATACTTGTGTGAGAAGAACTTCTTACCACATCCCTTCACCGGGCAGACGTTCCTTTTATGCACAGCAAGCTCTTGCTTTGACCTGAAACTCATAGTGCAGCCCTCAATGTCACAGCAAAATTCAGCTGCTTCTTCTTCTTCTTGTTCAGCATCGTCAGACATGGCTGGACCCTTCTTGGCCGGAGCCTTGATTGCAGGAGTTCTTGATGTTGGAAGCCTCATCTTGGGACCCTTCCTAGCGGGGCCGTTATGCTTCATGGGTGGAGCTTTCTTTCCTTTTGAACTCGGTAGTTGCTTCTTCACTGCTGATTTAGTTTCCATCTCCCGAGAAGGTCGTGGGGTCCTTTTCCTCAGACGGGTGCTGGGGCCCCCTTCCATCTCATCATCACTGATGGGCCCAAATTCTTTCGAGGCGTGCCATGGAGAAGTTCTGGGCCCCAATTCAGCATCATCATCTAGTGAACCTTCCGATACGTCGTCCAGAGTCTCCTTTTGTCGGCTTTTTAACTTTCTGAATGGCTTCACCTCGGCCATTGTTTTTCGACCACTGGTCCCCCTTCCAACATGAGATCTATCCCCTGAATCATCAGCAAAACTATTTTCCATTACCCTTTGTTTGCCTTTCATTTTCTGGGATGGTTTAGCCCCTTGCCTCAATCCTCCAGGACTTCTCACCCAAGTGCCAACATGAGGTGCAGTAGCTATCGAATCTTCAGAACCACTTTCTCCCATTTCTTCTTCCTCCCGGCATTTAACTTTCTTCATTGGCTTCCGTTGTGTTTTTGGTTTTCTAACACTTCTCCTGGGTTCAAACTCTGGTTTATCATCCACCAAATCTTCAGGTTCAGAATCTGCAAATTCCCTGGCTTCAAATTTCAGCTTCTTAACTGGTTTACTCTCTTCAGTTGATTTTCTCTTCCTCGCTACCTTTCTATGTGTCGGAGTGGTCTGAGCTTTATTGCTGGTTTCAGGCTTCCTCACTATTTTCTCATCTGACTTCAAACAGGCATTAACAGTTCTGCCCTCTTCAAATGGATCTCTTTGGACTAACAAAGGATGAACCTGATTTGACATCCAAACTTTACCACACCATTTACCAGCTACAACTAATTTTTTCTGCCGGCCAAACCCTTTGCCATGAAGCTTGGCTTCTGAGGACGACTTGGATGGAGAGCTGCAGCCAAAAGCACTGTAAATGACAGAATTGTAGGGCATCTGCTTATTGTATAAAGGTGAGCGACTGAGGATGGCACTGTAGAAGAGGTTGATGCCCAACTTTACTGCCCAATCACCATGCTTTGGTGTGGCCTCCTCACTTTGCAATGCCAATTGAATCCACTCTTCATCCTCTTTGGTGGCCTCAGAAAAAGCAATATCTTTCCAGACATAGTCCATTCCCAACTCTTCTGCCACTCTTTTTGCTTCAATCTGAACTTTGGGATAATCTGAAGTACACAAGAAATATGCATGAAGATTCCAACAGTGATGATTATTATTTTTTTTGATAAGGAACAGTGATGATTATTATTGAAGGGACACAAATGTCAAGCAGCAAATATGAGATAAAAGTTTGATAAGAATCAAATAAAGGTCCAATAAAAATGGAAACTGGGGCTCTCCTCAGATGGGCCCCAAGAAACAAAATCCTTTGAGTGGTGTCTTAGTAGGTTCCATAGTTGCCGCCTTCAAGAAACATACAGAACTCTGAGGTGTCCTATTAGCCTGAAACAACATGAAATGAAATTCAGCCAACCCCAGAATGGTGTCTAACCCATGCTGGTTACGTGCAAATTGACTTGTTTTGCCCATGGTCCAGGTGACATAAGTTACAGGCATACCAATCATCTTCTAGTAGGACCAAAGCAAAGACAATATATGCAGCTCAAACTACACTTCACGCATAATTTTTAGCATATTTGTTATCCTCCCCTCCCCCCTCCCCCCCCCCCCCCCCCCCCCCAAAAAAAAAAAGAGAGAGGGGAGGGAGATGAGGAGGTCAGGCTGTAAAACTCATCCATAGTCAACTACTTCACATAAGTTACAAGCAACTTGAAACCATACTCAATCCAGACATGATATGAGTAACTATGACCCAAACACAATTGACCCAACACAAACCAAAACAGAAGAAATATGTTGGACAAATCCATCAATCCATTCAGGCCAACATGGAACCTAAGCACAATCTGAATTCTGAACCCTACAATCCAAAGACACCCTTTCTACAGACATCTTATACAGGTCTATAGAGATATATTCTTTCCCCTACACGAGTTCCACTTGACACTGAAGTAGCCACTCTATGAAATGGTACACAAAAGTGCTTGTCCAAATAATCTGCAGCTGTTGCTGATGAGATCCTGGCTCGGATGTTAAGGTTGTTGCCTCTAGGCAGCAAAGAACCTCCCAGACCCCAGTTAAATTAGCAATCAGTCAAAAAGCTGAAATTGCTCACCAAATCTCTTAAAGACCAAGCATAGGTGTATTAGCTTTTCCAAGATAATAGTTGGAGAAGCATAGAGGATGATATCTTTATCGAAGTGACTTTTCTGACTATAAAATACTGCAGTTTCATCAGAGTTAATTTACATGATCTCACCCCCCAGTTGATCAGTATAATTGAACATGCTATGAAGAGCACCAAATTTTGACGCAGTTAGGTAGAACTCAGTACTTACTTAGACTCTTCATTTTGCCTCAAGTATCCATGATACTTGACGCTCGAGCATGGGAATGCACACTTAACCCTTCATTTGGACCAAAATGTACAGTTTTAGAAAATTGCCGAGTCCGACGTGACAGTGGTGACACCCAGGTGACTATGCCAAATGCTCGACACTTCAACATGGGGATGATCGAGAATGAATAACAAATACATAGCTCAGTATTGAGAAGCACTATGGTAATGAGGAGAACTCAGTATTGAGAACAATCAAATCCTTAAATGCCAAATTGAGCATATATTTAAGTTAATAACCACCTGGATGACAAAGGAGCAGGATATGCACTCCACCAATTGGACGGAGTTGCTTTTCAACTTCCACAGCATGCTCAAGGCAGAAGACATGAATTCTTGAAGAATCCTCATCACATCTACGAGCAAAAGGAAAATTTGGCTTGCCCATTGGATCAATGGCATTGCTACTCTTTGCATTATCACCTTGGTTAGCATTAGGAGAATAAGTTTGTTCTGAAGTCATGGTATCCTCTTCCATAAATTTGGCAGAGCAGTCATGACCATCATATTCACTGTGATCACTATTCATTCTTCTGGGCGGGCAGCACTCATGTAAGTCGAATGTCTGAGGGGAACCTTCATCCTCGCATTCAGATCTTGAAGAACCTAAGCACTGAACCCTTTCAGCACCACTATCATAGCATTTGAAAGAAGTTGGTGATGCAGAATCATCATGGCAAAATCTAGCACCACATGAACCGTCGCCTGATATATTATCCTCAGATACAACAGGACAATTGGGTAGCATATGGTCTTCATCAGAGTCAGAAGAATTTCCATATGTCATAGCCAATAGGCCAAGGGCACTCTGCACTTCCTTATTCTCGATATATGAACTCATTTTGATAGTTTCAGCAGTACTTGACCTCATCATGGAGGTGTTATCCATGCTTTGATTTTTGCAATCAGTGGTTTGGACCAGAACATCATACAACCCATCAGGAGCATTCTTGTCCATGGACCCTGCAAGTCAAGGAACAAATGGGTGAACGTAAGTAAAAATAATACACAACACAAACAACCAAAAGAAATCCTGTGGCCTAGGCAATTTAATAAGCAAAATTAGATTTGCAACATTATTTAGTTGAATTCATTAATTTTATCCAGATATGTATTGTCTTCAGAAATGAACATGGATTTGTAAGTGTTCGTTAGATACTGAAGCAACTGAACAATAAGAATCAAACCAACCTAGAAAGAAAAAAGACAGCACATAGGAATTGACTCGGCACATTGAGTTGAATGAGTATGTTGAATCTTCATACAACGCCCCGCCCCCCCCCCCCCCCCCCCCCCCCCCCCCCCCCCAAAACCAAAAAAGGTTCACAGGCCAACCACAGTACCACAATTGTGCGGTTCCTGCTCAAGCAACTAGTACGGATGATGACACAATCCATATCCTTGACCCTCCATCCACCGGCTACAGCTAAATGTGAGAAGAAGATGGCACATTCACAGCTTCCCCTTCACACTTCCGGCCTCCCCTTCATCATTGTAGCAGTCTGACCGTCACTCCTGGAACTAATAAGCTCCACGAAAGTCACTGTTGAGTTAGTTCATCTCTTCATCGAATCCCAAAGCGTACATATAATTATCCCTTCCTTCTCTATCTACCCCAAACTGACAATCTTGAAGAGTTGCTTAGAGCTTACTTCCACCACTGAAGCTAGAATCCTATAGAGCAACAGCAACCATCTCAATAAGTTTTTCTGCTTCAATGCATGAAAATGGGACATAGTGCCAAAAACAAATAATCTAGGGTGTGAAGATAGCCTATATTCAGATCTGCCATGCTAAGAGTTGTAATTAAATTCAGGCGTATCACTACTACATCTACCCCCCCCCCCCCAAAAAAAAAAAAAAATCCTACTCTGGTGTATAGATTTGGACTCTGACATAAAGGCCCAGCCTCCAAGATCCCTGCATCCATTCCATCAGATCCTGTTCAGCGTGCAATTCAATCCTATATCAATGTTAGTAATCTTATCACTGTTCATACTTATAAGGAATCAGAAATCCATTGGCATTCTGAAACTATCATTCTTGATGCTACAATTTATTTTCATTATGTTGATGTTGCTTTGACTAATTAGTATCTGTGAGAAGCTAACTTTGTGGCCAATTAGATGGCTCATTAGCTCATGATCTTTCTTCCCTTCATATTTGAACTAACAACACATGTGTTAAAGGGAAGATCAATAAGATACATCTCCAGACTTCAGATGCACTTATCTGCTATGCCTAAAGTACAAGAAGTTATCAGAACTGTGTGTTCTATCACTTTAGTCTAAAATCATTTTGAGCATTATTAACTCATATGACTTCAGTTTAAAAAAATTTTGAGCATTATTAACTCATATGTGCAATCAAATGCACATCCATCTTCCAAGCGTCATAGTCAAAGCCACCATCTACATCTAGGCTGAAAGGGATTCTCACCAACATGGAAGAGTCTACATTTAAGAAGCATGAGATGAACACGAAGATGAATGAGAGGTTAAATTGTTATGGCAGATTGCAGCATTGCAAAAGCAGTTTCCGACACTCAATGGAGAGCAAACACTCTTCAGAAAGAGCTGAAAGCTAAGTTGATGGATGTTTCACAACTGAATGATTCAGCATTTAAGAAATTACCATGATATCATCAAACATGACGATCACATTAAGTCACATGATGAAAATGAACCTGAACACCCCTTTGGGGATAGCTTAATGGTAGAATGACTATTTTCTAGAAGAAGGAACATCATTCGATTCTCCATAAAACTGTGCGCGTGTGCAAAATTTACCTATCCAAAAAATAAAATAAAAAAGAAAGAAAATGAACCTGAACATATCAGCACACTGCCCACAGAAAAACACTCAAATATTTGTATTTTATTGCTTTCTTCAATATAGCACCACATCTCTAAAAACAAAACGCGGAAAGGGTTCAAATTTTTTCTGCAAATTAGCCGCCAACATGAACAACAGTCAACACTGTTGTCGTTAAGACCTTATCATGCCTCAATTTCTCCTTGCTATCCATCACAAAGCTCAACATTCTTGGTTCTGATATCTCCAGGTGTCGAGGTGTCGTCAAAACTACATCACTTAAGTTCTTCACTTCTTCGTTTTGGATCATGCACACAAGTCAGACACCGAAAAGGCCCTGAGATCAATATGGGCACTTCACTTTAGAGCAAGAACGCAATTCCAGGAAAATGGATGTGTCCAAAACGTAAACGTGTGTTGGGTATCTGACACTCGAATATACTCAAATCCGAAGGTCACCAAATCAACATAAACCACCCGGGACTGACAGAACGTCCTAAACAAGGCAGCTCACAAGTTGTCCAAAAGTGTGTGTGAAGGTGAAGAATGAAATAGTGGATGTTACAAAATTAAGCTCGTCAAAGTTGAGGGAGAAAAATACAAGACGAATAAAAGAATGAAAATATTCTTTCAGGAATTCCTGTATTTCATCAAAGATGATCCTCCAGAGGCCAAAAAAAAAAAAAAGGATATTTCTAGGAGAATAAATACAGCACATTTGACCAGATTCAGGATAAATTTTGTTTCCCAGCAAAGCTAGTAAGATGACAGCATGTTATTGAACTAGACATATAAGTCACAAAAAAGAGATACATGAATAAAGAAACTACGATTACTATTTTATTGATTGGAGTTTGGAAAGGTTTGTTGCATAGATAAGTTGCCTCTACTTGGATCTCCCTAGAACTTTCACAGGTTGGATCCACAATTGATGTTGGCATTGGTGTTGTTGGAGCTTGGAAGACTTATAATTTAAATAAAGACCATTTTCTAAGATTCTTAGACTATTTTTTTCCTGAGTTCCTCATGATTCTCATCCACCTCCTTTCATCTATAGACTCACACCTATTTATTCTCCCCCTTTGCCATCAGTATTGCTCTACATAAGAGAAATAGTACATTTTCAACTTGAAGAGAGTTCCTCATGATTCTCATCCACCTCCTTTCATCTATAGACTCACGCCTGTTTATTCTCCCCCTTTGCCATCAGTATTGCTCTACATAAGAGAAATAGTACATTTTCAACTTGAAGAAGCGGGATCGAGATTTAAAACATCAGAATCTGTCTAAATCCATGTGTTAACATCATTGAACCCAAGCTCAAAAATATGAATTACCATGAAGAAGTCATTCTAGACCCCCCCCCCAAAAAAAAAAAACGCCGAATGCATTATCAAGTTACCCAGACTACTGCATTTGCATTCCCGAGAATTCTGCCACACAGTGTCCTTATCTCCTATTCGTAAAATGGTTGTGACTTCACAATGCAATAGCTACCTACTTTGGTAAGGTTTCATACATGTTCCTACCAAGAATCGTGCCATATTAATTTCTACATAAGCACAACAATTAATGCAATAGAAGGTTATGTTTGTTTAGTGGCACAGAAACATTTCTTATTATTCCTTGGAAGGAGAAGTGCCAAGTCATACGAAAGCAGAAAGTTATAACAGAAAGCAATAGAAAGAGAATAAGAGCTCCATCCTGCTAAAATTTACCCTCAATCAACACAAATGGCTCAGCAAATATATGCATAGAAGTTACCTGAAAAAGAATCTGGCTCTGAGAGATTTCCCCCGCCATCAGTCACATCTATTCCGTGACTTGATGCTCCTGAACCCGCAATCCAATCATTAAAGAAGTTACAATCAGCTGACATCAGGTACTCTGCAGCTGCTTCTGTAGGTTGAATGATCGCAACACAAGCAAAGGTCCAAATCCCACATTTAACACATGAGAACAGTCCACGGTCTGACAATCCATCTCCAGCTGTGGGTCCCTCCTTTTCGGTTCCTGAATCTTGTGTCCCAGGAGGCAAACTATCCTTGCTCTTCTGAGAAGGAAGTCCGCTCTTCTGACTCATTGAAGCAGATTTTTCTTTAGATGAATAGAAAGCTTTCGGCTGGTTAACATCTCTAGCCAACATAATGTCATCAGAAGCTTTAATTGCTTCTTCTGAACTATATAAGCTAAAAGGTAATCCAGGCTTCACTTTATACTTGGATCCAACCCGCAAATTGGACCAAACAAATTTTTCCGATGAGTTATGAGGGAGGAGCACAACTTCAGATCCTTGCCCAAGAATGTAAAGAAGCTCATTGTTCTGTATTACATCCTGCACAAACATCTGCTTGATCAATGTTTCCCCTTCACCCTTTCTCTTATCCTTTAGCCGAGAACTCCTTGGTTGAGCAGTGTTGCCCATCGGCACCCTGATGTGCAAAAGAAGCCATCTCAGATGTGATTTGAACTTAAATGGCAATGTACTGTACTTTAAATCCTATATCAAAGGAAAAAATTGACATATCACACACACGCACACAGAGAAAAACATGTCAGATAAACAGAAGGCAGGGAGAGTCAAGGGAACCCATACAAATTGGAGAAGTTTGTCAGAAAGCAGGGCAAACAACAAGTGTAAGGGTGTAAAAAGAAGAGAAACAACAGAAATATTTTGACTTTCAAAAGTCTTGGAATTCCAGGACACAGCAACAAGCCTATAGAACAGAACTGATTTGAAGAAAGGCCATCAAGCTCCAAGTGCCTAAAAGCGTTAATGAACCATTAGTTTCACAGTAGAATTAAGTTAGAGAATTAAAGTTGTCTTTTAAAACTTCGCGGGAAGCAATCGAGCATGTTCAGCTAACAAATAACAATAAAAGAACGGGCACTTCCTCAAGAACTGGCATTTCGTATAGGAACCCTATTTACCTTTCTTTATCTTGAATTCTCAGGTAAGTTCCTAGGAACCAGACAACCTCATAGTATTAACTAAGTCAACATTTCAATCAAAAGGGAAGCAGTTAATTCATATTGCCCTTGGAAAGATCACCCACACCACTGGCAGCATACTTGAAAGTAAAAGTCCATCAGGAGAGAATATTCACCTTGAACATATTGCCAATGCGAGATCATAAAGCAATTGGAAGTGAGAGACCATCGGTGGATAATTTATAGAAGCTCTACGAATTGCAGCGTCTTTTGCAAACCTCAGCCACTCAGGAGTGGCAATATTGGATGCTTCTGCACAATTAAATCCTACATTGACAAGTGAAACTTAAGCTAATTGACCCTCATTGATGATATTCACAATAGAAAACAAATAGCACAAAAAAGACCATTCACCATGACTAAAGCCACAATGATAAGCCCGTGGGAAAGTGACAACAAACTCCCCTGCATTTTGCACTAACCTGATGAGGGCAAAAGAAAGTATAGAAAGAATAATTATACTCAAGTCAGTTCAGAAAGAAATTCATCCATAAAAGAAACTAAATTCACCATTTTTACCTACAGCAGCAGATGAGAATTCAATTTCACGAGAATCCAACAAAGGGCAAATCTATAGATTCAATTTTATTCGAGAAGCAGCAACGTAATGAGCGTTACAGCATTAGCTTTAATTTCTTTATCAACCCCTATCCATACCACCCCCCCCCCCCCCCCCCAACACACATGCAAAACTTCTCCACCCTAAAAGGCAAAAATAAGAAAGGAAAGGATGGCTCTCAACCTTTCTAAAGAGCATGTCATCACATATTTTAAGTGTTGGATGCCTATGTCAGAGGGTAAGTACTAATGTGTTGCCGATAATAGCTCAGTAAAAATTGACGGTATTTGAGTCAATTGGACAGAGACTCTAGTGATCTACATAGATATGACAGTCGTGATCACCTGCAACAGGGAACACCTGCATTGATGAGTACTTGAGGGGACATCACTGTAGTTTTCTCTCCAAGTGTCGCAAAAGTAACTGCCACAGAAGAAATACAACACAGTTGGGTCATTATTAACATCTTAATTGTCCTTTACATAACATACAGTAAACTAAAGACATCATCTCCCAAGAGGCCAATTGTAAGCACAACATACTTCAGAGTTAGAAATAGAGGCGAAGAAACTGAAAAAACGACTGCAAGCTGCATTCATACTGCTTATCAAAGTCATAGACTAACCACAATTACAATTAACACATAAGCCTCCTCTACATTTCCGCAGAACTACTTGATTATATAGGTGACACAAGGTTCAAGACACGGCAGAAAGATGAGTGAAAACAGACATAACCTTTTACAAACGATGGGACATTTATTCCACATTTTAGAGTAAAATACAAGAATCACAAATTAGAAAATCTGCTCCGACAAGATAAAATTTTCCCAATCCGATGTAGCATCAGGTTTAAAACTTATTGTGAATGAACACTTTTATAATAAACTTTAACAAATATGCGGGTGACTAACAATTCATTTAGGGTGACTCTGATAAGCCACTACTCATATAGTTTCTGTTACACTGGTTGGGGTGGGAATACATCCTGTCCCCTGTGGGCTAAGATAAGTACGGATGAGTAAGAAACTATGAATTCCTGCTTAGTATTGAATTGCATATTTGGATGTAATACAACACTTTAACCCCGCCCCCCAAAGGAAAAAAAAAAAAAGAAAAGTCCCAACTCAGTGAATTATTAATCTCCCCTCAAATCAAGAAGCCAGTCTAATATAGATTATTAATCATCTCAAGGCCTTCAGAAAATCACCCCCAAATGAGTCTGCCTTACTATAATTCTGCTGTGAAATGGTCTCACCCAAAAATTTTTGTTTGTCTTAACAGTTAAATAGCCCCCCCAGAGAAAATATATTAGTACCAGTATTTTTCTAGAGTGAATGAAGAGTCTTTGTTGCATAGATCATCTACTGATTACAAACCATATATCATGCATAAAAATCCTCACATAGAAATAGGATGAATGTCAAAAATATTTTGGTCGCTAGGAGAAGAAAAATGAAAAGGAGCTAAGAAGTTGACTCCATTGGCTATTTGGAAAGAAATCATCGGATTCTTGTGGGAAGAGCTATGTCTTTTCAAGAATTCAATCTCTATATTTTGGGAACTTTTGTATAGTTGGAGTCAAGTGCTCATTGTGGTACCAAATTCTCTCTTTTGAATTTTGCAGAAAATAGTATGCACAATTTTTGTGATTGCCACCTTTTGTAGATTGGAGTTCTTGTAATACATTATTTTTTATTACTCATTTTAAAAGAAAAAAATATCGCATACAAGGCCCAAAATTTGGTTTTAATAGTCTCCTAATCAATTCAATTTGCCATTCAAGTTTATTTATCTGCAAAAGCCCTTTCTTTCACAAATAAGGTCCATCCCCTGAAAGTAGTAAAAAGGCACAAATGTGACGTGAACGCCTAAAATCTCTAGCATCAATAACTCAAGAATAAGACACAGAACAATTCTGAACTGCAAGTTTTTAATGGAAACATAATCACTTTTTCAGTGAGCTGGAAGTTTCCAGTGAAAGCATAACGCAACTTCAATCACTCAAACCCAACTTCATCAAGCACCAGCGAGTTCATCCGAACAAAATCAAGTGCTGCCCGGCTACTCACAGGCCACCAGTGTCTAAAAGGTGCCATCACTTGATTCCAGTAAAGAATTATATCAACAACATCTAACAACAAAACGAACTCTTGAAAACATGGCAGCGGAAGTTTGTTGGGGGGCAAAAATAATACAGACAATAACCAGCCTTAGAACAACAAAACAATACGTGCAGCGTACCCAGGGCAGGCATGTAATACTTCAGAACCTCCATTAACGCTTACATGATCATTTAAACCTTGTTTTACCAAGTGAAACTGTCGAATTGACCAGCCCAAACTATAACAGTCTGGCTATCACAGGCATCTAAAATCCATCCTCAAGTCATGAGACTACAAAGAAGCCCTAATATTGAATATATCAGCACAATAGCACTCACAATAAGCTCACTATCCTCCCACAGAGTAGTTCATCAGATCAGCACACAATTACGAGCTTGAATAACAATCCGAAACTCAATTTCCATAAGAGATACGAGACAAGCAGAGGAAACAGGGCAATCATACACAATTTTTTAAAAAATTAAAATTAAAATCTGCTTCAATATCTCCACTAAATCAGCATAAATCAAAATTCTGCCCAAAACTGAAGTAATAATTTCTCACAGACAGTGAAATTGAATCCAATATCAACACTAAGCAATAAATGTATCATCGAGAATGCACTCACCAAGAGGGTTAATCTCCTCACCAAACCCATTAACCCTGATAACCTCCTCAAAGGCAGCAGCTGCATCCCGGGGCACCCCATACCAGGTCTTCGCAGCCCCAAAATGCAAATAATTCAAGCTGTGTAGGTCATGGTCTTCCACATGCCAAGCAAACCAACTAAACATCATGGCAACATACACCATAGGAGAAGTAACCCCAGGTATGTCCTCCTTCATGAACCTCAACAAAGACCCATTTGCCCTTGCAACCCCTCTCATATTCCAAGCTGTGTCCCCGACCGTTGCAGCACCCCCTGACACCATTTCCCCTGTTTTCTTCTCTTTCATGGGTGGAAAAGCAGAGCCGGCCATGTCATTTGCATACTCAACTGAAAAGGGTCGATCCCCATTAGCCTTCCAATAAAGGGTTTCAATCTCCAAGGGTGACAGTGACTTTTTGGTCCTGTTCTTCAAGTAAGTTTTCTCAAAATTCTTAGCTTTGGCCTCGAACTGCTGAAGGGTGTAGTGTTCACCGCTCTGCCACACGGGTTTCTGAATTGGTCGTTGCTTTCTCGGGCAGAACCCGATTTGCTGCATCCGGGTAGTAAATGTGGGTGGAGAATTAGGGTTTTGTTGAGAAAGTGAACGATTGAGGTTGGTGACGACGGATTTTTTGGATTGAGGGGGTAAAGGAGGAACAATTTTGCAAATTCCATACTGAGAAGCCTCCTTCTCAATCTTGAAAATGTAAGCAATTGGATCTTGGAACTCTTGGATTGTTGGGTGATACTCTGGAGCTAAAGGTAGGGTTTTTAGCCAGGGAAAAACCTCTGGGCTTGTGTGCTCTGCTGTGACCGTTGAAGTAGCCATTGTTTTCCCCCAATTTGGGGAAATGGGTTTCAGCTGCGAGATTCGTCACTGGGATTCTAGCACGGAAGTAAGAGTAACAGAAAGCGGTAGTGATCGAATTTGGGTATTCTTCGATGGGGTTTATTTCCCCTATTTCTTTTTTAATTTGCTCTGCCTCTTCTCTGTTTTTTAACAGAGGATGGGGGTCGGGGTCAAGTGAGAGAGAGGGGACGGAAAGGAGAAAACAGGGAGAGGGTAAAGAATTGATGAGTGAGGGAAAATCTTGGGTTCACCCTTGTTTGGCACAACTCCGCATTCGTCATTTTAGTGTAATGAATAATTATTTGAATAGTGCTTAATTAGTTTAATTACTGTACTAATTTCAATTATACATAAATCGTTAGTGTATGTATTATTAGTTGACTGAAAGAGGGTATGGTCTTGAGGAGGAATATATATTTAATTTTCATTGTCAATATAATAGGTGATTTGTAAGAATTTGTTTATGGCCTGTAATCATATCTTCAACAGTAGTGCATATTGAACCTTAATATGATGACCCATGTTCAATTAACCTAAACTGTTTAAGCATTCCATGCAAAAAAAAAAAAGGAAGAAAAAGAGCGTAATAAAGTTACATAAATATATAGTCTGAACCTCCACCCCCTCCACCAAAATAAAGGATAAAAATTAGGAAGGACGAGGATAATTTGATGTCTATTATTGTTACAATAATGCATGAGGTCTAAAACTCACTATATATAAGGTTTTATTTTGACCAATTTAAATCTTCGTCTTAAATATTAATGATGTCGTTTAATGTACAAGAAATGTAGGAATAAATAGCGAGTTGATTTTTGATTTGATATATTTTTTTCACGATCCCCTTGTTTCTTTCCCCTTCCTCTTCTTTCCCTCATCTTACCCTCTTAGAATTGCTTTCAAACGTCCATTTTAAACTATACTAGATCTTTTTTTTTTGGAGTGGGGGAATGTAGTATGACATTATTATTTTATTTGCTGTCACCACGAGTGAAAATCAGTGCTTGGTTCGATGCGTCTATTAAAAAAAAAAAATCTAATTCACATTTATTCATAAAAACATACATTATTTGACACATTCAAAATCATCAAACTCTTAATAAAATTTAAAATATAGTTTGACAATTTTTTTTTTTTTAAAAACCATAGACCACACGATGGTCCAATCCATGACGAATCAAGTGGACTTACTATAATAAGTCAAACGGACGGACAATGCTCGAGAACAATGGCCAATCAAGCTATTTGTAAAAACATCCATTTTAATAATTTTTTATGCACTTTTCACATAAAATATTAGGTCATGTTCAACAAAATTAATTATTTAAGTAGCGGATAGCGATCGAGATAGCGGCTAGTTATTTAGGTAGTTGATATTGTTTATAATTTAGCTTGTAGCGGATAGCTATTCAGATGAGTAATTAAAATAAATTTATTCAATAAATTTAACTATTGGGTTAGCTAATTAATGTAAATTGACATAGAGGATATAAATAATTTTCAAATATAAAATTTTCAAAGGATATTTTTTGGCCAAAAAAATTGAAACGCTACTTCTAAATACCAAACATTGATACTGTTAACTTTTTAAAAACACTGTATATAACGCTAAACGCTACTTAAAATGTTAGTCAAAATACTAGATTGTCAAACGTTAAAATTAAATAATTAGTATATTAACTTAGTCAAAACAATAAAAACTCCTAAAAATACCATTGCCGAGGACAGCCTAAACCCAAGTCGCCTGGTTAAAGAAGGAGCAAAGATATCAAATACGCCATAAAATTATAAATTCATTAACATAATGGTATATAGCTTGGCTTTATAATCCATAGGAAAGTTAGGGGTTTCAATGCTACTTACGTACTTAATTCACACTGGCAATAAATTTGGATGGATTAAAGAAAACCTACATTTCATACGTGAACATGTTTTTTTTTTTTTTTTTTGAAAGGTAAAAAAAAAACAAGCACAGAAAAAAGGTAAAGGAAAATCCGAAAAATTATTACATTCAAACGTATGTATCTAACATAATACACACTCTGGAGCCGTGTAGTGGACGCATGCTCAATATGTTGAAGTGTATCTTTTTTCCCCCACATTAGGGTATCTTTTCTATTTTGCAATTTACCTTTTCTTTCAGGCAGTGTACCCTTTATTTTTTACAATATATCTTTTATTGTCTGCAATGTATCTTTCATTTCTTATAATGTGTCATTTTATAGTTAATTGAGTTGGGAGAATTATGAAATTATTTATTAGATTAGGAAAAATAAAATAAGACTTAGCTCAATTATGTGGTATCTTTCATATAAATGTGTACCTGAATATGATGTATAGACATGTACACTAGAATCATCGTAAAAAATCCGTTTATGATTGTAGTGCTCAGTTTGCGGCCTTTAACGTGCCCTTTTTATTTTTACTCTGTTCCCATGAGTCACAGCAGCAGCTCTCTTTTTGTCCCGAAACCCTAAACCCTCAACGGCCCAAACCTCCAGTTCGGGGCGCGGCTGCTCATTGCTCACCTCGTTTAATTTTGGTTGTGTTGTGTGCATGTATGCTTGCGGCTATATTTGTTATTGTCGCTGTACTTCAGTTTTAGCTCAACTTGAGAGAAGTTTTTCAGCAGTGTAGAAGGGATGGAGCAAAGATTAGCTAATGTTTGGCATATGACCGTCAATGAGAAGAAATTCATAGAGACTGCATTGCTTTCGGATCTCAGAGTTGATGGGCGTCGCCTTTTTGACTACCGCCGCTTAACCATCAAGTTCGGCCGGTAAGTTGTTGTGTTTTCTGTGTGGGTCTATTCTGCAAAGTGGGGTATGAATACTTTTTGTAATTCAAGGTCTTTGTTTTCAAAGGAGACGGGTCACTGGATGATTGGTTTGCTCTGCTTTTGATAGTGGGTATTGGCTTGAACATGTTATTCATCATATTTAAGGTTGTAGAATCTGGGTTTGATTTCTGGGTTGGAACATCAGCATCTGTTGTGCTGCCCCCGAATTTTCAGGCTCAAATATGACTTAAAATGGTCAATGTCGATAGAGTATGTGATAAGTGGTGTATTGACTCTATTGGGTGCTGGACAGAACTTAGTAATTGCCTTAGTCTCCGAACTGGGAAATTTTCCAGCCATGTTCATTCTAGTTTCAGCTTGCTTCATGTTGCCAGCATTTTTTTCATTCCTGTTCTTCATAACACACTATAGGACGTAGTTGTGTGACAAGGTGGGTTCCAAGGTGGGGCACAGGTACACGCAGAAAGCTGGGTCCAAAGGTATCGTGGTTGTGCTCAAGTGATTGTACACAAGGAAAGAGGGCATTGTGCCTGCAGGAAAGAAGTCGGAGGATTGATACAGATGGGAGATTGGGAGTAAAGCATAATGAAAAAATATTCACTTGAGGAAAGGTATGGTGGCGTTTCAGTTTGTTCTGGTGGTTCAGTAAGTCATGGCATGAAAATTGGAGATTGTAATAATGGAGGTGTTTGGTCAGTTGTCCATGCACCAGTGCATTGCACACACTACAAGGATCTTGGCTTGGTATGGGTTTATTCATATGTCCTGGGACATGCATTTATGTCACCGATAGAATGGTTACCTAAGCCATTGTTGCAGAAAATCAGAATAGTTAGTTGAGGGTTAAGCTCTCAAAGCAAAATTGCTGGTGAGTGTTGCCATGTTGGCCAAATGAGCCCCTTGCACTATAGCATAGCGGATTCATTTGATATATACCTAGTACAAAACAATGCTTGATGGTTTATTTGATCAATTGTATAAGACCCATGAATCTTGGTATTACGCTGAGCTTGCATGTATGATCTTGCAGTGCCTTTACTACTTCCATTGCACCTGGGGCGAACTGAACGTGGAAACATGAAGTAAAACCCCCATCTGACTAAGATTACTTCACCAGGTTGATATTGGCACTTCAGAGAGTCTCTAGATTATCCTAATTACAAGGACTCCTGGTGTGTGTCTTGCTTTCGTGGGGTTTGGGCATATCCAAATGTTGGCGGCTTTGCTTTGGCAGACATCAATGCCCACAAAGAGACCGATTCCTAGAGACAGATTTTCCTAATTAGTGTATTTAAATTTTTCATCATGAATGTATTTGCAGGAACATTAAGATGATAACTGGAAGATTATGAAATGTGGAAAATATGCATTGCTCAATATTGAGATGCTTCCAATTTAACATCTGTTAATTTGACAATTCAGACATAAATTTTTTATATTTTTACATCATGATAAATGCAGAGAAGATGGTTCATCAGAGGTGCAGCTTGGCCAGACTCACGTCATGGGCTTTGTGACTGCTCAGCTAGTTCAACCTTATAAGGACAGGCCAAATGAAGGATCACTTGGTATATATACTGAGTTTTCCCCGATGGCTGACCCATCATTTGAGGCAGGCCGTCCAGGGGAGTCTGCTGTGGAATTAGGACGTATTATAGACCGTGGTCTGAGGTTTGTCTCAGTTTCCTTTTTGCTCTCACTTCTTACACTCTATTGATGCTTTCATCGGTAATCTGTATAGTTTTTTATTTTTATTTTTGATTTTGTTTTTTGTGGGGGTTGAACAGGAATAATATAACTGTAGACTTTGTCAATTTGGTAATGTATGTGAATTTGTGCAGTTTGAAAAAAGGATAGGGTATGGTTATGGCTGCAGAAATAAATGTAGTGGTCTTTAGGTAGTGGTTTTTCTATTTTGCATCTGATTTATGTAGTGTGACATATTGTATCTAGAATTCTAGGTAGACCTGATTGTTGAACTATGCTTAGATGCTCAACTTGACAAACAAGGAACCATATCCAAAGTAATGTAACCTGATTCTGACCCTAACCTGAAATGACATGACCGAAACTGAAGCAACGTAAAATGTTTACGATCAAATGTGATTGCATTTTCTCCACAGGCGTACTGGACAAACCAGTAGGAAATCAAATATAGCCCAAACCAAAAGCACATTTTATATCAACCCAGTTTGCTAGGTCTACAGGTTCAATACTGATGCTAATGCCTCCCCTGCCGCCCCCCCCCCCCCCCCAAAACCCCCCAAAAAAGGAGTTCTTATAGGATCTAGCCTCTTCTTGCACCTTATTTTCGCCTTTCTGCTATTTTGTTGTGTGGGGAGGTTTTTTTTTTTTTTTTTTTTGGGTGACATGTGAAGGGTCTTCTTGCAGGGAGAGCAGGGCAATTGACACAGAATCACTTTGTGTCCTTGCTGGAAAATTAGTATGGGCCATTCGTATTGATCTTCACATTTTAGATAACGGAGGGTATGCTGTAATATTTTAATGAAACTGTTCACTTCTGTGTGGCTGGTTCTCATATTTTCTGTTGGAAACAGGAATCTCGTCGATGCTGCAAATATTGCTGCCTTGGCAGCCCTACTGACCTTTCGGAGGCCTGAATGCACTGTGGGAGGAGAAGATGGGCAAGAAATAACAATACATCCAACTGAGGTAGTTTGTTGCTATTTTGCTATTTAATTCTAGGATATCATTTTATCCAATTGTATCTTCATTCTACTGAAGTAACTGAAGTATCTCCAAAAAGATGTGATCATCGTTGGTGCAAGAAACAAAATATATCATTAGTGATGGTTTTTGTTCATGTGTTCCCCCCTCCTTTGCCCTGTCCTGTTTCTATCAAATGCTACATGCCGTTGTTTTCTTATGCATTTATTTTCTGCACACAAGTTCTATTTGTACTTGCAAAATACCAAGTTATGGTGTACACATAACCCACTGACTTACATGAGATTTTCTTCAATTTTCTGCCTGTGATGCGGGAATTTTATTTACTTCTTTTTTTGGGGGGGGGGGGGCATGTGTTTTCTTGTGTTGTGAGTGACAGGTTACATGTTACACTACGAGATCTATGCGTAAAGCAACTAATAGGACCCAGAAAGAAATGTATAATTGCTTTGGATGATTGGTTTTGTCCTTGTCTCTTTGTTTAGTAGCGAGCAAGTACAGACTACAATGCTCTCATATTTGTCTGGCTGAGAGTGAAAAACATGAGACAGGTTCCTCAAAAACACGTCTTAGAACTAAATGTCAATCCTGGCTGTTAGATGTCCAAGTTGTAGGAGGGAATTTTAGCCGAATAAGCATTGCTTAGACGAAATGAGAAGATCCATCCACATAAGCTTTGCACCATGTTCGGCTTGTCACTAGCAACTATTTGTCTGCTCTAATTGCGTAGTTCTGAGCCTATAGATGTCGCCAGTTGTGGAGGATAAATAAGTGTTTTCTGGGAATGAAAGGTACAAGCTGTTGTTATCAACTGCGTCAAGGAAACTTTGAACGAATATGATTATTACAGGAAGCTTCTCTCTATTTCGTTTTATAGTACTGATTCAATCTGGTTTTACTAATATTGCAGGTTCGAGAACCACTTCCACTAATTGTTCATCACCTTCCTATAGCTGTCACATTTGCATTCTTCACTTCTGACAACATTGTGGTAAGAAATGAAGAATAAAGCATGTATTAGCAATCTAATGAGCCATTCTGTTTGAGACTTAACACATAGGAGGAAATTCCCTGTCTGATAGGGAATTTGTGGGTGCAAAATGTCTTCGCCTCCACTGAGCCTTGGACTGGTTTTTGTGATCTCCCTCAGGCCTATGATAACCTTACCAGGGCTAATCCAGTACTGGTCGCTGGGAGGACCACTTACTCCCGCCCCCCCACCCCCCCCCAAAAAAAAAGAAGAAAAAAGAAGACAAGGCTATTGTGTTTGAATGAATCTGTGATTTAAACTAATTTGAAACAGGTGGTAGATCCAACCTACAATGAAGAAGCCATAATGAAAGGAAGAATGACTGTTACGCTAAATACGAATGGAGATGTATGCTCCATTCAAAAGGCTGGAGGGGTTGGTGTCATGCAAAGTGTTGTTATGCAGTGCTTACGAATTGCTTCAGTTAAGGCTGCTGATATAACTAGCAAGATTAAAAATGCCGTAAGATCCCATCTGCACTTTTCCATAGTTTGGTGTTCTTTGTACTTTTGGGTTAGCCTTATTGTGCTTTTCTGATCCTGTTGACATTTCTTCTTTTAGGATTGTTTCTGATTATTTCAATATGAACAATAGGTTGAATCATACGACACTGAAAGACAACTCCGCAAGATCAAGCGCCATCCTTCTGCTGCGTTGGATGGTAGCAGAACTGATTCTGGAATTTGCAAGGACAAAGGGCAACCTCCCTTTAAGAAAAGTGAGGCAGAGCGTCAGCCGGAGAAGTGAAAGTCGTTGCAACATGGCATAACTAAAGGTGACAAAGGCAAACATTGAAAAATCTTCATCTGGAGTTCCTATTGTCCCCTCTATTTTTGCCTTTTCTCTTTTTGGGCGGAGGGTGGAGGTAGGAGAGTTCTGAAGATTTGATCGCGTGCTCTATTACATGGTTCCTTGTGCCTGTTTTTTGTTTGTGTATTTGTGATTTTATTCTTACACAGCGCTTAATTTTCAGACAGCTTTCCCAGTGTAGGAGCTCCGCGCTTTGATTCTGTTGTTAGCTGAGCTTGTTTTGGATCAGACCATCTTACTGAAGAGTCTTGTGATGTCTAAAGAAAATTGGTTGGGCGACGAGGGGCTTAATCAAAAAGCAGTCTCTCTCATTGAGACAATTTGTGGGACAGACTGATCAAAAAATTAGGGCTGTGTCTTAGGATTGGTTTTCAGATCTATTACATTATTCCTTGTGCCTGTTTTTTGTTTGTGTTTTTGTGTTTGTCTTCTTGGACAGCGCTCAATTTTCAGACAGCTTTCCTAGTTTAGGAGGTACACGCTTTGATTCTTTTTGTGAGCTAAGCTTGTTTTGGATCAGACCATCTTACTGAAGAGTCTTGTGATGTCTAAAGCAAAATTGGTTGGGCGACGAGGGGCTTAGTAAAAAGGCAGTCTCTCTCATATAGACAATTTGTGGGACAGACTGATCAAAGAATTAGGGTTGTGTCTTAGGATTGGTTTTCAGAGCTATTACATTATTCCTTGTGCCTGTTTTTTGTTTGTGTATTTGTGATTTTCTTCTTGCACAGCGCTCAATTTTCAGCCAGCTTTCCTAATGTAGCAGGTCCACTCTTTGATTCCTTTTGTGAGCTTAGCTTGTTTTGGATCAGACCATCTTACTGAGGAGTCTTGTGATGTCTAAAGAAACATTGGTTGGGCGATGAGGGGCTTAATCAAAAAGCAGTCTCTCTTACTGAGACATTTTGTGGGACGGATTGATCAAAGAATTAGGGTTGTGTCTTAGGATTGGTTTTCAGATAGAATTTCCATCATGAAGACGTGAACATAGAGTTGAGTTATTGAAAATGAAGCATTGAACCCATCTTGCACTCTGCTTGCAAGTGAGGTGAAGGGGATAGATCTTATCACCAATGCTTTGATGACCAGTGAAAGAACTAGCTATAAGCTGCAGAGATGGTGAATGAAATATTTTGATGAATTACTGAATCAATTTATTTCCTTAAAGTGCATTTGTCTTTTCCTAGTTGTTTTTAAATCTCATTGCCTTCCCTTTCTGATTTGATTTTTACTAGCAGATCCCCTGCATGCCATCCGTGGTGAAATGAAAACGCATGCTTACATGTTTCTTTTGTAGGTTAGCTTATGCCTATCAAAAACCAACTAAAGGAGCAAGGGAAAGTTTCCCTTACATCATTGTCATATTTGTATGGAACCATGGACCAATGGGATTAAATTGATGAAGATTGCTTTAAACCCTTGAGGAAAAGAAAGGGTCTTCTTGCAGGTATGCCTTTCTTCTGCAGGATGGTTTAGTGAATTAATCTGCAAGCATATAAAATAGGACTTGTTCTTGCATATGGATGTCTCTATGATTCCGTTTGCTGGCTTGAAATGATGAGAGTGTTGTCACAGGTGCAATGATCTTACATGATTTTGCATTTCAAAGTTTTACAAGATCATGTTGTGAGACTGCATTCTGTGGAGCTAGGGGGTCTAGGAAACTCTGCATATAAAATAGGTCCAGGAAACTCTGCATATAAAATAGGTCCTTGCCTGGACCATACACATTCTGCAACTAACCACTACTACACAAGAGTTACTTGGACTCACGCCCCAATGTCCTCCATAAATACATGTCCAAGTGACAGACTTGCTTATTTTCCAGAAATTTTGCATGTTTGTAGCCTAGTCTGAAGAACCCAAGTATCACACGTGTGATTGTTGTATACATGGCATGAGAACCTGTGTTTAAAAAGGCAAGGCTCACAAAAGCCCAAAGCCCAACCCCTTGCTCCTTGCAAGAGGTCAAACCCAGCTCATTCTTTAAGCCCGCTAAAGCCTGTGCTTTTCTGTGCTTCAAACTAAGGCTCAAAATGGCCGAAGCCTGTGCTTTATGGAAAAAGATGGGGAGAGAGAAAAGGGAACACACACTATAGAAAAAACACAAATATGAAATACATTTAGATTGACTCTTAGCTTTGCTATATTATTCAATTTCGGGTAGAAACCTTTATCTAATTGCATGCAATTGCTTTGAGTATACACTAAACTGAAGAACTCTAATTTAGAAACTCTAATTTTCGGATGGAGGGTTTGGATGTAGTTCAAGGCTTGTACAGCCTTCTAATAACGACAGAGGTGACCAATCTTTCCCATACTTTTCCGGTGGCTGATCTATGCCGGTCTCTCCCTCTCACTAGATGGAAAATATGGTGCCACCAATAATACGGAAAGAAAGATTAAAGAAAATACTTTCTTTCCATTCTAATATGTTGTCAAATATTGTTTCCTTTTTTTTTAGTTTTTTCCTCTCCTTTCTAAAATGCCTTTGGAATTGATGGACTCAATCACCCAGTATAAGATACTATAGTATGGTCCATTGTGATGTCTAATAACTTGTTTAATGCTGTCATCTAACTTATTTGTGAACATATGGGTTGGAAATGATTTTTAAGCATTCTTGAGTAAAAGTGTACCTCGTGTCCGAATAGCCCGTGCCTTTACCTCGAAGCATATGTCCCAGTCCCCATGATCCTTTGCGCTTTTATGCGCCTCGGGTTTTTTTAATCTAAGATGGGATTAACGTTACTGGAAGATATGAAATCCAAGTAGACATAGCCGTATTGAGGGCTGAGGCTTGGCCAACTAGTGGACCTGGCTCGTTTGTGGCCACCTTTAATGGAGACCCTTTGAGCTCCTGATATCCCTTGACAACATTTCCCAGCTGTTATGTTTGCTAGATGGGAAAGTTGTGTGCTCATGCACTTGCAGTTTTGCTGTCAGATCAAAATTCAACACATCACATTCTTCCCTGCGCCAGGCACTATCCGTCCTTTTTGGGCGGGGGATGTTACATGTAGGTAATTGTACCTGTGAATTGCAGGAAGATTGTGTCCTTCGGACGCTTGTTTTGAAATTTATGACCTGCCTTGCCTACTATTGACAGTAGAAGTATAGTTTAGTGAGGCCAGGCATCTGAACTCCAGTATGCTATTTATCTGAAGTTGCAAAAGTATTGCTGACCAAAAAGTGGTTGCGAAAACTGTCCAAAAGTGGGCACAATGTAATCTGATGTTTTCTGTGAGCATGTTTTCATTCTGCTTCTTTATCTATATGCTGACATCTCTCTCATCTATGGATTCTGGTCCACTGCAGGGTTTATCGTTGAATCTGGGAGGAAGTAATGTGGCATTCTTTGTAATGAGAACTGGGAAGCGTGAACCGATACTCATGGCTGCATGTTCAACTGATTTTTACTGACTTACCCATTTATCCAATTGATCAGCCATTTTTGTCTTTAATTTGTGTGAACACGTGCCCTCGCCCCCCCCCCCCCCCCCCCCCCCCCCAAAAAAAAAAAAAACAAAAAACAAAAAGTGCAAGGAAAAAGTTTGCAGTTGTTGAGGTATAGAGGAGTACAGGACTAGCACGTAGCAAAGGCATGCATCTTTTTTTAAGCAGTCACCTGTCACCCCCACCCCCCTTCTCTCCGGGTCGTGTGGTTGAACATAATTTTTCAGCAATTACACAGGTAATAAATTAGTTAGCTGAGTAACCTCTACGACATCCAATAAACATGACTGTAGTTGGATTCCACACAAATAAGCATCAGTAGCGTTCAAATTTTGCTAAAATCACCATTTTATCCTTCTTGATCAAACCATTACGTTCATTTAATTAACAAAATTCTCTAGTTACATACACATATCTACACCCCCCAATTACAAATATTTTATAATATTCATCACCACTCAGACTCAGTGACCTTCTTCTCCTGAGACTCATAATCTTTCATTTTAGAGTCAAGGAAAAGCACCTCCAAAAACGCGGCAGCAGCGACGAACAGCACCAGATAAAGCCGATTATTATCCCCCGAAACGGCGGCGTTTTCAACCACTTCACTCGCCGCAGAAGCACTGGGCACCCAATTAATCGCCGCAGTGGCAGCTAACCCACCAAACCCTAACCCTAAAATAATCGCCCTCTGGGTCCTCATCCTCTCGATCTGGTTCAGTGCGGGGCCCAGAATGTTGATGAGGGCCCACCCAACTGCCGGAATAATCGGGACCAAGAAGGCCAGTCCCCGAATGTCCTGCTGAGGCGACTCGGCGATTTTCTTGGCTGCCATGGCGATCGGCGGCGATGAGGTTAGGGTTGAGATCACGGTGGTTAATACGGCGGCGTTTTTGGCTATGGAGGCGGTGAGCTCGGGCTTGAGGGTGGTGATGGGTAGAGAAGTGGGTTTTGGAGAATGATGGGGTTTGTTGATGTTGGATTGGTTGACGATAAGGAAGGGTTTCGGTTTGAGTTTTGGGATTGCAAGGTATGATGTTGCTGCAGCCATGGAGGTTTGTCAGCGATGACTGATGAGGAGAAGAAACAGAGGATTGTGTTTGAGGTGGGAAGTTGGAGAGAGAAAAAGGGGGAAAGGGATTTTTAAACTTGAGAGTTATGCAAAGGGGAATGGTTTTAGGAGTTTCTGGAGAAATCCTTCACTTCTAGCAAGTTCTTTTGCTTTGGTAACGGCCAATGATTGAATGATTCTTACGATCATATGTGACAAATGCTCGTGTTCATTTCATTTCTAGTAAATTTTTGGAGCAGGTAAAATTGATATGACAATTGTAGTCATCTTCTAACAATCTAAAGGGTTTTCCATCAAAAAAATCGTATTTACTTTTGTACGTATAAATAATAGATCTAAACTTTCATCAATGCAAATATAAGTTAATTCAAACAAGTCAAATTCAATGACATGTTCCACAAGATTGAAGACGAGACTACTTTTACATGTAGACAACTTAATCTACTTAATATCATCATATACATAATTGAAATTAAAGCTGACTCATAATGTATAACGGTTATTTAAGATTCACTATTTGAGCCAAGTATAGATTGACAGTCTATTCTTTTCGTTGGAAAATAGGGGTTGAAAAATGGGTGAAGTTAATTGAAGTGTATATTTTTTTGTTGAAATGGATTGAAGTAGGTTGGAGTGGATTGATGTAGGTTGACGTTGATATATTTTTTATATGATGGGTAGAAGTTAGTTAAATTAGTAGGTTGAAGTAGGTTAAAGTTGGTTACAGTGAGTTGAATTAGATTGAAATTATTTTCTATTAAAGTTCGTGAAGTTAGTTGAAGTGAGTTGAAATTAATAAATTAGGATTTTCCAATGAAAAGAACGGGACCTGAGAATATTCAGTTGAGCTGAATAGGAACAAACAAAAATATTGCAATAATTATCTGTATACTTGGAACATAAATAGACTCAGTTTGGAACAGAAGTAGATTAGGTGAAGTCAGAAGGGCGGATAATTATCAAAGAGTAGTATGATTTATGCAAATTATTTCGGTGCACAAATAGCCCAAACCTGCGCAATAGGCTGTTATCAACCAAGAGCCCAGTTGCCGATTGTTGTCATATAGATGGAGAATCACTCGTTCTTTTAACAAGAAAAATACAAAACGTAGGATAAGTTGCAAATTTACAAGTGAGCCAAGTGTAGCTTGGCGCTACTGTGATGCCAATGACCTAATCCAATTAACACACGCTTCCAGAATTTGGTAGAACTTGTCCTCTGAGAAATCTGACAGCGGCCTTGGGGGAAATTGACCAGATGTTAGCGAGATCCTCAGTTGACCAGCGAAAGATTATGATCCGAGCAACCCAACGAGGCCTACCTGATAACCTCTGTGCATTATGGGAAGTGACCTAATGAATCAAGCATAGACTGCGCTTTAACTATTTCTGCAAGAATGACAGCAGATACTATGCTACTTTCTCCTGAGATGAGACTTGACCTCCAATCACCTCAAAGTGACTATGCGCCGAACGACCGTAAGGTCCATAACTATATCTCTGCATTTCCTATTAAAATTACAACAGTGGATCATTTCCTCGTCCAAATTAATCCTGCAATTGGGTTAATGAGAAACTCGTACATATCTTCGTCAAAGCTGAAACCTTAATCATGTTGGATTTGGCAGCATCTAATAGAGGGTCAGCTTGCAAAGCCTTGTCAAAGCAGTACTTGGCTTCCTCCAGTAGACCCTCTGCAACAAAAACAAGACCAAGATTGTTATATGCAGGAGCATATCCAGGCTGAAGCTGGAGGGCTTTTGTAAACATCGCTCTTGCACGATCGTATTTATTTTCCTGCCTGTAGAAATTTCCCATATTTGAAAATATCGCATGTGCTTGGTGAGATGTAGCCAATGATAGAGCTCGCTTGAAAACTTCTTCAGCTTGAGATGGTTCTTCTGCCAATTGTAGAGAAATGCCAAGATTTGACCAAGCACAGCTACATTCTCTAAATCGGGATACAGCAGCCTTGAGGTACTTTTGTGATGCTTTGAATTGTTGCGTACGGAGGCTGTGGAGCCCTAGCTGGTGCCAGTGCACAGCATCACCTGGGTCCTCTCCCACTGCCTGACAGGAGAAGAAACATCTATAAAGTTAGGATACTGCTATGAGAGCAATTTATTCTAATTTTTGTTAAGTATATTTTGAGCAGAAGCGGTATGTCGAGTTCATGTAGCAATCTTGAAATCTGTCTCTGCTGGCAAGAAGGCTGCCTATATCTGGATCACTGAGACCCACTAATGTAGGACCCACACTGGGTAGTGTTCCGGACAGAAGCAATAATTTGATAAAATTTGGGAATCAATTGGATATGAACCTCATTCATCACTTCTACATATACCTTGAAATGTCGAACTCTCTTCCTCTTCCTTTTTTTGGGCTCCCCCCTCTCCCTCTTTTGGGTATGGGCCTTTTTTTTGGGGGGGTTTTTTGTGGGGTGGGGGGGGGGGGGGGGACACTCATTCTGCCAAAAAACAAGAGCACCTCTCTGTGGGTCTAAAACCAAATAAAAAGTTTTACTTCCAACTCCCAAACAGGTTGTTCAAGTTCAATATAAAAATGCAAACCCATTCAAAATGCAAAGGCTCTCCAGCCATGGAGGACATGCAAGATAATTGCAGTGATGTTACCCCCAAGACCCTGTAACGGAACTGGTATTGACCAGCCTAAGGCTTCCAGCTACCTACCAATTGAGGTTTTGATAATTTGATTCTCCCATAATCAGGCAGAGCTGAAAATTTCCTAGGAATAAGCTAGTTAACAGTCCATCATTCACAGGTTACCGCATTTATTGGGGAACAAGGACCGAACTTACAGGTTAGCACAAACTGTACGCGACAAATGTCTGGCTTCAGTTATGTTGTTGTAAGTTGTAACCACTTTTAAACATATACAAACTTCAATATATATAGAAACTTCTTTTTTTGGTTTTTTTTTTGGGGGGGGGGTGTTACTGGACAAGAACAACCCATTACAGGTCACAGGCTTCTAAACTTATATGGACATTCGTTACTTCAACAAGCAGCTTTATCTAACAACTAAGGATCTGAATATACCTGCTTTAAGCAGCATACAGCTTGCTCTTCAACCTCTATCAATTCCTGCTGTTCACTGTCAAATGCTGCTGCAATCTCATGCTGAGCCTGCTGAACCATGGCAAGCCCTGCCCATGCAATTGGAGGATCAATCAACAATGGATCTGCTTCCCTAATTATTGAAGCCATTTCATTTCCAGCCCATGATAGCTGCTCAGCAGGATTTTGATATCTTTCCACATCTTTGATACGATGAATAGCAGCAGAATACCGCGTAGACAAACAGTTGGGCTCCAGCTTCACTGCCTGAACCCAACCGGGGAAAAAAATAAAATTAAAAAAAAATCAAACATTAGCCTTGAAATACAGGAATTCAGAAAAGCTAATTTTTTTTGGATTTTCAAATATACAATGGAGGGACAACCCACAACTGAACCCCAAGGTCAAGTGAATTATCGTCATTAGAAACATCAAATATCACCTTTTCCAAGCACTTGCTAGAGCTTCTATAGTCTCCAATAATATGGTATGCGTTGGCAAGATTTGCCCATGTATGTGCTGCTTTCGGATCTGCTTTAGCCGCAGCTAGCAGACATTCCTTTGCCACACTTACAGCCACAGAAGTATCCGAATATGCACCAGCTTGCCCAGCATTTGCTCCAGCACCTGATGAGTAGTATTAGGTAATTATTGATAGCAGGGAGCCAGACTACAGTGATCACAGACAAAGCAAATTGATAACAGAATTAAGATCCATCATAAAGAGGAAGCTGCAAAAGCACTAATGCAACAAACTGACACAACAAGATATTTATAGTTGTAAAACTCGAACCTGCGACAGCGGAGCCATACTTGCACAGGATAATTGCAGCATAGTTGACAAGAGCACAGGGGTGGCCTTGATCCTTTAAAATTAGCTCCTGAAAGCAATTCCAGGCAGCTTGCAAATTCCCACTGAAAACATGTTAGTTACAAAATTAACACCAGCAAACAACAGCAAGACAGCCAGCATTAAATGAAAAAAAGGCCACATCAAGAAGTAAATTATCTTGGATAGAAGTATAATCTATTAATGGGCGGAGTCATGTCTCCATCTCCTACCAAAAAACTGAAGCTACGAAGTTTGTCTAGATCTTTAAATCCTGCTAGTTGCTTGTGATCACCAAATTCCACATCTGTCATAGTGCTCCTCTAGACAAGCAATCAAAATACAAATACAATCTCTACTTGTCTATTTGTGTTCACAATTACAATGCGCCTGTCAACTTTGTACTAATTCATATCATGAGCAGATTCACCGTTGCGAAAAAGATCAATTGTGGCAGCCTGGCAGGTCCTGCCTTTTTATTAACCCCAACCCCCGGTCACCCAAAAAAAAAAAAAAGGAAAAAAGAGAGGGACGTCCAAAATCCTTAACTTGTGACATGCTAGACTGCCTCCAGGTGCGAACACGAGGACAACATATTAATGCTGAGTCCACTTGGCAACGTATACAATATCTAGGGTCTATGAGAGCTATCTGCGAGCAACCTTAACACTGAAAGGCAAAAAAGTTGCTTCTGACAGACCCACAACTGCGTGGAGCAATCAGTTTCAATTGAACTTTCCATGTATGAATTTAATTAAGAACTAGTAATCATATGGTAATGGCCTCATCACATTTCATTACCTCTGCAGGTAAGCAAGGCCTAAATTCCCAAGGCAATCCAAATCGTCGGGTGCCAAGGCTGATAAAGTCGACAGAACTGAGATAGCATTCTAACATCACCCAAAAAAAGAAAAAAGCAGCAAATCAGATCCTAAGCATAGCACAGTTTCATCTTGAAGGTACGGTAACAAGAATCAAGTAAATGCACCATCAGACGACCAGTTCTAAGAAGAATCATTCCTAGAGTATTCCACACAGATGCCTGTCTGACATCTGACAGCACCGATTCCCTTAATTTTGAAAGAATTTCTTCCAATTCTTCAGCTTCAAGTTCCTTGTCCGAAGCACACTCACCCAAACTTTCTAGAAGAAGGCACTGAACCAGAAACAAAAAGCAATTACTAATTAGGATAATTCCTCCAAACATGTAGAAGAATGCTGAATAATTTCACAAGTTTTGTACTTTCATAGTGTACAAATACACATCTCGCACAGTAAAAAACCATTTTTCAGCTGGAAAGAGATTTGAACAGGTGAGAGTGATACCTGTGCATGATGCATTTGCACCAAGGATAGTAACTCTGGCCTGTCAACATCCTCATCAGACCGAAGCAAAATCTCTGCTGCCTTCTCATAAGCAAGCACAGCCTAAAATGCATTCTCATGGATCAGTAGCAGAAAACAGTGCATCATGCTTTTTCTCTCCCCACCCCCCGCCAAAAGAAAGATTTTGAGACCTTGTAAAGCAACCTTTTGGGGTTGACCCAATCTCTGGTACATCAGACCAAGTAAAAAGTGAGCATGTGCATTTTTGGGAGCCTTTCTTGCAACATGTATTAATCCCTACATAAATGAAAGGATCCGTTACTTCACCACAACACAGATAACAAGTTTTCCAAGGGAAAATCATATATAGACTGGAACATCATTCAAATGTACGCGACAAATCGTTTGATAGATTTCTGTAATTTTCAGCCACACCCTTCAAATTCTAAAAACAAAAGGTAATAGTGAGGGAAATAGATAAGCAAGCTCAAGAAAGTCCAAATCCTCCCAAAAATAGAAAGCCCTCACCCCACCATCAAGCTTCTGAGACTCTCCTTCAATAACAAAATATTTGTACACCCTAAATACTCTCAACGACGCAACTTATTTGGCCAAAAGCACCTAAGCACCATGCTTTCAAGAGTGTGCACTTGTATACCCTATACTTTTCAAAGAACTTCCGACTTACTCTATGATATACCTTCTCAGCTTCTCACAAGCCAGTTAAATGATACTTCTGGCTCCCTAGTCCCTTATCCAGCGTTTTCAACCACAACTCAACTACAAGATCCGCATCCAAAATCTTTCTATCATCATGCCCTCCAGGAAACCATGCCTGCTACACCGAAATTGCCAAAAACAGACCACCAAGCCTGATAGTTAACACCTTGGTCAAACAGATATAAGGACGAGTAAGAAGACTCATAAGCCTGAGCCGCTCAATTTAATGATCCAATGCTTCTGATTCTGATAAAATCTAAAGGGTGACATGCACATCATTCAACCAAATGGTGTCATGCTGGATTCTCTCCTGAACTATGAAGTATGATTAGTGGAAAGGAATCAAAGCTTAAAACAATCATCCACTATAACAATGGAAATATAGAATCCTTTCATTTTTTTCAGCATCTATATCGCAGGGAAGTCCAAAGGCCAGCAAGTTAATAGTGAGTAATCTGTCTTCTTAATGACTATAGACTTTTCCATATCCCCAAAAGAAACAACAAAAATGAGAGCTGCGCAGGAAACAACTCACAGTTTTAAGGCTGCTGACTTTCTCTTCCCTTGTGGGAGCCCCTTGAGAATGTGGATCTCCCTCTGCTCCACAGTCTAGATTGTCTTCAACCTTACCTGATCTAGAACGACATTTCCCCATTTTGCTCAGCTTCTTAACTTCACTTTCTACAACGTCGCTGTTCTCTTTTCCTACCACAGGCAGCTTTTCTTGGCTACCCTCACTGGTGGTTAGCCTGCATAAGGTACACAAGTTAACCAGAAATATAAATTCTGTAAAAATGTTAACTAGAGACTATATATCCAATAGTGAGTGATACACATAGCATAGTACTATAGTAACATACAGCACTTAAAATATGGCTCCTCCTTCCCCCTGAAGGCCCTTTTTTTTTTGAGGGGGGGGGGGTTATTATGTTAGGAAATTTACACACAATCTATCCAACAACTCATTCCAACTGCGGTGATGATCTCCAAACTCCGCAGACTCAAGTGGAAATGAGTCAGTTTTCCAATGTTTACTCCAAAAATCTGAGGATGAGGGCAGATGCTGAACTCTATCTAGACCTGCAGAAAGTGCTTAAAAGATGCTTATTTTGATGAAAAGCTGTTCCCTTCAAATGTCCAGATTTATTTTCATGTGTTCCCGAAAGCTAACACCCAAAGATTAAGGTCATTTAATTTCCTGAGAAAATCCCCCTTCCACTGCCCCCCTTCCCAACAAAAGGGGGGGGGGGGAAGAAGGAAGAATGCAGAATGAGTGCAAAAAGGGTGCAGTATGTCTACTATAACTGCAACGAATGCAGAAAATAAATAGAAGTACCTAAGCAAGTACAAACTACAATTGGATTTTGACTGCCAGAATCATTGAAAAGGTGATTGTCATGCAGTAAGACTACTATTAAATAAACCGAGGTTTCAATTATTACTGTGCAAAGTATTGCATAGGAGAATTTCTTTTCCACCCCCAATTTCTGAATAGCATTTCTCTGAACCATCCAATTCGTAATGCTCTAAGATATTAAAACCAAAAAATAGAAAAGGAAACAAGAACTAGAGATTTTCACAGGAAACCCTCAAATGATAAAGCTTCCTTCTGCTTTTGGGGGGGGGGGTAATAATAACATAAATCAGCATCCCATAGGGGAAATATTTTTTCAATTTTCTTCCTGCGTTAGAATATATTTGTACTCTCTAAAAGAGAAGATACATCAATTTTTCTCTTCCTCTTCATAGCATTTGGACCTGAGTGCCATATCACCTTATGAAACAACCCCCAAAAAGGCGAGCCCCTAACACCGCACAAGAAACTGAACTGGGACAATTCCCAACTAGGTAACATAACAAAATTGCTTTCAACTGAAGCTTGAAATATATAATCCTCCTTTAAAAGCTTCCACAGGAAAGGGGGAATGAAAAAATTCCCCCTCCAATCATATGGGTAGCTGAGATTCCTTAAGAAGTCATATTTTTGTCTCCCTTCATACCAGGAATCACATTTCCGCAGTTCAGCTGCTCTACACTTCCCATAGATATATGCAGTAAAGATGGAAATAAACAGCAAAAAGCTCAGACAGTGCAAGAGAGAGAAGGACAGAACCTAGGAGGGTGAGTAGCAGAAGGAGGCAAGAGGGAGTTGGAGTCTTCTTCGTCAATTTCAGGGGGGTCATCATTCAAGTCCGCCAAAACAACAAGTTTCGCTGGCTGTTGCCGCTTCTCCGAGTTCTCTGAAATCTCCATTTTCACTGCTCCACCAAATACATCATTCTCATCTTTCTTCTCCTCAGTGCAAGATTTCGAGGTCGAGACCTTGAATCGTTCTGTTAACTCCGTAAGCGAATTCATAATTTTTTCATGAGTAGACTCAAGTGAGTCTACTGAATCTCTCAAATTCGTAGCAACATATTTCAACTCAACATTCAGGTTGGTCATGGAGTTGTTGTTGTCAATCGAATCACTTCGATTCTCCATGCTAGGGCAGAATCAAACTAGGTTAATCAGTTGCTAGGGCAAAAATTGCTCCAAAACATCAAATTAAAAGTACTAGTACTAGGTCAAAAATGCAAAATCAATCAACAATCAAATTTGAAGATGCAAAATAGTTATTGAATCTAATTCTCCGTACCTGAGCAAGCGTTCGTTGGAGAGAGAAGGAAGTGCGGCGGAGGTTGAGAGCTCCCGCCGGCGGCGAAAGCCTGCGAGAGAGAGTTAGAGGGGGGGGGGGAGAGAGAGAGTTGGCTAAGATACGTTTGGCTTTTATACTTTTGTTAGCAGCAGCATTTGGAGGACCTCTACGCAGCGTGTTGGATTTCGAAGTGAGGCAAGCTTCAACTTGACGCTACGTTTCTCACTGTGGATGCTTTCCAGAAAAACTCCGGGTGGGAACACGTGCCACAGTCAACCAGTTGTCTCACTGCTCCTTACGATGGTCAACGCAGATTCATCCACATCTCAATTTGCCTAAGAAAAAAACATTATCTTATCCAAAAATAAACCAACGCTATATATCTAACATTACTTTTAATTTTTTTCTAAAAACGAACTAATTATCATTATGGACTTTTTTTAGATAAAATTACATATTTATATCGTACACTGAAGGTGAGCTAAATCAGCTAATTTGAGTTTCAGTTAACTGATTTTTCAGTTCAAAAAAATTTTAAACTATAACCAAACTAAAAATTTCAGTTAACCATTTTTCAGTTCGTCCAAACCCGAATGATAGCGGAACCAAAAAAGCCGATTAACTGATTTTTTAGTTCAGTTAACCAATTTTTCAGTGCGCTTACCAGTTAACTGCGCACAAATAATAAAAAAATATACTTTCTTACTTAACTTTTTCATTTTTTATGTTTAAAATTTTTTATAAAAATTAAATTTCGGTTACTATTTATAAATTATAAAAAATGCATTAATTTAATTTTTCATTTTTTATGTATATTTTTAAAAAAAAAAAGTTCGGTTTAGTTAATCGAATTTTTCAAACCATATGAACCGTACTGAAAGCCGAAAGATTTTTTCCAATTCGGTTAACTAGACCAATTTTTGTTGAAAAATTTTCGGTTAATCGATTTTTATCAGCTTTTTTTATACACCCCTTAATGTACACCTCATATTCGTCGTTTTAGGTAGCTTCCTTTTTTTTTTTAAGTGAACATTTCAAAATACGGATGGATTTTCCTTTTCCTATATAAAAAAAGCAAATGTGGGTGAATTTTAGGAAGGGGGGAAAAACAAACTACGTATAGAATTTTTAATAGCCACATCTACAATTACAGTGTCTAAGTTGTAATTTGTACTTAAAATCGATCCAAACTATACATCAATCAACCCAACACTAAAAGATTACATCAAAAAGTGATTTATTATTCACCTTAAACGATCTTAAACATGCCAAAATCATAGTGTCACCAAATCCTTTGAGAGAGGCCATTTAATTTGAGAATTTGCCTTTGATCCCAAAACGCAGTGGAGAGAGAAAAAGGTAATTTTTTTTGGGGTGGGGCGATTCATCACTGGCGAAGCTCATGTCCAACTTTTTTAGTGGCCATGCATGTGTACGAATTTCTTATGTCATTCCCACAACAAGAATTCTCCAAAATTCATTGTACCATCCCACAGAATGTTACTTGTATACATATTTTTTTTTAATAAAAATTGACAGCGTATGCATATAGTGCATCCAAATTATGTTTCTGAATATCTATACCTCATTTCTTAATCCAAATCGGATGAAGCATCTTACGTTCTTATGCAACAGACATTGTATGAAGCATCTTATGCGACAGACATTAGTCATACAGTAGTACAAGAACATCCAAGGCTTGGGCAGTCAAAATTGCCCCCACTCTACCTTTCTCATCTCCTTAAATTAGTTCAAATTGCCTATTCCCGCTAAAAGTTTACATGAAAATAATCTTGGGCGATTCATGGACCGACAATTCACATCATATACTCAAATTCGCTCAATAAAAGAAAGGCCGCCCGGGGGTCTGCCCACCTGAAAATGACAAGAAGAAACTGGTCGTTCATGTGCCCTCGGTTTGTATTGCCCCTCATTTCTTCTGGAGTCATGCATGACATGTATATATTCTTAAGTGCGAGATTGCTAAACCATGTTGGGCCTTTGTGGCAGCAATAGATTGTAGAATTTATCATGCAGAAAGAAGCTCTTTCCCTTGCTGTCAACTGCCTTTTTCCATCCACACCAACCGCCATTCACAATCTTCTTCAGATCTTCACTGCCGGTGTAATGAGGATCCAAGATCAAGAATGCGCAATCCCCACTTGCATCATTGTAGTCAACTCCTAAAAGGGTATACGCAAGGACGCCGCCACCTGCATTTGTAGGAATATCATCAAAATGTATCACAACGTAAGGTATTGAAATTATGCCAAGGCCTATAGCATTCTCGTACGAATCAAACCAAATTGTGCCTTTAACTGCTACACGGTTCATAAATATTTGTCATATGGCCACTTGTCGAGGGGAGGCACCATCTAGAGTACAGAAATATTTATTTTATTTTTGTTATATACTTGGTCCTGTCGACTAGAGTGCAAGACACAACAGTGAAAATAGGATCAGGTGCCATCCACAGCAAATAGATCCCGCAAAAGTTGTTCAGGTTAAGTCCAAGCGAGATTGAGTTCAAATTAGGTTAGGGACTGACAGAAGAAATGTTCTGGCAGATTGATACTGGTCATATATATGTTGCTCTACTGTTGATTTGTCCAATGGGCTGGTCAAGAAAAGGCCATCGATATTGGTCAAGAATCTCAAGTCCCTTCAATCTGAGTCAAGTCAATGTACGTTCAAATTCAATTCTACCTCACATATCACATCTTGGGTCAGGTCCGATGCTCTGATGGAGAGCCACTTCAATCGTGCAATCAGGTACAGCCGTACAGGTCATTCTTCCACATATTTCGAATGAGAATTTATCCATCAAGGAATTTTTACATTTTTTTTCCACGCCTTGGTGAGCATTGAGAAACAACCTGCATGCATCCGTATCTACACTGCCCCCATAGCCTACTTCAAAGGGCTCCACATTGTGTTGTTATTGTTGTGATTAAAGCCCATTCAAGCATTGATGGTGGAGTGTCAATTAACATAGCATTATAGCATGGCCCAACAAGAGGACAAGAGGTGCACCTTGCCCGTGGAACCAATAGGATTGTGCAGATAGGTAAGCCATGAGTAAGTTATAGTTATGTTTGATGTCCAATAGGATTGTTGTACATAGAATAAGACTAGACTACAATTATGTTGTCATGTGGCCAATATTGCCAAAGTCAAGTCCTTCCTAATAACAGCAAAGGAATTTGCAGACGCCAGTTCAATGCTTTCGATTCTCACTGATGATTGCCCAAGGTTCTAGAAATAGACACCCCAAAGTAAGGATAAATAACATCCTTTTTTCTTTTTTTCTTTAATTTCTAGAGATACCACTACTAATTTCATCTCAGCCATCTCCCCAAGCTCGCTCAATGGAAGCCGGTGGGGTAAAGGGAGTGACTTTACCTCATCTCACAACTTAGCAGAGGCATTTCTAGGCCCCAGCAAAAAGTGAAGGGGGTGGGGGGGACAAAACTTAAGGACATACCAATCATGATGGGTGTTCCTTGAGTCTCAAAATGCATTGCCAGTTCTCGACATTTCTCAGGAAGCTCAGCCCCGGATCTTACATTGATGATCTTGCAGCTAGCCTGTCCAGCACAAGTTAAATTCTCTCGTTTGATGGCAAACATAAACTTCGACAAAAGCAGCAAATGTCAAGCAAAGCACAGCACCACCAACACCACTAATGTCATCTCTCTGGTTTTTCTTTTTTTGGGGGGGGGGGGGGGGGGCAGTAAAGATTACTTTATGGTGGTAGTGATCAGGTACAGCGTTATCCAAAATTAACCTAATGCAAAACTAGAATTCTCATACTTACACCCAAAAGTTTGTCCAGAACATAGCTCAACTCAATAGCACCAATCCACTCACGTGATCCAATGAAAGAAGGATCTTTGTCACCAATCTCCACTAGTGCCTGCTGTATCTCCCTGAGCAAATAGAAGAAAGGGAGAAAAGCGTAACCTTCATTATATCATTGTGAAGATGCTGTTATATCATCTATTATGATCAATGTGAGAAGTCATCCAGGAAATAATGGAAAAGTAACACTTCTTCATCTCTAATACTCACCTATGTGTGGGAACGTCAATTGAAGTATAGTGTTGTAGCCTAAACCAGGAGATTATAGTTTGTAAAGAGCGATAAGCACACCCCCATCCCTAGGCACATCAATAGAAGGCAACTGATTAGATATAGCAATAGTCATGGCTAGTATAGTTTCCAAATCTGTAAGAATGAACCAATCTTCATGTATGACCACCAACACTGCACTAAACCTTACTACAGGGGGCATGAATTGATATGTACCAGCCTTCATGTAACTTTTACATTCAATACGCTTACATCATTTTGCTAATTGACAAAGCATTTTATGTCAGGAAATAAACTAAAGAGCTTTCAATTACCGAGTCATCAAAACCATCTTGAAGATAATGGTGGTATTCATAAGAACCTTGAACCAGAGATGCAATACCTCCAGAAACTGCATTTAAGAAATGATGTGAGAGGCAAGTAAACATAGAAAGAATAGACTTCAGCAAATGGCTAACACTGTAAAAAGTTACTGACCTCCACTACTAGGAATGCCAAGATGTACATCCTTCAGCAATGAATAGCCTGAAGACATGATTAGGGTGCTAAAAAGGGTTAGTGGATACAGACAGAAATTGAATGTGGTTTCTTGTTTAATACTTCTTCTGCTCTACTTTTATGTCTCACATCTAAATGAGTTGATATTCTAGAACAGATTGAAATCGCGAAGAAAATAAAAATACAAGTTGGTATCAAAGGGAAGCAAAAAAACAGCAGGAATTCCCAAACTGCAAAAAGACCTGAGCTTGGAATGTCACAATTACCCCTTCTTGCAGACAGCCTTTCACTGTGACTGGACTTCGCAAAATTTAGGGCATTGGCAATGCGAAGAAGAGGGCGGTCAGACGGTAAACCAAGTCGAAGATGAAGGGACCTCCTGGCTTCAACTGCATATTGGATTTGATGATATATTAGAATTTTTAAGCAATAAGATAAAGGACTCCAGACAGTTGATAAATACATCACAGTTACATCCAATCAGGGATTCAGCATGCAGTGTGGACTTTGAGGACTTTGAAGCCACAATTTGTCTGGCTCTGGTACCTTACGGACTCACAGATGACACCCATATATAAATAAATTCTTAAATCTGTGTATCTATGTGTCTATTTGTCTATTATACGTATACACACACGTGTAATCGGCACACCTATATCCTACACTTTGATTTGAAATGCTGGATACTTGCATAAGTATCTATACTAATCCTTATATGTGGGACAATAACAGACCCACAACAAAATAAAAAAAAAATAAAAAATTGCAAGTATCTTGTATGAGGGGATTTCAAAACCTAAACTGTCTTGTCAAGTTTACCTAAAATAAATCAGCAGACTCAAGTTTCGTGCAGGCACTTCTACATACCTTGCTTCAGTTCTGTCTCCCCATAACTTAACTCATAAATAACTGATACTGGGTGTAAGACCCCTGGAGGACAAAAATGATATGGACGTAGCTGCAGTTCCAAACAAACAGAATAAAAATCAGCAGAAATATGTTGACAAGTTTACATGTGGCGAAAACTTGACTTAGATAAGACAAAATTAAATGAGAACTGGCAACAAGTAAGATACAAAGAACAAATTCCGAAATGAAGAATCGATAAAAGACCCTAGTTGTGCAGACCTGGCAACTCAGAGCACAAAAATATGGTTTTTCACATAGACCTCTTTGAGCACGCAAAATTATGGCAATTAGGAGCTGGATAGGATTATTGCGGTATGTAAAAGGGTTTGCCATAGTACTATATACAACCACAAGATCATACAACAAAAACAACCCAGATTGGACCGAGATTTTACAGCCTTAGCAATTAAAAGTAGAGCAGCTGTTACCAAAAGACCTGCAAAGAGAGTTTTGGAATATTTCTTTAAGAAAAGGAAAATTGATAAGAAGCCAAAACAACCACAAGATCACAAAGGCATAAAGTTTTACAGCAGGAAGATCAAAAGGTTAGGAATTTGAAAAAGCTTACAGGTCCATGAGAGCAATTTCACTGTTCAATAGCAAAGAGACAGATAACACAGAGCCAGCCCATGTCGCCATATAACTCAAAACATACAAATTATACCATAGTTCCCAATTTATAGACCCAAGACCATGGGATTCAAAATGTGGCCGTTTCGCAACGAAACGGCTGCATCGGAAAAGTTTTTGAGTTGGTTGAATTGTGTTTTAGCTGTGATATGGAACGCAATTGCGCATAAGAGCAAATTTTCCATACCGCGACTGAAACCGCATTTTTATCTTTGGGTATCCCTTCCCCTATCCCATTTTTAACGTTGAATTGCTGCCTAGACCCCCGGCCCCCACTTTTCAGCCAGCTCTATATAGACCCTGATCTGTAGTATGAGTTCGGCCCATAAAACAGTTGAGGGACAAAACTGAAAGTACAGAGATATCAAAAGCAAGTATCATATGAAGAGAAGAATCCCATATCTGGATTGTTGTAATAAAAGATGTCATATTCCTTTCCTGAGCAAAAAGGTTCTTAGAATAATTACATAAACATGTAGTTATTTACCTGAGGATGTTGAACTGAGAAAGATGGCGAGACTGCATTCTTCATTGCGGTTAATTGGTCAACTAGGGCAGGAATTACAAGCCTTGAAACAGCATATGTAAGAGGAAGATTTTTAACAGCATAACAGATAACTTCCAGTCTATACTCCACAATCCTGAGTAAGGCTTCCTCCGTAGCTGAAAGCAGAAGATTATTGTAAGGAGAACTTCACACGTGATAAGCGTTTTGCCGAATAGAAGACTATCATAAAAAATAAAAATAAAAAACATGGTTTGCATCCACAGGATTGGCCTGAGAAGTGTGATTGCATACCAGGACAGTACTCTGCTACTGGTGCTACAGACTGAAAAGATTTTTCTGATTTGTTCAATAAGGCTATCACCTGAATGATATCTGCATTCTAACCAAAGAGACTCTCAGCCAAAGAGTAATGTCAAGTGGCCACCAGCTCTTGCGGAAGTCAAAAACAAAGCTGTAATTTAAATTTAAAATTTGAACTAATCATAACTGAGCGTGGATCTATGCTTTGAACTCTTCAAAGATCTTATTTAGAACAATAATGTCTTGGGAATTATAAAGAATCTGATTACCTTAACGTCAATAACTGATGATTGACTTTTACCCTCTGAACAGAAATATGAACAGCACATCAACTTTGTGCTGGATGTTTGATCAAGGTCGGCCACAATCTTAACATTTGAAAGATCTGTTTGGAAGTCCAACTCTGAACCACGAATAATAACAGGACGAAGCTCATGGTCTGAGGATCTTTTTAATGCTTCCAGGATGTATGTGAGTTGAGGATCTTTGAACTTGGCAACAAGTGCTTCATTCACATGCAGGTAGCTCTGAACAGCCTCTGAAATACACCAAAGTCATCATCCATGTAAGGAGAGGGTTGACACAGTTTACATCCAACAAGTTGGTCGGGGAGCAAACAAAAAACAGTAGAGTTTGCTCCTCGAACATTATTTTTTCCTAAAGCAGACGGTTTGAAATTAGAATGGCACCTTGGCTAAAATGTACCTCATCAAAAGAACAGAAAATTTGGACATGAAAAGCCCAAGAGCTCAAAATATGTTACTTGGACTCTTCATTTTAGACTGCAAAGAGCTGGCGTGGACGTCAGCCCTAGACACTATATGATGACATAATAACGGCGTACTCCAAATTGGACATAGAAATATCCTAAAAATAGCTAAACCAGCCCTTGAGACATTTAGGTATACATTTTGGCCATTCAAAGAGGGCAATACTTGTTACTCCGAACAGCAGTATTTCAAGAATACAATACAATGCACGTTATTTGCATTGAAATCCGTAAACATTATTACTCCAAAGATCAGGTAATTCAACAGCAATCACAGGCTCAACAAGAAATAAGTTCGATGAAACATCAATCAAAAAGGATGTATTCGAAACATTTTTCACCTGATTCCTTATTTGCAGGGACGTAAACAGGCAATTTGATGGGAAGCTCACACCGAAGCAAACACCCTCTCTGCCAAACATACTTCTCCGGCTCCTCCTCATACACAACAGAATCAACAGCCTTCAAATTCTTCAGGTCCCCCGATTTGGACGCAAAAAACTTCACCTCACCACCACTTGATCCAGCTACTCCACCAAGAAGATCAAAATTTCCCAAATTCTCAACACCATTCAAGAATTCCCTCAATTTAAACGCCGCATTGATCGCCTTCTTCGCATTCTGCTCCAAATCGCCATCTTTCCCGATAATCAGAGCCCCAATTACGTGAAATCCTTTGATTATGAGTGCCGTAATATCGTCGGCTTCCTTGGCGAAATTGGGAGAGAGAGAGTCGGATTGCTGGCTGTGAAGACATCGGAGAGTAGAGACGACCGTGAACTGGGGGAAGAAGGGCGATCCGATCAGCCATTGGAGGGATTCATCATCGGTTTTCGGTAGGATGAGCTTGCGGCATAAAACCCTAATTGTGGCTGCATCGTCCATTGATGACGGAGCTTTGGTCAAACTCGATGGAAGTAGCTTCAGTCCATGGAGTAACAGCTTCAACAATCGGACACGACGAGGGGTTTTGCTCAACTCTTAACACAAACGCTTTCTTTTTTTTTTTTTTTTTTTTTTTTTTTGGTGAGCAGGCGCTAAATTAGGGTCTGTTTTTTTTGTTGGTAAATTTAAATTTACCAACCTTAATCTACGTCAATCAACTCTAACAAAAAAAATTTCAAATTCAATACACTTCAACGAATTTCGATCAACTTCAACCAACTTTAATCTATTTCAACAAAAAAATACCAACTTCCACCCATCATATAAAAAAAATACTAATTTCAATCCTTTTAACCTACTTCAAGTCACTTCTACAAAAAAAATATCAACTTCAACCAATCTCAACCAACTTCACCCGTTTTCTAACCCAAAAAAAGGCCCCTACTATCACCATTCAACTATCTCACGGTTCTCGGCTCATAGTTTTTTGCCTTCTTCAACTATACCCTAAATTAAGGATGTGCACTACGCCACTCTGTTTGAAAATTTTTGGTTCAATTAATCGAATTTGTTAGTTCAAGGAAAATGAAACAAAATCATATGAATCTATTAATTATATATCAGTAAAATAATCATTTTGATTCGGTTTACCTATTCTTTGAAACTACTAATGAAAAAGTTCTAATAATTTTTGACAAAACAAAGGCCATGTTTTGCTTTCTTTGGAATGCAGTAAGTAATACGTTTGCATTTTATAACATATTTATGAATTAGTCCAACGTAATTTTCTGTTATTACGAAATCTTAATTAACAAATTGATTCTAGCACCTAACTGACATTGTCAGTTTAAAACTGCGGTGAGAGTGAGACTATTCCTTTTGGTTGGTACCAAGTCATGTAAAATTTGCATATAAACACCCCCCGACCTTAGGAGGGACTCTAGATCGCATACCTGCCTCGTCCAAATTTGAGTAGAATATCAGAGAAAATGGAGATGCCTACTGAAGCAGATGTGGCACAATGGCAAACAAACGAGGGTGCGGTCACTGAAGTAGTTTCAAACATTTGAACGTACAATTGTTCAGACAACCGACGCTGTCACCTTGCAAATTTGTACGTGTTGCTTGTCAATTACTTAATGCAATTATGCATTTGCTGAAATCCAAAATCATACAAAGTGATCTCAGATCGCTGCAGTCGCATTCTCCTGTTTTTATGCCATGGTATGTCACCTGCATTACTTACTGTTGAAGAACTTTCCAAAAACCCTTTCATGGGTCTACCACGAACAACCTCTCTTATCACTACAAACAGAACTACATTCATTTGGATCTGTCCATACTCCGCTTTAACCAAACCCACTGAATGGTTTTCTTTGACTCATTGTTATTGAGGTGTCACCTTTTGTTTGCATATTTGTCAGCAGCCATCAAGACAGCACTCATAGAAGATATCAGAACGCGAGGATATACAACAAATCTTAGAACGCTCCTAAAAACTATCATCATAATCCAAAATATAAAGCATATGATCTTCCAAAAGAGGCTCATAATTTTGCACATCTGTTTGGGTTTTATGGCCCAAAATCTCGAGTATCGGCACGGGGAGCCCATGCTGCACAGACACGGGCGTGCCAAGACGAAGAGCCGAAGACGAGAGGGACAGAAAATTGGCACGGGGGTGCCGTGCCATATGGCACGGCCGTGCCATGTGACACGGGGTGACCGTGCCACGGGGCACGGTCGTGCCACGTGTCTTTTCGCCGCCTCTTTCGGATGCGGCTAGGGTTTCTGTCTTCAAGGAGGACTCCTCTGCGGCGGCTAGGGTTTTTCCAAGAAGGGGAAAACCCTATTCTTCAGGCCCTATAAAAGGAGGGTCAAGCCTAGGTTTCAAAACACTCCAGTATAGAAAACACATTGAGAGAGTGAGGTTATTTGTGAGAGAATTCAATTGAGAGTATTGTAATTCTGCTCTTAATCACTGAAGTGATTGTGGTGTACCACTCTGCTCATAGTGAAATTTGTCGGTGTGCTGTCGCCGTCCGTGGTTTTTTCCCACATTGGGTTTCCACGTAAAAAATTCTCTGTGTCCTTTATTCCTGTTTTTCATTGTTGCGTTGTGTTCTTGGTTGAATTCTGTTGCATTGTCACATCCTATTATTTCCTTTTATTCCTAACAAGTGGTATCAGAGCGAGGTTATAGGATGTCTTCAATTATGAAGGTGGACATACAGAAATTCAACGGGGAGATTAGCTTTAATCTCTGGAAGGTGCAGATGAGGGCGGTCCTCATCCAGCACGGGCTGTGGAAGGTCCTGCAGGGGCCTCACGTCAAACCCGCAGGCACAACGGATGAAAAGTGGGCTGAGGATCAGCAGAAAAGGCGTGGGAAGTTGACAAATGAGGAATGGGAGGAACTGGAGCTGAAGGCAGTTTCAGCCATACAACTATGTCTGGCACCTCACGTGCTCCGCGAGGTTCTTGATAAGGTAACTGCTGTTGACCTTTGGGCTAGGCTAGAAGAACTATATATGACAAAGAGTCTAGCCAATAAGATCAGGCTAAAAGAAAGGTTGTACACCTGTCGTATGGCGGAAGGTACGCCTGTCCAGAAACATCTGAATGATTTCAATTCAATTCTAGTTGATTTGGAAAGTCTGGATGTAAAAATTGATGATGAGGATAAAGCCATCTTGCTTGTTGTCTCACTACCCCCTTCATATAAACACTTTAAAGAAATCATGCTGTATAGTAACACAGATACTATATCGTTTGAGGATGTCAAGGCTAACCTTCTTTCAAAAGAAAAGTTTGACCATGACATTCATACTGACCAGGGTGAAGGGTTGGCAGTTAGGGGTAGGACAACTGAGAAGAAGGGAAACGGTAATAGGAAGAGCCGTTCTAAATCGAGAAATCCTCATGCTAATAAAACCTGCCACTTTTGCAAAAAATTGGGTCACATAAAGGCTAATTGTTGGAAGTTAAAGAACAAGACTGAAGAAAAGGGTAAAACTGCTACTGCTGACTGTGTGGTAGAGTCTGAGTCAGATGGGGATGTACTGCTTGCTACTTCTTTAGCTACCACCTCTGGGAGAGGAGTGAATGATAATTGGGTTTTAGATTCTGGTTGCACGTTCCACATGTGTCCTCGTAGGGACTGGTTTATAACTTATGAACCTGTGGAGTCTGGGGTTGTACTTATGGGCAACGATGCTGAATGCAAGGTTGCAGGGATAGGTACAGTTCAGATTAAAACCCATGATGGCACTATTAGAACCTTGTCTAAAGTGCGTCACATTCCTGATATGACTCGTTGCTTGATCTCTTTGGGTACTCTTGAGTCTAATGGTTGCAGAATCATCATGGAGAATGGAGCTCTAAAGGTGGCTAAAGGAGCCATGGTGATGATGAAGGGACTGAGGCAGGGCAGTCTCTACATCCTGCAAGGAGCCACAGTTACAGGAGTAGCTGCGGTAAGTACAGCAGATGAGACAATGTTATGGCACATGAGGCTGGGCCATATGAGTGAGAAAGGGATGACCATTCTGGGTAAGAAAGGTTGTCTTGGTAACGCAAGTACGGGTAAGCTGGATTTTTGTGATCACTGTGTATTTGGGAAACAGAAAAGGGTAAGTTTCTCAAAGGCTAGTCACCGTACTCAGGGGGTCCTGGACTACATCCATTCTGATTTGTGGGGTCCCTCTAAGGTACCTTCGATGGGAGGTAAGCGTTACATGTTAACATTTGTTGATGATTTCTCACGGAAAATTTGGGTGTATTTCTTGAGACAGAAAAACGAGACATTCTCAATGTTCAAGAAATTCAAGGCTCTGGTTGAGAACCAGACTGGCAAAAGGATCAAGAAACTCAGGACTGATAATGGCCTGGAGTTTGTTGAATCTGAGTTTGAAGAGTTCTGCACCGCAAACGGCATAGCCAGGCATAAAACCTTGGTCGGGAAACCACAACAGAATGGGGTCGCAGAACGAATTAACAGGACATTGTTAGAGAGAGCAAGGTGTTTGCTTTCAACTGCTGGGCTTTGGGATCGCAAAGCGTTTTGGGCTGAGGCCATTTCTACGGCCTGCTACCTGGTGAATCGATCACCACACTCCTCCATTGAGTTTCAGATTCCAGAAGAAGTATGGTCAGGTAATCCTGTTGACTACTCTAATCTCAGGGTATTTGGGTGTCCTGTGTATGCTCATGTAAATGAGGGAAAACTAGCACCTAGAGCAGTTAAATGTATGTTTTTGGGGTATGCTAGTGAATCTAAGGGGTATCGTATGTGGTGTCCTGATTCTAGGAAAGTAATACAAAGTAGGGATGTTACTTTCAATGAGTCTGATATATTATCTTCTGGAAAGAATGCTGCTGCTCCTTCTACTGGTGCAGGAACTCAGCAAGACACCAGCATGGAGGTGGAGCTGGAGACTGCTACAGCTCAAGGTGGAGCTGTTGAAGAAACTATGAGGGAAGTCCAGGTCACTGAGCCTGGGGCTATCAGCACTAAACAACCTCAGGAGGAGGTTGAGCACTCTATAGCACGTGATCGTCCTCGCAGGGAGATCAGGAGACCGGCCCGGTACAACGATGATGAAGGGCTGATAGCATTTGCACTTTCAGTTGCAGAGGAAGTGTCTGAAGGAACTGAGCCTTCAAATTATACTGAAGCCATCACCTGCCCAAGTTCACCCAATTGGGTTCTGGCTATGCAAGAAGAAATGGAAAGTCTGCAGAAAAATGGGACTTGGGAGTTATGTAACCTGCCTAAAGGCCGACGGGCCTTAACTGCCAAATGGATATACAAGAAGAAGGAGGGCATTCCTGGGGTAGAGGATGCAAGGTGGAAAGCAAGGTTGGTTGTTCGTGGTTGCAACCAACGGGAAGGTATAGACTACAATGAGGTTTTCTCTCCTGTAGTCAGACACACCTCTATCCGATTATTGTTATCTATTGTGACATTGTTTAACTTGGAGTTGGAGCAGCTTGATGTAAAAACAGCCTTCCTGCATGGTGAGCTGGAAGAGGAGATATATATGAAGCAACCTGAAGGGTTTGCTGTTCCTGATAAGGAACACATGGTATGTAAGTTGAAAAAGTCCTTGTATGGACTCAAGCAGGCTCCTAGGCAGTGGTATAAACGTTTTGACACGTTTATGATTGATAATGGTTACATACGTAGTAGATATGATAATTGTGTATACTTTAGACAATATGGTGATGGGTCCTTTATATATCTACTACTGTATGTTGATGACATGCTAATTGCATCTAAAGATAAAACCTGATTAGCATGCTAAAATCTCAGCTCAGTAAGGAATTCGAAATGAAAGACTTAGGTGCAGCTAAAAGGATACTGGGCATGGAGATTCACAGGGATCGAAAGGAGGGAAAATTATACTTGTCTCAAGAAAAATATCTTGAGAAGGTATTAAGCAAGTTCAAAATGAGAGACTGCAAGGCAGTGTCTACCCCTCTTGCTGCACATTTTAAACTGTCTGCGGAATGCTGTCCGCAAACAGAAGAGGACATCGGTAGAATGTCCAATGTACCATACTCCAGTGCTGTAGGGAGTTTGATGTATGCCATGGTCTGTACCAGACCAGACTTATCACATGCTGTGAGTGTGGTAAGTAGATATATGCATAATCCTGGAAAGGATCACTGGGAGGGTGTAAAATGGATCCTGCGGTATGTAAAGGGAACTGTGGGAAAAGGGCTGGTATTTGATAGAAACAAGGTTGCTACATCTGATGTAGTAGGGTATGTTGATTCTGACTATGCTGGTGATTTGGATAGGAGGAGGTCCATATCTGGGTACATCTTTACTATGTGTGGGGGCGCTATCTCTTGGAAAGCGTCTTTACAATCTATTGCAGCTCTGTCCACAACAGAAGCTGAGTATATTGCTGCCACTGAAGGGGTGAAGGAAGCTACCTGGCTAAGGGGACTGGTAATGGAGCTTGGAATACCACAATCTGCTACTGTGGTATATTCTGATAGTCAGAGTGCCATACATCTGACAAAGAATGATGCCTACCACTCGAAGACCAAGCATATCAGCGTCAAATATCATTATGTACGAGATACAGTTGCTGCAGGAGAAATAATGATGAAGAAAGTTCACACCTCAGAGAATCCTGCTGACATGCTTACAAAGCCACTACCTACAGCTAAGTTCGAGCATTGCTTGGACTTAGTGGGAGTTCACAGTCATTAAGAAGCCCTGCGGGGCATAGCCCCATGGGGGGCAACACCCTTAGGGGTGGACGACGGCGACGGAAAGTTGAAGATTGGAGATTTTGGTCCAAGGTGGAGATTGTTGGGTTTTATGGCCCAAAATCTCGAGTATCGGCACGGGGAGCCCATGCTGCACAGACACGGGCGTGCCAAGACGAAGAGCCGAAGACGAGAGGGACAGAAAATTGGCACGGGGGTGCCGTGCCATATGGCACGGCCGTGCCATGTGACACGGGGTGACCGTGCCACGGGGCACGGTCGTGCCACGTGTCTTTTCGCCGCCTCTTTCGGATGCGGCTAGGGTTTCTGTCTTCAAGGAGGACTCCTCTGCGGCGGCTAGGGTTTTTCCAAGAAGGGGAAAAAACCCTATTCTTCAGGCCCTATAAAAGGAGGGTCAAGCCTAGGTTTCAAAACACTCCAGTATAGAAAACACATTGAGAGAGTGAGGTTATTTGTGAGAGAATTCAATTGAGAGTATTGTAATTCTGCTCTTAATCACTGAAGTGATTGTGGTGTACCACTCTGCTCATAGTGAAATTTGTCGGTGTGCTGTCGCCGTCCGTGGTTTTTTCCCACATTGGGTTTCCACGTAAAAATTCTCTGTGTCCTTTATTCTTGTTTTTCATTGTTGCGTTGTGTTCTTGGTTGAATTCTGTTGCATTGTCACATCCTATTATTTCCTTTATTCCTAACATCATGTTATAATATTTATGGGATATTTTAAAGGTTCAACTATATGAGCATTTAAGCAAGGCCGACTTAGCTGAGTCTATTGGGCTTGGCTCCAATATGCTCATGAATGGATACAGGACACATGGCCATTTCAAAAATGCCAGGATTACTAGGTGATTATGGGATAGAAATCTTGTGTGTGACTTAGATATAAGTATTCAGAGTTATTTATTGGTTCAAAGTATAGTCTACCACATAAAACTGAATATTTGACGGATAAGTCACTAAGGTGAAGGTTCAATTGTAAGGCACCTTCATTTATGCATAAAGACCTCCGGAAATTCGTTACACCATTTATTATGGAAATGGTGGGGGAATGTTGGAGTAATTTCAATAAAAACGGAAATTTATAAGGGACACGAATTAATTATTATTATTAATTGGCATTAATTAAATGCTCCAAAGGATGCCAATGCAAATAGTGACTTTTGGCAAAAGGCATCTAATAAATTATATTTTTTGCTAGTAAATATAAATAGTAATTACTATTATTTGCTATTGAAGAGATGTAATTAGTTAATTAACTAATTAATTTCATAAGTGTCTCTTCAATTATTACCATTGAGATTAAAATTAATGGATGAGATTTCATCTCATGAAAAGGTGCATGTCTCTTAAAACCACACCATATTCTCTACAAATAGAGGATGAGTGGTTTGATTTGATCTGTCCAAAATTATTCCTAACAACCTTCCTTTTGAATTTCTGTTACGTCCTAAGGCTCCTAAGGCCTGTCTTCTTGTGTGTAACACGCAGACAGAGAGACTTCTTTGTATCCCAAAGATCTAATCACTAAGCCCTGTTGCACAATTAGGGGCGATTAGAGTCTTTTAGGAAAACAGTACACCACACGCCTAGAAGTCTCGAAGTGATCTTAGACCGATTCTTTTCTTAATTTTTCCAACAGGAGATACCTTGACAAAGGATTGCTAAAACCCTGATAGCCATGTCATGTAAGGAATAATTTATAAAATGAAATATTTGTTGTTGGTTAGATAATAATTGAATAATTCATCGACAACATTTAATTACAAATATATAGACACAAAATGTACTCGAATCACAAACACGATAGGCAAAAGCACGACTATGCTTGAACTCCAACCGTGAATATCTTAGTAACTACTTGACATCATAACAAAGGGAAGACTAGTCCATAAGTAATAGTGGAATTTTTTTAGTTTGGTTGATGGGAAGAAGACAAATTAGGTAATTAACCCGTCTATTGTTTATAGTAATAGTGGAATATTTTGAGCAGGAAAAAAAAAAAGTAAATTGTAGCATAGTAGATTAACTAGAATGGGGAAAAAAAACAAGTAACTCAAAATATAAGCATATCAAGACCACAAGTACCCAAACCCTTGCAGGACTTCATTGGATTGTTCCTACACAACCGGTACCTGTCTCACATAAAGCCATGCAAATAAACAGACAATATATCGAAACTATGGGCAATTGCACAATTAAGGGGAATATACGGAAACAACTTTCTATTCCCGATTCTATCACAAACCAAGTATTAGTAATTTGAGGTGTGCCAAGATTGGAAATTAGTAAAAATGAAGAATGACAAACCAGTTATCAGTGTAAAATGTTATACCTAAATAACAACAAACTAGAAACATGAACTGAAATCATTAATCACTTATGATGAACCAACAGCCAAATAAACGAAATAGATCTAGATCTAAAGTTGAAAAATAAAAAATAGAAATCATAAACCAATTATTAGAAATAAAAAATAATCAATAATGAAAATTCATAACGGGCATTATATCCAAATCCACGGGCTAAGTATTGAATAATCAACAAATACAAACCAAAGTGACAAGGAGGAGAGGGAGAGACGCCAAATTTAATTAGAATTTCATAGCAAACTGTCAAATCCAATCAAACTACTGCAATAAACTTAAAAGTCAACAACCAAAACAACTCCCTAAACAATAAATAAATGAACGTATCTTACCAATCACAAATGCGTCATAATGGGTCCTCATTCACACAAATCAATCAATCAATTAAATAAGAATGGCCAAATTCATCACAAACGAACGTCACAAATACAAAATAACACCTTTCCACACCCTAACATTCCACAAAAAAAAAAAAAAAAAGATAAGAAAGAAGAAACGCGTATGAATCACAAATCATACTCCTGATTTAGCTATATGCATAGCTGATGCAGACTCATTCGGCTCTGCAAATGGTCAATTTCATCCTTTCGACATAAATATAAAAACACAATCTTAATGACTAAATTATAACATATAAATATCTTAACTAAATCCACAAACCAAAAAAATCTCAGAGCTTCTATCTCAAATTCTTAAATAAAGAAAGAAAAAGAAGCAAGGATAGATGAACTAAATTAAATATAGCCCCAAAAAAAAAGGAATGCAAATTTATAGCAACATTTTCGAAAATTGTAGAATAATTAACTGGACAGTAACTCTTCCTCAATTGCAATGATGGCTCCTCCTTTGCTGCTATAATTTATGAATTATAAGATTGTAAGCAAAATTGTTCCTACAATGAACAAACAAAATTCAATATTCAAACATACTTAAAAACCAAAACAAACAAAATTAACTCCGAACTGACAATAGTATACCCAAAATTGGACCCCAAAAAAATGCTTCATGGAAATGATAAGATCGACTAGGGAACCAAAGAATTTCTAATCAAAGTAACTCAAAATATCATGAAACAATAATCGGTAAAATAAAATAAATAGGACACAATAAGACTTGCCTATTAAAATTCGAATTCTAATTCACTACTATTCCTCATCTTCTTCCTTTGGACACAATAGGGCTTAACGTAAATCCCTAATTTTGCATAATTTCATCCCAAAAACTGTAGAATTTTGCAAACTAATTTTGCAATATGGAAATATAAGGGAAGGAAAGTACACCAAGAATTTCACGAGGGAAAGTCAATTAAACTGTAGAGGGGAGAGAAGAGTGATGACTCGGAGAAGGGGGGGACTAATCACATAATAGTATTAGGATAAATGTCGCGCATAATTGAAATAGTGGAAAGTAGGATTATTATCTATCCTTACAATATATATAATTGAAAATATGAGGAGTATGTAGTTGATTTCTCAAGGTCTGTTTTTAAAATAAATAAATAAAAATAAAGAAGTAGTTTTCTTGGAGATGAGCGACAATTACAAAATGTGTTTTTTTTAACTTTAAAATCGAAGGTTTAATTTTATTAAGTAGATAATTTTTATAGCTAATATCATACTGAACTTCGCGAATCACTCTTATGGTAGTATTCTAGAGTTTTCCAAAATTAATATTAATATAGTATAGATTAGTTATTTTTGAAAAAAATATTGGATGAGTTAGTTATTTTTATGTAAGTGAAAAATTACTAAATAACTAATCTCAACAAATTAATTGTTTGAACTCTTGGAAAATTAATTTTTTAATCAAATAGTTAATTCAAAAAACTCTTTCATCAAACACCCAATTGTTTTTAACTCAAATTATTTTAAATAAAAAACTATTCAAAAAATTCTTTGTCTGATATCTGGCATGCGTAACATACATTAATGATAACCAAAAAAAACAGAAAAACCCTTTGTCGAACATATTATTTTTTTCCTTGTCCAATGATTAAGAAAGAATGTTAAATACGTTGATACAATCTGAGCATAATGCCAATGGAATAATGGCATGGAAGTCGGGTTTGCAGAGTGCGTGCAGACACGGGGCTCGATGTTTGTCGCTTGTGTTTGTGACTGCTCTTGGCCCTCCGTGATCCACTCGCTGCACTCGCTCGTCACAACTTAACCCGTCCACCCGACTGCGTCGATTATATATATATATATATATATATATATATATATATATATATATGTATTTTTTTTTTTTTTTGAAAATTACTTACATTCATGATACACATCAGTAGCATGAGCTTGGCAGCTCAAAGTCAAAGGCATGGCCGTGTCAGCACCCATATTGGACAACTTATTACTGATGAAGTAAGAATTTTGGAAGACGAGGTCGAATCAATAGTACACATAATATAAAATTTAATATTTATTATAAAATTTAAATTAAATGACTATTATTTACATCTACTTTAATTATTTTCGATAAATAATAGCTTATGTTTTGAAAATGATGTAAAATTTCTACATTAGATGCACTTTCAAACAAATAATTTTCAAAATAATAACAATATAATTCAAAAATTCAAACAATATTTTGAAATTTTATTACACTTGAAATATTCACATTTAATCTTACAAATTTTAATTGGATATCCTAATTAAGCATTATATAAAAATTATTCATTTTCTTACAGTTCTGCTCGTTATGAGCATGTTAGAGGAACAGTTAGCATGTTGGAGCAAAATAGAACAGATTAGGTTTAAGCATATTTGATTAACAGAGAGTAAATTTAAGCAGATTTGACTAATATTAGTAGATCGGAGTAGGTTAAAAGCAGATTTGTGAGTATATTGGAGCAGGTTGGAAAAGATTTGACCAACAGTTAGAAGGTTTAAGCAGATTTGAACATATCAAAGCATAATTAGTCATTTGAAGCATATTTAGCTAGCAGTTAACATGCTTGAATAAGTTAGAGCATATTGGAGTAGGTATGAACAGTATTAAGTTCAATATACTCATAACGACTAAGCCTAGTTGAGGATAACAATTTTCAATAAATTTTTGTTAATCATTAATAAAAGATGTTACAGTTTCGCCATGTTGGTACTAATCTTAAATAAAACATATGCAGCAATTTTTGCATAATCCAGCTACTTTTTTTCTTTTTTTTTTTTCGAGAAATATCATTAAAGTGAGCTTTCCATCTCATTCGTAAATATACATTATAATAAAACATTTAGTCTTTTAATACAAAATAATTGTCGTCTTCTTTTGCAAAAAGAGTCTCAGAGGCCCAGGCGAGTGAAGTTTAGCTCAAATCTTTGAAAATTTTACTAATTGAGATAGTTGGCATCCACGGATAAAATAATTGTTAAAAGTTGTACAATCCTTTACTATAAATATGGTCTTGCCCTGCTCTACTTTAATTTTTTTAAACATCAATAAGTGGTAAGAATGATTAGACGTCTCTTTTCTCAAGAGCTCGTCCCATCACATCAAAGAACATAATATTACTATGCTCAATAGAGGAGGAAAAATCACATGAGGTAGATGATGAAAGTGTGTGTCCTAATTTTGATAAACCAATCAACTGCCATATTAGCTTCTCTAAAAACAAGAGAAATGAGGAAGTAGTCCATGATATTGAGGCAAACCGAAATGTTGTGGATAATAATTGCAATCTGCCACGGTGTAGCAATCTGCCCTTTAAGTGTTGATATAACTATTTCATTATCACCTTCAATTATTGACTCCCTTGAAACCTGCTTCAACCGCTACACGAACTTATCTCGCAGTGTTCTTGCTTCTGCCATCAAAATACTGGAATCTTAGTGATGTTCCACTCGCCTTCATGAGTTTGCCCGCCCAATCCCCGATGATGAAGCCTCCTGCCTTTGATTTCTGAGTGAGAGATCGGTCAAAGTTGATTTTGACAAATTCCTATGTGGGGTTCCATCTCACAAGAAAAATAGAATTGGAATGCAGATGATGACCCCCCCAAAAGAAGAATCTCCTGACATGCAAATTCAAATTCTTCATTCTGTATATGCTCTTTTTGCTTTAATTAAAGTCTTCAAAGGATGGAAACACTTCATTTTTGAGGATTACCGCATTTCTTCCTTTCCATATATGCCATAACAGGAATGTTACTTTCTTCATGTCCTCACAATTGGGACTTTGTTTATATTTAAGGATTAGTTGGCTAGAGTAATGTGGTCCATATGCAATATTAGGGAATTGAAACCATGCATGTTGACAAGCTAAATGTCATAGCCATCGAGTGGACGGGCACTCCCAAAACAAGAGATCGTTAGATCCAATGTCATTAGTGCAAATTGGGCAACCTAGATTGATCCCAAGACCTTTTTTTTAAAGGTTTTCCCGTGTTGATAATGCATTATGTAATTTCTGCCATAAAAAGATTTTTATCTTACGCATCACATCCACCTTCCAAATCCATTTGTACAATGTAACGCCCCTGCCCCATGGTAAGAGCATTACATCGCGAAAATCCTTTGACAGGACTCTTAAGGATAAATATAAGACAAATCTTTCTGTAATAACAGATTTTTTTTTTTTTAAAAAAGAAAGAGCTTCATGCTCTCCCTGTGAAGTCCAAAAGAACTAGACTTTAGCGCCTTACGACCTTATATTACAATGGGGTCCTCATGATCCTTGTCATAAGCAACATAACAAAATATGTGAGTCTTAGTGGGAGATTACCGAGGCCGATTCAGAGCATCTATTACATGCATCAAAATGTTACAACTTACTAATGTTACAATACATTCCAATTACATAAACGCAATGCATGCAAGTTACAAAAGGTGCATCTTCAAATCCAAGCATCGGCCGCCAAAAATACGTTATGCCACCTACCTTAATCTTGTTGAGAATCTAAAAGGGAAAATTTTGGAAGGGGGATGAGCAACCACAACTCAATGCGAGTTTTCGCCTCCTAAAACCAAAATAGTTTTCACACACAACAAGTTATAGTACCAATAGTAGTATTAATAGCATTATTATCACAGATGTATAAATCTTTCAAATAATTGCAAACCTGCCTTTCCTGAGCAGAAATAATGCACTATTAAAAATCCTGATGAACAACACAATTAGGCTTGAGAAGGTAGAAAGAAAGAAAATGGCATATTTCTCACATAAATAGACTTTTTCTCACAATCCAAATTCCTTTCGGACTAGAGATTTGCTAAGTACATACCATTCACGAAAGTCGATTCTTGCACAAGTGAAAGTAAGAAAGGAAATGACCTTGACTAAAAGACCACCTACCCTAGAGGACTAACGTCTAAGAGATGGGGAAACTTATACCCTCGTCAGGGTAAACCGCTACCACCTTTCTGAGTGAAAAACTGCCACACTGTGGAATTTCCAGTGCAGAATCTGCCGCTTGGTGAAAATTTAGACATTAGTCGGAATCTGCCGACAAATCCCCAATTTGAACGCACATAACGACCTGTCCCTTAAGATACTAGTTTACTCAAGTCCGACACCAGAAATCAAACTCAGTGGCTTTATAACCTAAATGTACATATGATCTTTGGTATCAAATTAAGACCATTTCATATGATGTCATGTGTAAATCATAATAATTTTCATTCACTAATTTTCTCAACTCAATTAAACGGATATTTGGGGGACCATAAAAATAATCTTTCAACTAGGACCTTTTTTTTGTGAACGACACGTGCTAAATAATTGCTATAAGGTCATTCCAAACATTATATAAAATAATATTTGCTCAAGTGTCCCAACTTGGCTTTGTAGTCTTTTCTCTCTCTTTTTTGGTGTATGGATGTTGTTATTATTATATCCCTACTATGTGTATTTTTCTTTCTCACACAATCAAGTGACAACTCATTATTTAATTACTAACAACTTCTTTTTTTAAAAAAAAAATTTCGGGATTCTATTCTCAATTTTTTTTCAAGCATAATATTATACAACCACCACATTAAGAGTACATATATAATTTTATCACAATGCTAAACTATGATTTCCTTTACACATATTTAACAAATTTTCAAAAGTATACTTTAACTATTTAACTCATCCAAAAAGACTATGCCAAAGCACATTAACTCAATCAACTTGTAAAATATCTCCTAATATCACAACCCACGCAAGAATCATTTACAAAAGTCATATGATAATATACAACTCAACAACACTTCATGTATTTTTCAACATTATAAAATCATAATCTACATGTCCAGTAAGGTAAGCAAGTAATTTTATCATTCTAATTCATCAACCATAACATCATGCCAAGTCTGCTTTTCACAACCATAAACTCAAATATTTACTAGTACTACCATTTATACAAGATAACATGGGAAAGCAACTTCAAAGAATATATATCAACAATCATGACATATATCTTAGTAACATGGCATGCATAACTTAAATTGTCACTCTTAAAATAAGTTAACCATATAAAGAGACACTCTAACTCTAGTAAATCAATAACATAATCATACATCATAATAAAACATTTTAAGTTTAAAACTAATTTTTATATAAGAGATTAAGAGAACCCACACCTTAAGTAGCTTCTTAATATCCTTTCAGCCTCCTTAGGAAAAATCCACAGCAAATTGATTGAGTAAAATTACCACTTTCTCTCTCTAGTTTTCTTACTTGGTAAAGTAGTAGAAATTAGAGGAAAGGTGAAAAAGAGGAGTATATGACTTTAAAAAAAAAAAAAAAAAACAACTCCTACATCCCTTTTTGCTTTACACTAGTAGCCATGCACCCTCACACATCTTCATCATCATTTTTTTTGGGACTACGTATGTATGTGTCCTTTTTGCTTATCCAAATGGGAAAAAGAAATAGGCCATGGGGTGTAATAGAATAGGTGTATCAATGAGGATGAGCAACCCATTCCCTATGGTGGGTTGCCCATATTTCCTTTTTAAAAAAAATACCTACATTAGCTAATTAGTAGAATTTTTATTAAGCAAACTTTATTAGCAAATATTATTCTGAATCATCACATTATCCTCCTTAAAAGAAGTTTTGTTTTCGAAACTTACATACCTACTTCAAGAAGTTTAGGATACTTCTTCCACATCTCATGCTCTGACTCCTATGTCGCCTCTGCGACTTTGTGATGCTTCCATAGGATTTTGACATAAAGAATTGTTTTTCTCCTGTCGTTCGAGTATCCAAATTGGTTCTTCAGGAAGGCGAAGATCACGTCTAATCTCTATCGGCTCATGCTCAATAATGTGATCAGGATCCAGGATGTACTTCCTGAGATTTGACACGTGAAACACCTCGTGTATCCCTTGCAAAGGAGGGGCTGCTATTCTATATGTTACAGGACCTGTCATCTCGATTATCTGAAATAGTCCTATGTATCTGGGATTAAGTTTCCCTCTTTGTCCGAGTCGAACACTCCCTTTAAGTTGGAATACCTTAATGAAGACATGGTCTTCTTCTTCGAATTCTAGGGGTCTTCTCTTTAGGTCTGCATAGCTCTTTTGTCTGCTCCAGGCTGCTCGAAGTCTCTCTCTGATAATCTTGACATTGTCTGCCACTTCATCAATCAATTCGAGTTTTGAGATTCTTCTTTCTCCAACTTCGTGCTAGCAAAAAGGTGATTTACAATGTCGTCCGTAGAGAGCCTCGTATGGTGCCATTCTAACGCTTGCTTGGTAGCTATTATTGTATGCAAATTCAATGAGTGGTAGGTAATGATCCCAGCTTCCCTTGAAGCCCAAAGCACATGCTCGCAACATATCCTCCATTGTTTGATTGTTCTCTCGACTTGTCGGTCTGTCTGTCAGTTTGAGGATGAAAAGAAGTGCTAACGTTGAGTTTTGTTCCCATGGCCTCATGAAAGCCTCTCCAAAACTTCAACATGAACTTAGAATCACGGTCGAAGATGATTCTTAATGGTACAAATGAAGCCGAACAATTTCTTGAATATATAGTTCTACTAACTTCTCTGAGGTATATGTGATATTGACCACTAGAAAATAAGTGGATTTAGTCAATCTGTCAATGATTACCCACAACGAATCATGTTGTTTGACTGTCTCAGTAGATCTATGACAAAGTACATGCTTATGTGTTCCCACTTCCATTCCGGAATCAGTAAAGGTTGGAGAAGTCCTACTGATTTTTGGTGATCAACCGTCACACGTTGGCATGTGAGATATTGAGACACAACTTTAGCCACATCTCTTTTCATTCCACTCCAATAATAATTTTCCTTAAGGTCATGGTGTATCTTAGTACTACCAGGGTAACTAGCCTATACTGAACGGTGTGCTTTACGAAGCACATGCTTTCTAATTTTTTCCACATTAAGTGCGGATAATATCCCTCTAAACCTAAGCACACCATTAACTAGCTCAAAACCTTTTATTCTCTCCTTCTCTACCATTTCCTTAATTTTTACCAATTCCAAATCCTGAAATTGGGCACTTTTTATTTTCTCAATAAGTGGAGAGGTAATTTGTATAGCAACTATCATACTTGCCTTTGAAGGCAACACCACTTCGATTTACAAGTCCTCCAACTCCTTGAATAACCTCTTATTTGAGGTAAAGAGGCATGCCATAGAGCCGATTGACTTTCGACTACGGGCATCTACTATCACGTTTGTGTTCCCAGGGTGGTAGTGAATTTCTAAGTCGTAGTCCTTTATCAGCTCTGACCACTGTCTTTGTCTCATATTCAACTCCTTTTGAGTAAATAAGTACTTAAGGCTTTTATGATCTGTGTAGATCTCACATTTGGAGCCATAAAGGCTGTGCCTCCATATTTTTAGTGCAAATACCATGGGGGCTAACTCTGAATCATGTGTTTGATAGTTCTCTTTGTACAGCTTGAGTTGTCGTAACACATAGGTGATGACTCTTTTATTTTGCGTAAGCAACATTCGAGTCCCTTCTTAGATGCATTACTGCAAATGATGAACCCATCACCACCATCGGGCATTACTAGGACAGGTGCAGTGACTAGTCTTGTTTTCAATTCCTGAAAACTCCTTTCACATTCGTCCGACAATTCAAATTTAGTGCTTTTTTGAACAAGTCTTGTGATTAGCAAAGCAATTTTGGAGAAACCTTCAACGAACCTTCTGTAGTAGTTGGTCATTCCTAAGAAGCTTCGCACCTTATTTACGTTGGTCAGCCTTGGCCAGTTCACTATAGCCTCTATTTTCATTGGGTCAATCGAAATACCCTTCTTTGAAATTACATGACCAAAGAAATTGACCTTGTCGAGTCCAAAATTCATACGTTTTGAGTTTAGCGTACAATTGATGCTCTTTAAGGGTCTCGAAGACAATTCTGAGATGCTTGTCGTGCTTCTTTTCACTATTTGAATAGATCAAGATGTTGTCAATGAAAACTACGACAAAGTTGTCTAGATACGGCCTAAAAACTCAATTCATGAGATCCATACATACTGCAGGGGCATCAGCGAGACCAAAGGGTAACACAAGGAATTCATAATGCACATATCGGGTCCTAAATGTTGTCTTGGAACATTTTCCGGTTGAATTTTCAGCTGGTGGTATCCCATGTTTAAGTCAATCTTAGAAAAACACGGAACCTGCAAGTTGATCGAATAGATCCTCTATTCTTGGAAGAGGGTACTTGTTCTTGATTTTCACCTTGTTAAGCTCCTGGTAATCGATGCATAGTCGGAGACTACCATCTTTTTTCTTCACAAATAGAATCGAAACTCCCCATGTAGAAATAATTGGGCGTATTTGCACCTTGTCAAGGATCTTTTGGAGTTGTACCTTGAGTTCAGCCAATTCAACTGGTGTCATTCGATATGGTGCTTTAGAGATCGGTGTAGTCCTGGGTATGAGATCGATTGCAAACTCTATCCCACGATCAGGTGGTAGTCCTGGGACTTCGGCAAACACTTATGGAAACTCACGAGCAATAGGGATTGCATCGAGTTTGGGCTCCTTGTGGTTAATTTGTTGGACTGCATATAGGTAGCTTGGACATCCTTTTCCTAGAAATTTGCACGCTTGCATCGCGGAAATAATTAGAGTTGGCTTTCATATTCCGTTGGCACAATAAACTAATTGGAGTACTATCCTTATCCAACAATTTCGCAAGCTTGGTGTTATCAATCTGGTTATCCTACCGGAACTTAATAGTTTTATCAGTCCCTACTTTCCATTTAATCCCTTTGTTAGTAACAAACTTGTATTTCAAAATACTCGTCCACACAGGCAATTCATAAGCTTTAATATTGCAGTCCAAGGAAGGAGAATATTTCAAGTAGTTTTGCTTCATGATATTTACCCATAAGCTATCTGAATTTGTAAAATTTTTCGGGCCAATTTATTTTGGAATGCTAAATTAACCGCCTCTATTTTCCTTAATCCTAGGCCACCCAGATTTTTAGGCCTACATACTTTATTCCACGCTAACATGGGAAATCCCTTCTTTGTATTTGATTTCTTCCAAAAAAATCTTTATTAACTTTATCTAATGATTTTGTAGTTTTCCTTGGAAGTTCAAAACATTGCATTGTATGAGCTAATAAGGATCCCAGTTTAGCCTGAATGAGCATAACCCTCTCGGCTTTCTAGGAGTGATAAAGGAAACTAGGTACGCGGTTCTAAACCCAGAACTTGTTTGGACCTGACGGGTACGAACTCAAACCCGATTAGATCGGTTTTAGGACTGGTTCCAAAATTTAGGACCCGGTTATAACCGGATTCGGTATCGGGACCTGAAATTTTGAAACCGAACGCAGACCCGCCCGATATCTAGTTGAAATTTAAAGATTTTTGATGAAAAAAATAAAAGCAAATCGTTATTCATAAAATGATGTATCTTTTGTACCGATACCTAACTCCCAATTGCCTAAATTTAATTCTTTGTCTTTTTTACTTTCAATTTATCCCACCGACTTACTCTTTATGTCTCTTGACTGCCATAGATTTATTTCTTACAACTTTAGTTCTTCTCATCATGAGCCTTGTTTCTTACTACGTTATTTGTTTTTACATTATTTTGACAGTTTTCCTCTTCTTCTCTCTCTATTTCAAGTGAATTAAAATAATTTTTAAGTTTTTCGCTCGTTTTGTAATCTTAATTTATGGATTTCTAATTAACATTGTCTCCAATTCTTTAAATTTATTTTAAAGTATATGAATCCACTTTGCTACTTATTGTGTTTGATTTAACCTTACAATTTGGTTTTTAAGAATTTGGCTTCAGATATGAGTTTTCAACTTTCTTCAATTCCTCCTTGTCCCTATTCTCTTCGGGAAAAATGAGAAAAAAATAAAAAACATTGCATAGGAATCATGTACCTGGAATCGGACCCAGTCCCGGACCCCCAGGTCCAAATTCTAGGACCCGGTTCCAACAAGGTACAGAATAGGTTTCAAATTCTAGGACGCAGTTTTAACATGGTCTGATTCCGGTTCCGGTTCCTAAAAATCCTACCGGGTACCCGGTCACGCTCACTCCTACTGCTTTTGAGAGCCTATTCTCTTTCCATCTTTTCATGCGTCCCCTACTTTAGCTAAGATCTCTGAGAATGTGGATGCATTGGGTTTCCTAGGGAGAACGGGGCAGCCTAAGTATTTGCCTAGTGGATCTTTATGTGGGATGTTAAAAACTACAGTTATGGTTTGTAATTGCATTACAGGAGACTACAATTGTTGATTTGTGAAAATTAATGAGTTGCCCAGATAGAGCATAAATATTATCAATAATGTTCTGAAGTGTAATATAGGTTGCTATATTAGATTTGCAAAATAACAGGTTATCATTAGCAAAACATAGGCATGGGATGATTGGGGTTATTGGACCAACCCAAATCCCCGCATCTCACTTTGGTTCATTTGCATCTGTTTTAAGGCCAAAACTAAGGACATTCATACAAAAGATAAACATACATGGTGATAGTGGGTCACCTCATCTTATACCTCATGAAGGTTTAAACAACCTCTGTGGGCTATTATTGATGAGTAATGAATATGAGATAATTGTGATGCACTCTCTAATCCAACCAATCCAGGTATACGGAACCCAAGCTGTTTAAGCATTCAAATAGAAAATCCCACTCTAAGTGGCCATAAGCTTTTTTCATATATAATTTAAGTGCTACCCATGCTACTTTGCCTTTAGTTTTTACTTTAAATTTATGCATAATCTCATGAGTGACAAGAATATTATCGTGAATTGAACGTCATAGTAGCTTACAATGGGAAAAAAAAATCCTTTATACTTGCTAGAAGGTCGTCTTCGATAATGTGCCAATACTTTTGGAAAAAACATGCACTAACGCTATCTGGCCCTGGAATTTTAATAGGATCAATTTCTCAGACCGCCCATTTAATTTCTTTCATCGTAGGAACAAGAATTAATTTGTCATTGTCAACCTGGTTAACGGGCTTGGAAATACCCATCTTTGAAAATGATTGTGAGCGTGAGTTCACATATTTAAATCTTTTAGAGTAATCATCAACAAATTTTTGGCTAATACTCTGCTGATCCTCAATCCATCCACCAGTGTCATCCCTAAGTCTAACAATACATTGTTTCTTATGCCGTTGAGTAGTTTTCTTCTGAAAATGGGTAGAGTTTCTATTACCATTCACTAGCCATTGGGACAGGTATGGCTGAGTTAACTAAAATTGAAGTACAGTACATAATAGCTTCGTTCTATACATTATCTTGAAACTGTCTATGATTAGTTGGCTACATCGTATCAATTATCATTTCCAACTCAGATATCATTTATAGTTTAAAGTTCATATGTTACATTGCTCCCCCAGCAGGCAGAGAAATCAAAGTTAATATGCTTATAGCGCTCCGTCAACAGGCGGATGAATCAAAGCTCATACCTCTGCCAATAGGTGGAGAAATCAAATTTCATATGTTATAAAACTCTGCCAAGAACCGGAGGGATCAATGTTCATAGCTTTGCAATTAGGCAGAGAAATCAATGTTCATTGGTTACAGAGTTCCGTAAAAAAACTGATGATACATAAGTTACAGAGCTCTACCATTAGGCAGAGAAGGCAAAGACTATATGTTCCAGAGTACTGCTAGTCAACGGGAAAATCACAGTTCACATAATTATGCCTTTAATAGAATGTCTGAAGTTCAAAGGTTACATTACCCTATTATAAGTTTACAATATTACATCTTATAGTTTGCATGTTTCAGTTTTTGATTTACGATTAAGTGTTTTTTTAAACGCACAAATGCACGCACACACACACATGTATATATATACATATATACGGACATCTATTGCGAAAACTAGCTTCATACATAATACCATCCTCAATGAAATGTAGTATTGTGTAATTCACAAATTCTGGCTATCATACGTAATTTGTGCATCCCGTGATGTATGTGTGTGTCTTTGTGAAGTTTCAGGAGCATGATAGATAAAAAGAATATGAGTCTATTTCTGAAGCATGAGCAAATTCTTATGTCGCATTCCATATGCCACGTGCTGTTGTTCTGATTCTCGATGCTACATGTATTATGTACTTATATGTAAATCGGGTAATGTGTAAAGTGTAATAACAGGGAAAGTAAATGCTATTCACTGGGCTTGGGGAGCTCATGACCTAACGATTTTTCAGGTTCAAAGAAGGTAACAAAGTGGAAGCTGCCGGCGGTGATTAGAGCATGGCCTAGCTAATTTGGAGTTTGATCTACTTTGTTTAGGGATTTTATGTAAAAGTGATATACTATAAATTCGGACCCGTATGGTTTTATGAGTATGATTGTCTAGAACTCTGGTAGAGATAATCTAATGTTTTTATGTAAATGAAAATACATGTTTAAGATTTACCTGTCCGACTTCTTAAAATTGGGGTGTTGAAACTTCTATTTTTTGTTCGAGTGGTTTGGAGCGTGTTAGAGCGATTAGAGCAGCAGTTAGCGGGTTTGAGCAAATTGTAGCAGGTACCAGTTGCACAAATGCTGAAAATGAACAAATCTTTACCAAGTTTCAGCAGTTTTGAGCATATTGAAATAGGTTTGAGCAGGTAGCACATTCCAATAGGCTCATAATGAACTTACTTTAGTAGCAAAGACTGTTGTTTTAGAACGGTGGTGGATGTGTTAGCTTGTGATATTTTATCATAGTGGTTTTCATGTGGATCGTTCTCCATCATACTTCATAATTTAATCCTATATTTGAAAATTTAGATTAATGATGATAAAAAAAAGTTACAATTATTTATACGTGTAATGTGATTTAGTTTTGCCATAGCAAATATTGAAGGCCACTTACCATCTAATACCTTTCTTTCTTGGAAAAAAAGAGGAAGCGAGTATTAGGCCTAGTAAAAATTTAAATTCGGGTTAATTTGGATTCGGACAAATCGGACATTCGGATAAAAACTTTATATCCGAACCCTATTCGGATTGTAAATCAGACACTCTGACCAGACCCCGACCCGGATCTGAATGTTCGATGTCCAGACCCGGTTGTTCGAATGTCCGAATTTGTGATATGATTTTAGGATATTCCAACTGAAATTTTGTGTGATTAAACCAGAAACCGATTTTTCGAAGTTGTTTTTATAAAATTTTCTAAAGAATTTGGACTAAAATTACACATAAACGTAGTTGTCCGATGTCCGAACCTGGTGTCCGATTGCTCGAATTTGTCCGAACCTGAAATAATTCAAAAATTCGGACAACCCAAACACGAATGCCCAAACCCAAATCGGACCCGAATTTAAATTCGAACATGACCGGTTGTCCGAATTTTAAATTCGGTCGTAAATTTTGCGACCGTACCCGGTTTTTTCGGGTCTGATGAATTCGAATAATTGAGTCGGACAGATTTTTACCAGCCCTAAGCGAGTGAGAAAGACCAGGAACCAGTGTTGTTGACATCGTGTCCAGTTGCCTATACTTCATTTCCCACAACAAAAGGAGATAGGACTCTTATTCAAATTATGAATTATTCATTTCTATACTCCTTATTTCTGTTTACCGTTCATTTATATAGATATTTATAACTGTTTATCACTCCTTAATGCTCTTTTCTACATGCATTTACATATATATTTTTTTCAGCTGATCATCAACATTCAACAACTTTTAGTATAACTAGTTTTTTACCCGTACATTGTACAATGGCTATTACTTTTCAGTTAATAAGTTTCAGTATCTTGTTGCATGTGTTGTTTTTGGTGCCATACCATACCGAGTTTCATAGACTTGATAGTAGTACCTGTTTTCTAACTTTATTTAATATGAAGTCACCTTAAGTATATATGCTTGAATTTTTGATGTGCAGTCTATCTTTTTTAATCATGTTAGTTAAGAAGTTTTTAATTTTTTTTTTATTTTAAGATATTATGAGGTGTGATGCTGTTTGGTTTTTTTAAAGTTTAAATAATTTTGTGAAATAATCATATTGATGGTGGGAGCAAAGAAGTAAAAGAAAACCATAGTATTTTCAACAATTTAATATTGTCTTTCTTAAATTTGGACTTTATTTTTAAAAATGCGTCATATTATAATGCGAAATGTAATGTATGAAAAGTAGTTCTAATATAAAATGTTCAATAACACATCATATTTATTGTTTTCGCTATCTATTAGTCACCAAATTCCATTCTCATATTAAGTAACATGCAAAAGTAATATTTGTTATACTAAGTTACATTTTGATTTTTCATTTATTTCTAGCTACTTATCATTAACGATGTATTGTTAAATACATGTAATGATTTTGTACATACTTATCATTTAGTGAAAACATATACGATAATATTTTTGTATTGATTTATGCTTACCTACAGAGAGACATTTCACTTGTGGACCTCTGATATATTTCATCTTCCTGGAGTTACCTACACAATATTGGAGGAATTTATTTATTGTTATTATTTTAATCTCTGATTATATTAATTCTAAGAATCGTAATATGTCATGGTATTTGTATAATTAGAACTAACATTTTGTAGGAGTTTACTAACACTAAAAGATGTATAGTGCCAATTTATTTTTATTTTTTTTGTTGATAATTTATAGTAGTGAAGTTATTTTGAGTGCATACATGTAACCGTTGGTAAGTGGTTAGACACTTCTTTGTAGACAATGTTTCTTGTGTATCCTTCTTGGTGTTCATTGTTATGTTTAATGATAAACTTTAAATCCTTTGGTCAAGTCATCCGTGATGTTGCAATTCAATTGTCCATGACTTAATACCGATTTTAGAAGGTAAACTCCTACATATTTTCATGATTGTCCTTGACTTTTATTTATAGTCATTGTACAGCAAACATGAATAGAAAATTGCCTTTTTTTAATACAAATGGTCACTTTATCTCATATGAGTGCAAAATAATTCTAACGATTGTAACTTTCATCTTAACATTAATTGCAAAAAGAATAAGATTCTTCTATTTTAGCCAATCAGCATTTGCTAGGACTCATTTTTGTATCCTTCCACAGCTAAGAATTATATGGGGACACAAATTTTCTTTTTCATCACATACTTAAATGATATACTATAAAATTAAGTCCTTATTCATAGGAATTACAAATTAAGATAAACTCAAAGTAAAATGAGTAGTTGTCGGGATAATGAGGTAATTAATTTCAAAAATAATATATAATATAATAATTAAAGGTGAGCATTAAAATAAAATAATGAGGTATCTAGCAAAGGTTATATAATATTAAAGACGGACATTCAAATGAAATAATAAAGTAATTTACCAATAAAAATAAATTATTAAAAGATTAGTTAGCATATGTGAGATCAAATGTCAAATTCGTAAGGTTGTGCATGTCATTTAAAACTAATAATCATCATAAAAGGAGCGTTTTTTCCCCTAGAGATTCCTATTGGTTTAATTGTATCCATTATGCATGCACTTACTTCATATGTCCATTGAAGATTATTTTAATAGTTTAACAATACCTTTAATATTATTTAATAGTGATCATGTTCCTTCCAACTATTCAACCCATGATGTGAATAAAAATAAATTTGATTAATTACTCTTCTGATCAACAAAGCACGGAAAAATTCTTGACAATAGTAACAAAAAGACATGTAAGTCTTTGACCACAATCTTATCTCTTCAGTGTATAATTATTTATAAAAAAAACAACAAAGAAAAATAAAAAATTTTTAAAAAGAAGAAAAGGGAGATTAGTAGCAGATGAAGAAATTTTACTGCAATTTGAATTTAAGAAAACTTTTAACGTTCTTTTTTTGGGAGGGGGAGGAGGGGAGTACTACTAATTTATGAACAATCATGATATATTGCGGGAATGTAGACAAACTACTCTTATATATTAATTTTCTATTAAATTTTAATTTAAATTTGCTAAACGAACTAATTGTATTATGTAATTTTTGAGTGTAAAATATGATTTCAAGTGAAACACAAATTGAATAAATCACTGAATTGTTTTTTTTTTTGGTTTTAATATCATTCACGTTAGTTACAAATGTGAAAAAAAAACTAAACATTGTACCAACTTAAAGTAGTCATAACACACTTAAATTTAAAACTAATATATTTAGATTTAGATGTCCAATATATACTTACCTCAAGATAATGTCTAACACACTTAAATTTTTTTTCTTGGGTAATATCTAAATCATTTCTTTGCTCTACATTTAAGTTTTTTAAGACAAAATTCAATTACTAATGAGTCATAACATATGAGAAAAGTTAACATTAAATAGAATTAAAATTGTATTGATAATCTACATCCATCTTAATTACATAATAGAATATTTTTATGTTGCTATCCTACATGGCATTCTTATCCCAAGTGGCACCCTAGATGGCATCATATGTGGCATCCCACGTGTCGCTCATACATGAGTTCAATCCAACTTTTAATATATGTATGATTCACCATCATTCAGCATAATTATACAATATGCGCACAATTCAGCAACTTTTAGTACCATTAAGTATTTATTGAAAATATCTAGTTATATTTTCTTGAATCATTTAACATATTTCAGCATGTTTAAGGATGTTCTAGCATGTTTCATCAAGTTAGAACATGTTTTAGCAACGTATAGCATGTTTTAGCAATATATGCACCGGCCAACAAATAATCCTCATGCGTGCAAAAGAGCACATCCTATAGCTGCTTCCCATTCCTTAATGTAATGTATATGCCCTGACGGTCGATTATTTTTGTTGGTAAGTTCCTTTTTATCAATTTCAATCAACTTCTACCACCTCTAACAAAAAATCCAATCTTTTTCAACGTCAGCCAAATTCAACCAATTCGACCAACTTATACAAATTCTTATCAATTTATTTCAAAATTTCTTACAAATAATTCTCACCTATTTACATTTCTTACCAATATTTTTCAACTTCTACTAACTTATACTAACTTCTGACAATTTCTTTCAATCTTTTCCAATATTAGTCAGCTCCTACTAATCATTTTTAAAAAAATAACTTCTACAAACTTTTATCAACTTCTATTAACTTTATTTATTTATCAACTTTTATTTATCAATAAAAAGGATCGAACTTAAGTATATTTATGACGACTTCTGCTCCTAAAATAAATCAAAAAGCTATACAGGACAACTTCTATTTGGCACTGATTATTGCATAACATGATTGTGTTTGACGAAACGATGGAGGTAATAATTCCCAACGTGTGGCTACTAATTACTATCACTAGAGGGTTTAGCTAGGTGTAGAGCGCCAAATTATTGGTGCCATGCATGGCCATGATTTTGTCACTGTCATTTTATTATTTCTGTCTTCATTTAATTTCCAAGAACGTATTATATTGATAAAAATTCCTGTCTTAATGTCGATCCATCAATTCTTTAACGTTATCATTGAGGATGTCGCCTTGCTTGTTTTTCTATGCTGCACTTCTTACACAATTTTGCTGCAAAAATTTGGGGCAAAGGCTTAACCCTTTTTGATTAATTGTTTATTATGTGTTCATTTCTTGCAGAGATTCATCGAATCTATCAAATCTTGTTAATCCCCTAACCCTTTTTCAGTTTTGTTCCTTGGTTTTGACTTTATTGTCGTTCTGTCTTAAGGAATTTGTGTCTCAAGTGCAATTAAACTGTTTTTAGTGATGAATGATGGAATTACTTTGATTTGTGAAGTTGTTGATGAATAAAGATTAGAAATTCAAGCTTAATTAGATGATGTTTACATGTTAATTTGCAATGCTGCCTGGCTTACGTTGGTGCAGGCGGCAGCAAATCAGTTCTTACTAATTGTTATAATATATATTGATGGTATTATGGCCTGTTATTTTCGTTGGCAAATTAGGGTTGGTAAAATGGTGAAGTTGACTGAACAGGATTGCAGTGGGTTGAAATTGATATTTTTTGTTGAAGTGGGTTGAAATATGTTGAAACACGTTGAAGTTGGTTGAAGTGGATTGAAGTTGGTATATTTTTATATGATGGGTTCAAGTTAGTTAAAATAGAAAGAATAAAATTTTAAAAGAGATAGGTTGAACTGGGTTGAATTTGGTATAAGTTGATATTGGTTATTGAAGTTGGTTGAAGTTGGTTAAAATAGGTTGAAATTGATAAATTGAAAAAGATCAATGAAAAAAAACAGGCCCTAAGATGTACATAATCTCTGCATATTCGCATGCTTGTTATGTTGTAACCAATGTTGATATGCAACAGAAAATAAATGTCTATTGGAATTTGGACTAAAAAAATATGATCTTTTATGAAAAACTCTTATGTACATTTAAAGAAGATGTTCCCGAACTAGTAATTCATAGACTTTGATCTATTTAAGGAGAAGGAATGAAATTTTGTGACATATGCACCTAATTCTTTGCGCTCCCAATGAACCAAATTTGAGCATATCATATTACATTACACACATCAGTTGGCTGTTTATGAGAACTTTATCATATCAAGTCCTATAAATAAAAAGCCACAAGATAACCATGATGGCGACTTTTTAATTTAAAAGTATGACACACCTGTGACAAATAAATAATAAACAATAACTCTTATCGAGGTCCCACTTTTACAGGGGTTTGAAGCAATACATACGTAAGCAATCTTATCTCTATAGATATCTCTGTCTACTAAGAGATTGATTCCAATAATATAATAATTGTATATATAACTTTTTGTAAGCTGACGTCCTCATGCATATTTTAATTTTAATAGTGAAATCAAAAATCACAAGACAATCCACAGCACTATAGCTAAGCTCTTTAATTTTCCTCTATAATAAGTACACAACTTTTTTAAAGACAGATCGATTTGTATAAAAATGTAGTGTCGTACTTACAAGACAATTGATGAAACTAAATGTGATAGATAAATTAACCAACAATCAATAATGTACACCTCAAAGCTTAGAATAGGTTGACCTAGCTTAGCTATAACCTCTCGCAGGGCATATTATACGCACAATACATGGACGAAGGGAGACTGTAATCCTAGGACCTAGCATGCATGCATCGCCATACCCTAGTCGTAGACCATAGTAGTGCACAATAGGTAGACCTCTAAACAATGCCAAAATCTTAATCCGGAAAACATAGATAATCACGTAGCTGTCAAATGATTAGACGTAACGAAATCATTATTAACAGGGATTAATTATCTTCGTAATAACGGCCTCTTTTTTTTTTTTTTTAATCTCTCCACTGATAAATATTCAGGCAGCCACACAACACAACGAAGGCGGTCCTACCAGAGCGATCATCGTTTGGAAAAGAACGACAAGACAATTTGAAAGAAGCAAAGATAATTGTTTTTTGGCCCCCGCAGTTTCGCTATAATGTGATTTATATGTGACACCGATTAGACGTATCGACCATGGTCGGTGATTATTTTAAACAAAGCAATGACTGAAAATTTTCCTACTTACAAAGTGCATGCACGTGCCCTATCATCCGTCCTCTATCTGCCCTTTCGACTGTAATCCTCAATGGGATTCTCCTTTTAGTTCCTGTTCTTTTGGTAAGTTAATTTTAAAATATTAATTTTAATTTTTTTAATTTACTTTAATTTATTTTAATTTATTTTAATCTATTTTAGTTTATCTCACCTTACTTCAATCTGTTTTTACTATTTTAATTAAGTTTAGTTTATCATATAAAAAATTCAACTCACTTTTACCTACTTCAATCTACTTTAACTTACTTCAATCCACCTTAACATCCTTCACCCTTTTACCCATCCCAATTTTCCTGCGAAAAGAACAGGCCCTTAATTGCTTGATGTAAGTTAGATTTTAGAATATTTTGCACATAACCGTTAGCAAATTATATCGTTAAAAGAGTTGAACGAAGAAAATCGTCTTTTTCTTCTCTTAAAATTGAAATTATTTTAGTTAGTTGAAGAGAAAATAATTTTTTAGAAAATAAATTTTCTATTATTTACTACATTAAACAAGAGAAATAGAAAATTCATTTTCTCCCGTCAAACACGTTAATTGTAATTTTTAAGCCTACAAAATTTAGAGTTGGGTAACTAATCAGTTCAGATTGATCCGTTTAATAAACTGATCAATTTCCTATCAATTTTACGAATAATTTAGATCTACCTAAAATTGAGAAATAACATGCCTTCAGGTTAAACGATCAAATTGTATTGACTTCAAGTCAAAATCAATTTAGTTCGTGTCGGATTTAAATTTCTTTTAATAATCTCACATCGAATTTAAATTGAATTATCATACCGAATTAGACTTCCTAGCTCTAACTTATATACGTTATAAAGTTTAAATTAGTGTATCAAAGTTATTTACTAAAATTAAATCTTAAAAATCCACGTTGAATTAATAAAATAATAATAATAAAAACAAACAAACAAAGAGGTGGAGTGTTGGAAGGAAAAGGGGGGCACGGTGCTCAAGAAGGGGAAGTGGGGCCCAGCATTGGGACAAAGCGAACCCGAATTCACGGAAGGAGGCGTGCTGTCCCCAATCCCGCCGTACAGTAGTGTAGGTCCCACTCTCCCCTCCAATAATTCCTTCCTTGCTTTTTTTTAAATTTCATTTTATTTTATTAACTTGATTCTTCAACCCTAATTACCCTGCCGCCATAATCTAACCCCCCTACTAATGAATTGTTTACGACATCGTCAAGTTAGTGCCGCTAATGATTTTCAGCGCGGCGTTAGCGCCCCACTCGGTGGTTTGTCTCCTCCGAACCGATTACCCTGTCTATGTGTATATATAATAACACCATCTCTCGATATGGGTCTTATTTTTACGAAATTTAAGCATAATTTCTTCTGGAGAAAAATAGAGGGAACAAATTATTTTAGGTATCATTATCCTTATTTTGTCTCTTTTCTTGTACCATTGAGACATATTGGTGGAGTATTCTTTTTTACTCATCCTTTTTTTTTTTTTAATAATTGAGAAATTTATGATATATTCTTTTCAACTTGTATCTTTTAATTTCAATTTTTTGAATTTTTAACAATTTTCTTTGTTTGTTTCGAATTATTTGCAACTCATTCTACTTGTTTCCAGTGACTTCCTAGCTAGTTCCTAGTGCTACTAACTCAGTTATTTTCATTCGAAAAGAACAAGCTCTCATTGGTCGAATGAATACATAAACCCTGGTATCAACCAGTTTTATAAATATATATTTTGCTGATTTGTTAAAACTTTTAGCATGTATTTCAAAATTTGAAGAGAAATTAAACTGTAAAATTGTGGATGAAAGCCTGCATATAATATTATTAGTAAAAGTCCTCATATATATTTACAAATTTCGAGAAAACCTCAACAAATTTGTAAATGATCTTAATCTAAAATTGTAGAAATTTTAAGACGACTTATTCAAAGATATAAGTGCAGAATTCGACTATCCTATGAAGGTTTATTTTTCAATAATTAATGAGCTATTGGTCAATACAAGCTTTTTTGACTAGCAAGCATCATGGACATGTGGTGTAACACATAACAAGGATAGAGACCCTTGTACGTACACCCGGCCTTATTGGCTATTTAATGATTTAATAGCATAAATGATATTTAAGGGATTATATTGGTGTGGTCCAAATTAAAGTAAAATCATGCATGGCATGGCAAACGGAAGATGGACCGTGGACGTGACGGTGAACATGAAAACAAGTAGACAATGCAAGTCAAATAATCCAACTTAAACAAAAGTAGACACATTACACAGCGTGAATGCGACCTTTTGCTTGAGCGGTAGAGATCGACTAGCCAATCCAACATCAAAGATGTGCTCTATGTAATCACTTCTTAATTCCTGTTCTTTTTCATGTTATAGTCCTCTTGAAAAGAAAGTTCGATAACTAGTGCTAAAAAAAATCATTAAGAAAGCAATAGGTCGATTAGTCATTGTCTCGTTGATAATTCCAGCCCTATTCGCTTGCTCGCATGCATGACTTTACGAGTTTTACGCAAAAAAGTTACAGACTAAATTGTAATGTTCAACTCATGTTCTATAATTCAAGAACTAAGTAAGGCAAATAATTTTAGATGCACGCTTCTTGTAAGTATCATGTGAAGAAGGTTCTACCATAGAAAATTCTCGGAAGAAGAGGAAACTAAGTCACGCTACGGTAAAGTCATTAATTACAAGGTAAATTTTTGGCCCGAGCAAGGGTGTGTGAGTAGCCATGTTATAACTCTGTTGCATCCACAGTAGGATATATGAATATAGTTATGTGTTGACAATTGAAGTTTTAAACATCAAATTTAATTTGGAAGGAACTTACACATAGACAATTAGACATAACACATCAGTTAATTTATAATATCCTATCTTCTACACAAATAACTTTTAGGTAGTATTCGTAATAGAATCATGTTCTCCATTTGTGCTTTCTTATGGATGCACATAATAATAATATAACAAGTGCCTCTTCGTTTCGTTAATCTTTTTTAATTTTTCAATTTCAACTTACTTCAACTCATTTCAATCAATTGCAACCCACTTTAATTAAAAAAAATTAATTTCAACACACTTCAATCTACTCCAATAAACTTTAACTCACTTTAATAAAAAATATCAACTTCAACTCACTTCAACCAACTTCAATCTACCTCATCAAAAATTTTATTCGCACTATTCTAATCAACTTCATCCCATCATATAAAAATACACCAACTTCAATTAATGTTAATTCACTTCAATCTACTTTAACCTACTTCGATAAAAAATATCAATTTTAATTTACCTTATCCTACCTCAATCAATTTTACTCTTTTACCACCTTCAATTTACCAACGAAAAAAGCATGTCCTAATAATAGCCAATGAGAAGGAGGAGTAAAATTACAATTATAACGGTCTGTTCTTTTTGTAAGTAAATTTGGATGGGTAAAAGGATGAAGTGAGTTGAAGTAGGTTGAGGTGGGTTGAAGTGGGTTGAAATAAGTTGAAGTGAGTTAAATTTTTTATATGATAAATTAAACTTAATTAAAATAGTAAAAATATATTGAAGTATGCTGGAATGAGTTAAAAGAAATTAAAATTGATATTTTAAAATCTACCAATGAAAAAAACTGACCCTAGTTTATTTTACAGAAAAAACAAATACTGTTGCTAATAGTGGTTGAGAATAACTAGAGTGGCGGCATATGCATAGGGAGTAGCTAGACTTATAGTCGTAGCAAAGTAGGGTTACATACATGTCTGTATGGACATAAAGGCAATAGACTTATTGCTACATATGACATGAGTATAGATGCATAGCACAAAGCATAGGAGTACAGCCCTAGCCCTAGCCCCTAGCCCCAGTCCTAACCACAGGGCTAGGGGTGAGGGTCTCCATACCGTTTCCATAAATATTATTCTACCCCTCCATCTTTATTCAATTTTACCTTCCATTCTCTGTCAAAAATCCACCATTCCTTAATCTGCACTCCTGCTTTTTTATTTTCTTCTGGGAGTTAGTGCAAACAGCATCTTGCATAAGAAATTTGCAGGTGATGATTAATTAAGGATGATTACCATTCATTAATAAGTGGTTAAACCCGAGGTTAGACATATCCGAGATGGTTTAATTACGATGGAAATAGTACTGAGAAAGAATCAATGGCAGCAGATTCAATGCATGAAAGCATCAAATGCATAATTCAGGCCTGCCTAGTTAGCTAGCTGGAGCAAGAAAAAAACTGCAGAAAAAAAGAGAGAGAAAGGGAGAAATGGGTGTTTCGCAGATCTCAATGAGGTAGGGATTAAAGTTGAAATTGAAAGCAAAACACATAACCCAAAAACTCCGCACCAAAATTAAAAACAGAAAAAAAAGAGAGAGAAAGGGAGAGAATCTGCAGATTCATCACTTTAGCCTAGCTAGGTATTCGAAGAAAGGAGGCAGCCAGCTGAGATATGTAATTAGCTACTCAGGTTTACTTAACTCTAAGATAGTCAACCATTGCAGCAATATTGAACCGTCCTATTTGACAATCAGCTGTTAGTTATTATATTAGTAGTGATAGTAACTGTAAGACATTCAAAATAAAAAAAACAATTTTGTTCAATGTGATGGTAATCAAATTAATGGACTGAGTTCACATGCGAGTACACCAGTGCGCTAATTAAATAGAGGTGGTCATGATAAATGTGATGGTTACATAGAGATGAAAATATGCGACCATTAATTGACATTTACTAGTGTATATGTGAAAATAAAGTTCGAGCTTTGGCCTTTGAGGATATGTTTGTAAATATATTTTAGTTCGTATTTGGCAACCTAAGAGCACTAGTCTAGGCTTGCTACAACAAGGTTGGTGGTTCCTCTTAACCATAATACCCCTTCTCCTTCCATTTTTCAGAAAAATCTCACTGCTGCTATTTAATTGTCTTTCAATTATGCATTTCCAACCAATTGTAGGGATGGCAATCCGGACAAGTTTGTCTTCTGTGATCACTTTTTATCATAAGAGATATCAATGGAATTAATTGGAGCAAACAAAAACTCGATCCAATAAAAAGGAAGGCAATTAGGAAAGGATCCAAGTTAACAAACATATTTCAAGTTTTCTACCAATTTAGAATTACATGTGTCATATATAATAGACATAACAAAACGGATGTAAACTTCAAATTCAAAGCAAACGACTCAGATCCGTACCCGATTTGATATTCAAGATAGGCTCATCCGAAAGTGGACCCAAATCTGACCCAAAATTTCCTACAATTTTTTTTTTTTTTTTTTTTGGGGCATGACAAGCTTATGGGAAAACACATCGGTTGACTCGAACAAAAATCACCCAACTAAACCCAAGTTGGTTTGAAATGTGGTTTGATTCAAAACATTAGTTGATTTGTATCGAACTAATTGACCAGTTTACTATGTCAAACATATATATATATATATATATATATATATATATATATATATATATATATATATATATATATGTATAGGCTGAGAAGTCTAGATATGGCATTAAGAATGAACTTCTACTTAATTGAATTTAGTTGGTCAACTTTTGGTTAGACTTATATTTGTACAGGGAGAATTTGTTTAAAGAAGAAGAAGGATAAATCAAGTGAAAATGCTAGGACCTTTAAAAACAAAAAAGGGTAAGCAAAAATGTTAGACTTTAAAAGGTAATAACTTTCGATTGATTTTAACTTTGTCTATCCTCCAGGGCCCCCCAATCGAAAGACGGAAAGAGTGAACATACTATCTAAGAACTACTCGCAAACCTAAGAGGGTAAGACGCAAGTAAGAGACTGATGTTTCATACTCACCTATAAAACATAGAAACTCTATAGGCTATAGCAAATGAGCCTAAAATCTTTACGAGATTGTCATTTGAGCAAACAACCCTTCTCTTGGTGACCCTCTAATTATCAATATTTACACACGAGACGTCCACATTGCAATTACTTACAATTAGGTCCTGTTCTGTTCATGAATCAATTCTAAAATACCAACATTAACTCATTTCAACCAACTTCGACTCACTTTTACTATTTTAACAAAGTTCAATTTATCACATAAAAAACATTCAACCCACTTCAACCCACCTCAATCTATTTCAACCTACGTCAATCTACTTCACCCTTTTACCCACCCCAATTCACCTATGAAAAGAACAGGCCCTTAGTATTTGTTCTTTTCAACTTGTTATAAATAATTATCACCAATTAGTAATAATGACCGCTAACGTGTGTAACATTGGTTAATACTGGCTAGTGTTGATAGATGTTAATGAATATCAAATGTTTATGATAAATACTCGTAACAAATTAAAAGTAACCCACCCTTACTCTTATCTGCATGCAAGATTTGACCCTTAAAATATACATAATACATGTTATTGAACTGCAAGCATAAATAATGCTTTACTATGGTAAATAATAAAAACTACAAAAGAAAAACGAATTTATGAAAAATAAGATATCTCGTTCATGTGGTACATAAAAATGATCACTATCACGGATATTAATTATGACATCATGCGTGCGTTTGCTCTGCAAACCAGTAATACCGAATTCCACCATGAAAGTAAGTGGAAGCCCAAATTTCGTCTAATATCAATAAGGGAGATATTCTTCCCACTGGCAAGCTAATGTTTTGGTATAATTAGCTCTCAATCATGGCAAATTTGTTCTATCGTCACGGGAGGTGCAATTTCAAGCATGCGTTAATTAATAATGGCTGGTGTAATAAAACCTATCATCATATCATATCATATATATAATATAAAAGTGAATGGTATGAGATGATTAATGGTAGATTGATAAATGTCATATTATCATTGGCTATCTTCTTTCTTTACAAAAAAATTCGTTAATCTCAAGTGTCACAATAATAAGGATTTAATGCACTCCTTTAATACTAACATGTAAAAGTTAAAAATAGTTATAATAAATAGTTTTGAGACGTCAAAAATGTCTACTACAAAATGATATGAAATAATAAAAGTATTAACAAATTATTATAATTATTTTTAGGTAGCACACATAGATAAGTCATATAATTAAAATGAAAATAATAAATTCACTTCTCTATTTAACACAACTATGTATAGATTATAGTATTATTTTTGTGTTAGTATTTTTCTAAAATTTATGCAAAATCTGATATTAAAATCCTGAATCAAGAATATTAAAAATATGATGTGAAAAATAATAAATTATTATAGTTTCATTAACTATTATAATTTTATTTATGTTTATTTTAAAATTTTATTTTTATTTATAATTGTTTCGTATTATAATACATCTTAGGTCTCAGCAATGATTAAAAAAAATTATTATTATTAAATAGATATTAATAAAAACCCATACGAAGCACGGGATTCACCCTAGTATGGTGGACAACTATAGTCCTTGAGGGTCTTGAATATATGAGTGAAGTACTGAAAAGACTAATAAATGCTGAAGCTTATATCATGCTTTTAGGAGTACAGATTCTTACAAGTCACATCAAAGTCACATATTAAAAATTGCCTCTATTTCAAATACATGATAGGAAGATATATATATATATATATATATATATATATATATATATATATATATATATATATATATATACACACGCACACACATACACACACACATGAAAGCGGGAATACACAGTTCTAAATATATGATATACATTACTGATAAATATGAATATGTATCCCAAAGTCGTGATAAGAATTAATTGCATTTTGCTCTTGTTGACTTGGCTAAACAACATAAACTTATGATGGGGTCTATTTGCATACAATCATATATATATATATATATATATATATATATATATATATATATATATATATATATATATATATATATATATATATATATATATATATATATATATATATATGAGTGAGTCCGAATGCCTTAGTCGTGATACATGTCATGTTAAGCATTTAATAAGATTTTATTTAAAAATAAAAATTTAAATAATATGTGATTTAAAGTCATCATAAAGAATAGTGTCTTTTCAACTACTTCATTGAAGAAAAAAAGAAAATAAATTATAAATATGTTAAAATTATTATTTCTAAAACTTAACCAATATTTCTAAAAATATTTTAATTAAAATTTTGAAACAAACTGTGAGTAGTATGAATTTAAAGACTAATATTTGAAATTAGAGAGCGAAAAACATAAAGACCAAATGAGGGAGGGGGGGAAAAAATTATATAGTACCCGCCCGATTTGAGCACTTGTCATTCGTAGAAATTATTTATGTGTTATTTTCCTGGACTTGGTTGTGTCTTGACACTCTTTGAAACATAATGTTGATGAGGAATTAGATGTCAATATCATCATAGTTAATATCATTGTCTCTATTGATACTTCAGCAAGTTAGGGCCTCTTCTTTTTAATTTTTCTTCTTAAATTAAAGAAAACATGTGAGAGTGTTATGTACCACTCATTTCAAATATACTTATATCAATTATCCATTGTAGATTTTTATAGCATTTGCAGTTTGCAGAACGTGTGCCTTGGGTCCTGTCAGCCGTTTCATTTCTGAGCTTGTAGCGCACATGCATTTTGGATCGGATCGCATTCTACACCAGCTCGCATACCCATTTTTTCCTTTTTTCCTTTTTCTGGTTTAATTTAGTTTTATTTTCTGTTTTTGGCTCAAAATAAGTTGTTTGTGTGAAATATTTTTTTTTTTTTTTGGGTAATCCATGTTAAAGTTTCATGGGATGTGGATATGGTCGATAAAAAAGGTTGGAACTTTAGTTGATGTGGAGGGCAGACCCCCACCTAGAGTTCTAAAATTAAAACTTGGGGTGCAGATGTTCTTAGACGCTATCTATCTAACCTTCCTCAAACTATAACTTATTTGATCTGTCTCATATTTGAACTGACATTAAAAAAATAATCAAAAACGATACAACAATTAAAGGCATGCAAAATTAAATTTTCTTAAATTTGTCTTTACGAATAAGTACAACCTTTGGATGAATACTCAAATTCAATAAATGAATATTATAGAAGCAATTAACAAGATTGATGCTCCTCCATTTTAAAAAGTTTGTCCTATTTGATATTGTGTAATTATCAATATAATATTTCGGCTATCAATTTCTAATATGTATAATGCAAAATTATAAATTATATTCTTGCAAAGTAGTTTTTTATTTACGTAGTATTTGGTTGACGGAAAATAGTTTTTTCAGAAAATTATTTTTTGTGAAAAATATTTTTTCAAGGAAAATTGATTTTCATGTCACATTTTCCGTTGTTTGGTACAAGATAAATCGTTTTTCATGAAAAAGTAGAAAACATCAAATGAATTATTTAAACAGCAAAAATTATTGACTGAATGATCATAGTTGAGATAAATGTTGAGCAAACGAAGGAATTTTGAACTTGAAATTCATATTTGAGTTTTCTTCAATACTTCCTCTCAAATAATTAAGTTTCGAGCTAAGTGTTGAAATTATTTTTGTGATGAAAAATATCGACTAGATTGTTTAAGTGGCGAAAGATATTGATTGAATTGTCGTGGTGGAGAAAAATGTTGACCAAATGAAGAAATATCGTGCTCAAAATTTGGATTTAAACCTATTTTAATCTTTCGTATTGGATGATCAAATTTCGATCCAAAATATTGAAATTATTCTAGTGGTGAAAAATATTAACTGCACCATTCAAGGGGTGAAAAATATCAATTGAATTGTTGTTGTAGAAAAAATGTTGACCAAATGAAAGAATATCAAGTTCAAAATCTAAATTTGAGCATATTTTAATATTTTCTATCTGATGATCAAGTTTCAATCCAAACCGTTAGAATTGTTTTGGTGGCGAATCGACTGAATTATTTTATTGACAAAAAACGTCGATTAAATTGTCATGGTGGAGATAAACGTCGATTAAATAAAAGAAATCTGAGCTAAAAATTTAGATTTGAGTTTATTTTAATCTTTTCCATCAGATAATAAAGTTTTGATCCAAACTGTTGAACTCGAACTTTGTATCTAAATTTCAACTGACGATATTATCAAAGAGTTGAAGGAAGAAAATCAACGTCTTATCTTCTCAAAAAGGAAATTATTTTCCTCCATTGGGTGGGAATATCTTTTTTATTGAAAAATAATTTTCCATCCTTTATTGTACTAAACAACGAAAAATTAGAAAATTATTTTTTGGCAAAATTATTTTGCCCCAACCAAACACTACATATATTCCTGTAAAGTATTTTTTTTTTTTTTAACCATTTAGGCCCTGTTCTTTTCGCTAGTAAATCTCAATTTGCGAATCTCAACCAACTTCAAACAAATTCGATCCACTTCCCACTATTTTAATTAATTTCTACCCATCATATGAAAACATTCAATCAATTTCAATCAACTTCAACCTACTTTAATAAAAAAATACCCACTTCAATCTACTTAATAAGTTTCACTTATTTATCAACTCGTATTTTCCAACGAAAATAACAGGTCCTCAGGTCATTTTTTCCGTTGGTAAATTCAAATTACAAACCTCAATCAATTTCAACCCACATCAAATGACTTCACGAATTTCAATAAAAAATACTAATTTCAACCTACTTCTCACTATTTTAACCAACTTTTGCCTATCATACAAAAATTCAATCCACTTTAACTAACTTCAATCCACTTCAGCCTATTTCAATAAACTTTAATCTATTCAACAAACATATATCTATTTTAATATATTTTAATTTACTTATATCAATTTCAATTATACCTATTTAACAATTCATATTTTCTAATAAAAAAGAGGCCCCTAATAATGGTAGCTTTATAATACAAATTAATATCTTTACCGGTGAAAATTTACTGTCAATAGTCAAACACGTACATTCATTTGTTTTAACATTAACATTAGACAAGTGGATTTATACATGTCAAAAATGTAACCCATGAGCGAGTGGCCCACCAGTTAGTTTAATGGGCTGCCACGCGCCGTAGAAAGAGTGGAAGAACTCTACAGTCTAAACACTGCAGAAGCCATTGGGGGGGGGGGGGGGGGGGGGTGTGTGTGAGGGGCGTCATGTGACTTTTGAGGCCAGCAGGGTTTTTACGAACGCTACACAACAAAAAGCTTTATACCCTTAACAGCCCCCCCCCCCCCCGAAAACCCGCTCTTCACACGCTCTCTCTCTCTCTCTCTCTTCCCCAAATTTCCTTACAGCATGAATTGAGATTATTGGAGAGAGAAACAAAAGGAGGAAGAAGGGGTAGGAACCCACTTCAGTTTTCAGTTTCTAGGAATCCCAAATTTATACACAGAGAAGAAGGATCAAAGGTGCGTATAGTAATACCAGCGGGATGTGGTGTTTTGATTTGTTTTAAGGTGGGTGGGGATAAACAAGCTCAGAGAAGAAGGAGAAAGAGAAAAAAGTGAAGACAACCAGAGCAAAGAAGACAGGCAGGCATCAGCTACAATACCCTCGCATTAGATCCCAGTACGTATTCAATTCAAGGGATGAATGTAATTTGATAAGAGAGATATACACACAGAGAGAGAGAGAGAGAGAGAGAGAGAGATCCCGAAAGCCAGCCGAAGGTCAGAACTCAGAGCTGATCAGAATTGGTGTTGTTTTCTTTCAGAATAAATATATATCTGTCTATGATGGAAGATATCACATATATACCTAGCTAATTCCCCTTAAACATAAACAGCCACCCACCAGAAAAAAAATACAGAGAGAAAGATAAGAGTCGTTATTACCCCCCATCTCTCTCTCTCTCTCTCTCCTGCTCTTTTCCTGCTACTTTTGCTGCTACTCCCTCTGATTTTCTGCAACTAAAGAAGAGAAGCGTCAGCGAGAGAAGCTGTGATTGTGGAGCCTAAATTCTCCAGTTAAAAATTTCCCTACTTTGGTACCCACCTTCTTACCCCACCATCGCTGCTACTTTATTTATTTCTTTCTTCCCTCTTGAAGTTCTCTCTCCTCTCGGTCAGTCTACACCAGGAATTGGCCATACCCATTTTTCATTATTTTTTTATAAAATTCGGAGGTAGGGGTTTGAGCAGGCAGCGGTGGTGGCGTCTACGCGGAGATTAGCGTCCGATTCCGGAGCCTTCGCCGACTGGGTCTCCACATCGGCCGCCGCCGATAAGAGCAACGACCTCTCTTTGGGCTTCAATGCCGGCCCAGCTGGCCCAGGCCCAACTTCCGGGCCTACCGTCGCCAGCCCCATGTGGCCCACCTCCTCCCGACTTGGTTACGGCGAGATGGGCATGTTCGTCGTCGCCCCCGCCACCTCCTTCCACCACTCCTCGGATAATCTAATGCCTGACGCCGCCGGCCCCTCTGGGATCGGCGCCGGCACCGGCAACGCTGCCACCGCTCTGGGTGTTGGAGTCGGCGTCGGCGTTATCCCCCTTCTCACCGCCACCCCCTGCCTCAACGTCGGCGGTGGGAGCGGAGGCGGCGCAATCGACGGGGATGATCTCATGATGAGCCGGAATCGGGCCGCCGGTGCAATTCATTTGTGGCAGGCACAGCAGAACCAACAGCAGCTGGGGAGCTCGAATTACGCCAAGAATAAAAGCATCAATTTCGAGGCGGCGGTTGGTGGTGGTAGTTTATTCGGCGCCGCCTCTTCCGGTGGCGGCGGGGCTACCACGTGTCAGGACTGTGGGAACCAGGCCAAGAAGGACTGCAGCCACAGGAGATGCAGGACTTGCTGTAGGAGTAGGGGTTTTGATTGCTCCACTCACGTGAAGAGCACGTGGGTCCCCGCTGCCCGGCGGAGGGAGCGCCAGATGATGACGACAGCGGGGACTTCGGGAGGTGGTGGTGGAGGCGGGGCTTCTTCTGGGTCTACTTCTGGTGCTAAGAAGCCCCGCCTCATCTCATCGCAAAACACCGCCACCACGTCCCATACCTCCGCCTCCAACACCCCGCCTCGCAGCTTCGACACCAGCTCCAGCCACCAAGGTATGACTTCTCGATGGCTTCTACCGTTAGTAAACTCCTCATTCTTTGTTGAAATTCATTGATCTTATGGAGATCGTGGTTGTTGTGGCTGTCATAGATGCGAGCTTTAAGGGGTCGTTGCCGGGACAGGTGAGGGCGCCGGCGGTGTTCAAGTGTGTGAGAGTGACCGCGGTGGACGAAGGGGACGATGAGTATGCATACCAAGCAGTGGTGAAGATTGGTGGGCATGTTTTTAAGGGCCTTTTGTATGATCAAGGGGTTGAGCCAAGAGAAGGGTTACCTAATTTGTCCGAGTTGCATTTAGGTGGTGGAGCTAGTAGCAGTGGCGGTGGTGGAAGGAATGGGGCTTCCTCTTCATCGCCTCTTCTAGATCCCTCCGATGTTTATGGGGCTGCCGGCACCGGAGCTTTGCTAGGAGGATCAAGCTATGGTAACACCATGAATTGAGAAAAATCTTTATATGATGTGATGGTCAAAACAAGGAAAATTTGAAATTTCATTTGGGGGTCTTTTGAAATGTTGTTGACTGATAAGATTAGATCGAAAAGGTTAGAAATTAAGCATTGTGATGATTAAGTAGTAACTACCTTAGTACCCTTGTGCTCTAATAACTAGCTACCTCGATCATCTTTATATATTTCTGATGATCACCTAATTATCTGATCATCTATCATTTAGGGTTTTTCTAGCTCCAAAATTTATGTCTGTTGTCTGGCTCCTTCTTCCCAAGATTCTTTCTTTCCAACTTCATATGAGTGATATGGAGTTCCAAGTTAAAGTCAAACTTGGCATGCAAGGAAACTGTTTTGATATTTGTGGGCAGAATATTTGTTCGTCCATTATACCTTGTTTTTGATTTTTCTGCTCTCTGTGATTGTTACTGCATGCTGGCATTGGATAGCAAACTTGCAGGTAGTAAATTGCTGATTTCCCAGGAGACAGTATAGTCTGGTATGGTATGGATCTTACCTTTATTGTTGTGTTGAATTTTATCTGGCCTTTTCTGACACTGTTTGACTCCTGTGCCTCGTCTTTTTTGCTGTGATAAGTCTAATTGTACTATATTTCATACTCAATAGGGTTTGAAATTTCCTTATTATCTATCTCATTGTATGCTATTACTTCATGAAAATAGCCTCTATGCTAGCATCGGCTATTCGATGTAAGATTGTATACATCTTAACCTTGTCTGCTGGTCTCCCGAGAGAGACCGATGCAAGCTGAGATTGTATTGGATTGATTTTGTTGTTATCACATGCTTGTGTCACTCGGACTCTTCCTTCACCAATTTATTAGATACCCGTGTTGTAGATGGGTATACTCAACACAAGTATAGACACTTCGCCTTTTATTTTGGACATATAGAAAACACATACAGTACGCTGTGGGGGTGTGTGTGGGTGTGTGTGACAAAAACACTGCTGCATAGACTAATACATGTGTGTACTTTCGGGTGGTAGACTAGACATATTTCCCAATTTCGAATCACTTGAATTTGGTTAGTTTAGTTCCGGGTGAACTAGAAATGTGAATTGTGCACTATACATCACTATTATTGGGCTGACCTTCTGTAGGTAGGCTTTAAGGATTGTGGGATAGTAGTTGCAAAGTCACCATCATTAATTACATTGAAGAACATTGGAGCTCTAAGGCATCATTTGAAACCAACAGGAAATTGAATTGAGGAGAGAGAGAAGGGGGGGGGGTTCAATTCCTGTCCTTTTCAACTTGTAACTGTTTTGTTTTTCTTCTTCAATTCCTGCTGTTCTGTAGAGATGGGATGACCTTAAGCCTGCACTTGCATGCATTCATCAATGCATTTTATGTACTTTCCTTTTGCCTTTTTGCTGACTTCAGAAGAAAATAAAATGGTGATCCTGATATATGTGGGTGCTTTGATCATGTGCTTGTGATTATATTATACACTAATGATGATTAGCTGTAATTTTCTAAGATAAGTATTGTATTAATTATTGTCGCATACTCGGGATTGGGGTGTTTGTTTATGGTTTGTTTCTTAGCCCACTTTATCTGATATGATTAATTATATTCAGCATTCTGAAATGTATATAAAATCAATACCGCATATAATAAATGTTGCGTAGTTTAAGGATTCTTCTATTCCTTAATCAAGGTTGTATATATGCAGGCATTAAGTTGTCTCTTTTTCATTAGCTGCAAGTTCTCCCTTTTTTAATTTTCTGTTTGTTGGATATCTTTTTTTTGAGCCTACAATTGCTGACTTTGGAGAATAAGTATTGTGATCATATGAGTTTTGTCCCTATGGATTTGTTCTGTAGTGACTGACCCTTGTTTCTTTGGGATTTCTGCAGTGTTTCTGTGAATGAGTTTTGGAATTTACTCCCAGATGGATTATAGGGAAGATCAGATTACAATAATAACTCTGCATGTTTAAGGAGTGTCACATGTCCTGATCTAATTTTGTAGGGATATATGCAGGTTATCTATTTGCTTTTTTAATGCATACACGTTAATCACATCATCTAGGAATTTGTGGATTAAAAATCTTAAGAGGTTAGGGTTTATCAGTCTTTCTAATTAATTGCTGTGTCTGGAGCTGATTTCTGTTGGGTTTGGCTGAATCAGTGGCTCTCTCTCTCTCTCTCTCTGAGTTTTCATATGTGATTGTCCTTATAAGTTGAATGGCGTGATGATATCAAGGATTTCACCATGAGAATCTTAGGGCTATTGAATTTGCACTGTGATCACATTCTTATGCATATGTTCGCACACATCATACCAAGACAACATTAGGTTGATAACTGATAAGTAAATACTTATATTCGGACGCAAGCCACAGGAAAAGTGACGGTGGTTGAGTGAAGGAGAATCATTGATGAATTTTACTGATTGGGCAGTGGGAATTTATTCATCTATTGGTGCCTATATTTTTGGGTCTTATTATTTCAGCTTTGGGGAAAAAGTTGCTTCGAGTGGCGAGAAAGAGAATCCATGGAGAATAAGTGCAGGAGGCTGCCCTGTTGTATGCCATCCCTACCCTCACCGAGACCCAAATCTTTTTGTCTTGAGCCCCTCCCTCCCTCTTTTGGGGACTATTTTTGTTAGGAAAGATGCTATCATGAGTAACCCTACCTGTTTGATTTGTTAATTGTGTTTAGAGTCATGGGTTGTGTTCTGCACTAGTATCATTACCGTTCTTTTAGTATTTGCGACGTATAGATATTATCTTTGATATCTTAAATAGTTGCAGAATCACATCAAGGCATTAATTCAACCAACACTCAAAATTGATACTAATAATTGAACTTAACTCACGCCAAAGTATATTTTTTTTTTATTTATATATGTTAAATGCTTTTGACATCCCTTTGCTTTTGACGTTTTTTCATCCTAAGGTCTTTATGGTGCATGTTAGATTGCTCGTAATTGCTGCAATGAGGATTCTTCGGTAGGTGCTAGTGGTGTTGAGATATGTTTCTAACTAATTAAAGTGGCATCAAATTGATGTCGATCAATTCGACATAGGTGTGACATAAAGTAGGAAGCTTTCACCAATAATTGAATAAAAACTTCTCCATATAATACAATTTCAGTTCCATAACTAAATGAAAGTTTGGATGATGTACTTGATATAACATAGAAATTAAAGATCAACGAAAAGAAAAAGGAGGGGGAAAAAAAAGAGAAAGCCTTAATGATGTTTATTAATATGGCATTGGATGCTAATCTAGCAGAGAGGAGGAGTGATTTTATGTAAGCAAAACCCTAATGTGGATATATACCAAAGTGGAAATAGGGAAAGCAAAGGAGGTGCACTGAAAAAGCAAGAAAGAAAGAGAGGAAGTCGTTGTCAAAGGTGAAGATTACGTATGCGGCGTGGATGGCATGTGAATTGTCAAGCCAACGGGAGCCGAAAGACAAGTCCTCCCTGGTGAGGCCGGCGTTGTACTTGTATTTATCAATCTTACTTTGTGTTTTTCTAACTCACCAAACTACACCATCTTTTAGCCCTATTGCACTCATTTTTTGCCTGCTTTTAGGTTCTTTTACTTTGTCATTGTGCCTTAATATACAAAAGATCGTCAACTTGTTTAATTGATAAAATTCTTAAATGTTTTATTTTTATATTAACAACATTTTAAATCTTCCTAGTTTAGGAAGAGATGAGAATAATAAAACGTGTATGTGTACAGAATTCATAACTTAAGTGAATGTCAGTTTAGATAATACTCAATAAAGTGACTTTGCAAGATTTATTGGAAGATTATCTTGGGTGGATACCTTAGTGCATTCACATCAATGTCATTGCTTGCATTGAATTTGGTGATCATATATGAATGCTTTGGCAGTATCCTTACAAGATTTTTCTACCATTGATTGGGTCGTCTCTTTTTTACATGAAGAACATGCTTCCTTCACAATGAAGATAAATAGTACGACTTAGTCTATAATTGAAATCAGAATATATTTTCCATCATTTGGAGAATCACACTCGTCTTTATAATGTTTTTATGCACCTTTACTATTAGTCTATAAGTGTTGGTCTTTGAACAAGAATAGGTGTTGGCAACTTAGCCTTAGAGAGTTCCTCCTCTAATATCACACTGGTTTAGTACTAAAATGGTTAAAAAGACTGCCTCTTACCAACCCAAAAAAATTAAGACTTGCCTTTACAAGGGTTTGAGATCATACTCATACCTTGTCGAACCAATCCAAGTTAGCTAGCCCTGTGAAGTCCAAGAGAGGATGAACAAATATCAATGAAAAAGAAAAAGGTGTGTTTTTTCCCAAGAAAGAAAGGTGCCCATCAAATTTTTTGGTAGTTGGGTGCATAAGAATGTTGTTATATGAAGAGAATAAAGATGGCATCTTCCCAAGGAGCACTTTTGTAGATTGCTATTGTTGGTGTAAAGGGAAGAAAGGGTGTTGAGGAATCAATTTATCTTTCACTAATTGTAAGGGGGGATGAATTCTAAGGATGGTAAATAAACAAAGAAGAATGCCCACTAGTGGAGATTTGCAGAGAAAGAGAGATGGGGAAAACGCCAAAACAACAAAGTTCGAAGAATGTGGTTTACTTTCCATTAACTTTAAGCCCCTAGTACTTTGTTTTTTTGTGCTTCTTATGGTAAAATAAAAAATCTTGAATCTAAAGAATGTGTTTGCCTTCTTTTCAGTGTTTTTTCCGTTGATAAATCTAAATTTACCAACCTCAACCAACTTCTTTAATCCAATTCAATCCACTTCAATAACTTTAATAAAAATAATACCCACTTCAATCAATTTTAACCAACTTCAACCAACGTCCTACTATTTTAACCAATTTATACCCATCATACCAAAAAAAAAAAAATTCAACTCATTTCAACCAACTTCAACCCACTTCAAGAAACAAAAAATACCCACTTCAACCCACTTCTACTAATTTCAATCAATTTAATCCATTTACCAACTCATATTTCCCAACAAAAAAAACAGAACCTAAATTGTTGCTTTTCAAGGGATGGAATTTCTACAACAAATTCATCAGTCTCCTTAAGAAAATTTTGTTATGTGTCGTAGTTTTTCACATACTAGATTAACATATTTACACAAACTACTAAAGCTAATGAGATCTGGGAAATGCTCGAGGGTTTGTTGGACAAATTTCCCAGTTATGGGATTCCTATGGGCATGTAACGGGCCTTTGCATTCAATTTTCCCTCCCCCAAGCCGCTCTTGCTCCGTTGCATTATCTAAGATAGGGACCGAACAAAGTGACCCAACTTACCATCCAAAAAACAAAAGTCTCCGGTCCTAAAGACGCAAATTTCGCCCGGTGAAAGTTTTAGCATACGACGCCCGCTTCGATTTTCACAGTAGTGTCCATAAATTGCCATAGGCTGCACAATAGATTCCTATTATCATCTTCATTTTCACTGCATATTTCAACACCTTTGCTTGTTTGATTGGAAGTAACCAACCTCATATTGCAAACAAAATCACAATTGCAATTCCTCATTACATTCAGTTGTATGATAGTAGTATAATAAGAAAATTACCTTATAATTATAATTATCATAAATTATGTAATAATAGTTACAATATGAAACTGATTGCCCATAATATTACATCCAACAAAATGCCACAAAATTCAAAGTTGTTCAAGGATTGATGCCTCTGCTTTTGATTTCACTGGGTATTCCAGGGTTACTATCGTAATGCTGCTTCTGGGGTGAAATGAAAATATCAATTTACTTCGCTTCAAAGAAGAAAAGAAGAAGAAAAATATACATACCCAGTCACACAGTTGCTAAAGAGTACTAAGACACTCACGTCTCAACTGAGAAAAACAGTATCAAAGGGCTTCAGTGGAGTGACAAAATAGCACTTACTATGCTTGCATGAGATTTCAAAGCATAAGATCCACACCTACTAAAAAAGGTCGGTTAGGGTGCCCAAATGCCTTGATCATGAAACTCTTGCCTGTGTAAGCTCAACCTGGGCAACAGCTTCATTGATTGCATCAATGACATCCATCTTCCCTCGGCTCAAAGCTTCATCTATTGGCGTCCGCTCATGGCTAAGCAGACCAACAAGAGAAAAGACAATTGCATTACATTTCGGGTATGAAAAAGAAGGCCTGTGTTACTCAGATTTCTCATTCCAATTCTTAGAATCTAGATATTAGGGTATAAAATCATGCTTGGGTAATTCAAATAAGATCAACAACCAACTAAAATCCTAGAAAATGACTGGATAGAGGATTCACAGTTGTGGTGCACCAAATTAGATGTTGAGACATTAGAACTCAGGTTTCAGACAACCCACCTGTTCAGCACTGAGACATTGGCTCCTGCCAGGATCAGAGTTTTGACAACCTAACCAAAATAGTAATTTAGTCACGGCAAGACCTGTAGATGATGCAATATTAGAGTATGAATAATTACCTGAACATGCCCATTGAGACACGCCCAATGGAGAGGGCTGTTTTTCTCCTCATTTAAAGCATTGAGATCCTGCTTCAGTTAAAGAATCAGAGTTTAAATTTCAGAAAGATAAATGGTCCTTGAGGAAACAAAAACAGGAGTGATGCTAGCAGGCTTAATATAGATGCTTGAGAACTGGTAAAGTCAAGCAGGCAGGATAAGGATCAGAGACCTCAGGTTGCTTGATTGGAGCTCCCCTCAAGTTATTTTCTGAGGTGGGGAGAGAGGGAAGGAAAAAAGCTAGTCATATTGATGGAACCCTTACTCTAAAAGCTACATCAATCCCAATTTGAAAACAGTATATAACGGAAATGGGATTCAGACATATCATATTTAGAGGCCATCAAAGGATAGGCTTGATCCATCTGATTGCTGACACTGAACTTGTTTGAGGGGATACTACAGCACAAAGATTTGTTAAAAGGAAATGGTAGGAAATTCGCTAAGTTATTTCTAGTGCATGGTGAAGCTTAAGTGTGACTGTCTTTATTATGGAAACTAGGCTAAGTGAAAACCATGCACGTGCCAGCTTTTAGGATTTCAAACATTGTATCAGAAATTTCTATGAGAAAGCATATATCGAGCCTCACCTAACAGCCTTTAAAATTTCCAACATGGTCTTAGAGAATTGAATCACGATTGAGTCTCTACCTATGTTACGAGTTCAGAAAATTTGAGGGAACAAAAAATTAGGAAAGAAGTCCTTTTTATATAGGAGAAGACTTGATATACAGTCACCGTTAGTTTATGTTCCCCCTCTTTTCCCATTCAGATTGCTTCTATCAACTTTTCCTAGGTCCCGGAACACCCTCAACACATGATCTGATAGAACAACAAGCACGACAATGAACATGTACATTGCATCCAGAGCCATATTGCATATGAATTCTACAGAATCGGCCCCACCACCCTGCAGTACTGTGAACACAGGGGAGCATCTCCTTACCACTCCTTTACTTATAAGGTACTCAACGATGCCATGATGCCCATTGGCTGCCGCCATATGAAGAGCTGCAAAGCAGAAGCACGGTAAGTTAAAACCATACACAAAGACACACATCAATTTAATCCAATAAAAACAATGGAAATAGTTCAAATCATTAATTATTTATGTTACAGAAGCAGAGGATTATGAAAACTTCTATAGACACAAGCTTGGCAAGTAATTTTACCCCCCCCCCCAAAAAAAGCAAGAAAATGTTAGCTGCGAGGGACAAATGCATTCTAATGAGGTGGATATCGGATAATGGCGCATAATCTGCTATAGACGATAGGTTCAACGTGAAATAAAATTAAAAAAAAGACAAATTCTACAAGCATTGGCACAACACCACACAATCAACTGGTGAAGGGTCCTTCACCCTTCAACATATAATAGACTTGATTCAATTTCAAAGCAGGAGACAACACCAATCAGGAAGCCGAGTAGATTGGCATTCAATTGAGATTGAGGTAAAGTAGGTCACGCAAGGTAATCACCCAAAAAACCACGACAACCTAAGTTGGTAGCAGAAACCCGAGAAATGATCCAAGCATGTTGATCTGGGTTGACGAAGCCATGGCGTTCACTGTTGAGCTTGAGAGAAAAACATTACAAACAGATATGGACAGAAAGCTCATATTCATGCCAAGACCAGAGCTAGTATATTATCCTTCCCTATAAATAGTACATTATATGCATTTTCTCTATTAAAGTGCCACGGAACTACGGAAGAATGCATAGTACAATGGTAAATATAACAAACTCAAGTTTCATTCACCAAACAGGCCTTAGGTTTGTTTCTTGCTAAAACAGGAAGGTTACAATCACTCTGTTCATAATACTAATTATCCGTGACACTATACTTGTCAGCCTACCATGGTAGGAAACTCTAGTTATTCAGCTAAAGTTTTCCCAAGCATATATACCAAATTCATCTTACATATCCATCTTGAGGAGACACAAATGAAATATTCTAACACATAAAAACAAGCCAACAGCATTTAAAGCTCTCAAACTATCTCTTCCCCATAGTTCCCATCAGTGGAAATGTGGAAATTAGGCAATTGGCTCATGCAACATAAGTGCATCACAATCAAGAAGAAACATTGACAAGCTAGTGCCAGGATTACAGAAGTCATCAAAAACACATTGATCTGATTATGTAACGTGCATTCGGCTTGTAGATTGTGATCAACAAGGACAGGACAGGGCAGAAATTATGAGCCAAAAAGATGCTCTAACCTGTTCTGCCTTGTGAATCCTTGGCATCAAGAGAGATTCCACCAGATTCTAACCCTTTTAGGTCATCAAGATCATCATATCTAGCAGCCTGCATAAGAAATAAGGATAATCATCTAAAACCATCCACAATTCCCCCACCCCGTTCTTTTTCTTTTGTGAATGGCAAGCAGAAGATTATTATCTATAGAGTAGATTTAGAGTAATGAATTCCAGCAAGCACGTCAATCAGAACATAGCACAATACCCAAAATTACAACCTGAACTCTTGCACATAAACCAGAAAACAACTTCAACTGTAACAGCAACCAATGTATAACCTTGCTAAAACAGCTCTGCGGTAGCACAATTACGAGCTTCTTATTCATATCATATTTTGCATTAGAACAATTCTTTGTTTCAGTCAGTTGTTCCGAATTCATCCAATGAAATTACAATTTTACAATCAATTGGCTGCATGCCTATTGCCAACATATCAAAACTCAACTCCCACAAACCAAATGATATGTAAAACTCATCAAAATCAAACAATCAAACATGACTCAACTAACACTATCTTCTGTATAATATACCCAAACAAGAAAGAGGACAAGTAACAAAGTTTTGTGAAAAAGATTCGACCTTTACACAGGATCACAGCCTAATGAAAGGGTAAAACGATTGAATCCAATATGGGTCTTTAATCCATATATTTTCTCAGGATTTTACTGAAAGGATTCCCAAAAAGAGAAACAAGTTATTCATAAATTTATACCCGGAAAATGATGGGCAAAGCTTTTGCAGGAACAAGTGATTCTGGGCAAGAGTAAGTGCCTAGAACTTATATTTTTTTTGGTAATTTAAATACCTCTAGCAATGAATCGACCTCCTCCTCCATGGGAATCTCATCCGCTGGTTTCGCCTCGGCGCCCATGTTGTCCTGCCGCCACTACTGCTAGTGCTCCACAGAGAGAGAGAGAGAGAGAGAGAGAGAGAGAGAGAACAAGAAGCAGAAGAAAGGAATCTGCTGGCGTGTGTCATTCGGGCTTGGTCAGAGCTGAGCCCAGTGCTTCGGTAATGGAGATTCATCATCTTGGGGCCCTTTTTTCGTAAAGGGTGGATCTGCTGAATCTTGGGTTGGTGATGTTTACGGCCCGTTTGGATTAATGTAACGGCATAGAATTACATATTCAAGTATTTGATGTTTGCTTCATGCTTTTCCCCCTTTGAAATAATGGCCTAGCCCTAAATAGGGTTATACATTAGCCAAGTCGGCTTGACAAATTCTTGAATTCGACTCGGTAAAAGTTTAGTTTGCATTTGGTTTGACCCAAGCTTAGGTCGACTCAAGTTCGGCTTGCATGCTTGGCGAGTCAAGTCCAATCTAAGGGTAGTTAGAGCATCTTCAATGGTGAGCCAATTTTTTGGCTTACCAGTGGGCCTTATTATTACCACATCAGTTTGTGAGCCAATTTTTTGACTCAAATCCTCCCTCTCTTCAATACAAGGCTCACCATTTTAGCTCACCAAGTAAAATAATACGTATGGATCCCATATGTAAACATATTTAATCAATTTAGTTTTTATATGTTGCTTTGTTATTTGATTTTATTATTTTTGTGAAAATTAATTTGTATAATAATTTGGTACACAACTAATTAAAGGCTCATAATTTTTTTTAGAAAATACAAGACAAGATTTTGAATTAAAAAAAAAAATTACAAGAGTACGATAATAACATAAGATTTGAATTTAAAAAAAATAATTTGAGCACAAGGTGAGGGCTCATAATGCAATAGGTCAACATGCAAAATACAATAGACTTGAAATTAATTCAAATAAAAAAAATTGGACTCCCAATTCCAGCAGTGGCCCAGCCATTCTTTCCTGCCAAGGTTCATGCCCAGATTCTTTTTTTTTAAAAAAAATTCAGCAACGCTCCAAAAAAAAAGAAAATTTACTTCAGACAAAATGATGTCGTTTTGCGCTGCAAAACGAAAAAAAATAGGTTGGGGCCGCTCACGGGGAGTGAGCTGCACGCGAGGCATCGACTCACGGGCCAATTGTTGTAGGCCTTCGAACCATCTGCCCGCTCGCCAGCTAGGAAATTGGGCTTGTGAGCCCACCGCTGCAATTACTCTTAGGCTCGGCTCGGCTCGGCTCGTGAGCTTATTTATTTGTGTTGGAAGCAAATTCCACCATGTATATAGTTATAATTATAATTTGGATATTGATAATTCAACTTTAAATGTTGTTGATTTGTCGTGGTTTAAAGTTGTGTGTCGTAATTCTTCAAAATGCAAATATATTTTGCGTAATCATCAGAATATTGGAATCAAATACGAAAAAAATTACTGTATGTCAAGGCTCAATTAAGCTCGGGCTCGGCTTTGTCAAACATGGCTCGGTCAAAAGCATGACTGGAACTCGGTCTGACCAAGCTCGACTAGTGTTCGGGCTTGACTCGGTTATTTGACAAACCAAGGCAAGCTTAGACTCGGCTCGACTCGAATACACCCTTAATCCTAAAGAGTCACTTGAATCTCTTAACATCGGTATGAGTAAACTTCTTCTTCTCATCGGTTTATATAAAGTCATGTTTTGGGATTAAATTTTCTCGTGCATGGATTAGGTAGACAATTGAACATTTGTGTCACTAGGGACAAAACTCAAACCATTTGGAGGATTACCAGAAGTTCGAGAGAGAAAATTAAAAGTCAAGTAATGAAATGTTGAAATTGATTGGGTTATGCAACATTTTTTTCAAGGTGACCTCCGCCTCTGGTACCTTTTTCATTCTCCTCCTCCTCCTCCCTAAACCCTAGTTCTGTATTTATTCATAGAAGAATTGCACATCGAGCCATCGTACTTTGGTGTAATCATTTCTGGACCCGACCAGTTTGAAAACGCATTTACGGATTCAAGTTTGGGTATAATAATTTCTGAAATCCCAAAGTTTGGGTATAATAATTTACAGATCCTTTTAAATTGCAAAAAACTCCTAAACTTTTAAAAATTTACAATTTAATCCCAATATTTAAAAACTTACTTTCGAAAATTCTGAAATTGTGTTTGTGGTTTTTTGCTCACTAATAGATCTCGACGTTCTCCTTCATCTAGTATCAGAGCCACGTGCACAAAAATAATTGCGATTATTAAGCTAATTAATGACTAATTAAACTAATTAACTACAATTAATGTTTGAACCATCATCTGTTTGTCCTGATCCTAATTATTCACATATTGTCCACTCACCTGAAGGCAATATTTCATTAGCACCTCAATTAAACTTTATCACTAATATAGTTTTAGAATTGAAAGTTGAATTAGTTAAAATTAAGACTGAACTAAAAGATCTTAAGACTCAGCTAACGGTTGCCTACCTTTCTCTTATTAACGAAGTTAGACATAGTAAAAAGCCTAGTCCTAGAACTAGCATTCCTTACTAGCATAAATATCCTTTTCAAAACCCAAAAAATAAAATTCCATTTCCTTCGTAAGAGATAAAAATCCAAAAAAAAATAGGAGAACAATCTGGTGAAAAATTGACTGAAAAGAAAGAAAAAGAAGATGGAGTATGAAAAATATGGTCTTAAAGAACTACCAAAAAATGTTCGATGAGGAACAAAATTCAGAAGAATTGAACAAAATAATGAGCGCAATTAGTGATAAGTATGATGTCTTATTTGATGACAATGAAGAGACTAATACTGTCCAAATAGAAGAAGAAATATATTAGCAGATGAATCTGATAAAATTAAGAGATCTTAATGTTTTACCATTAGAAGAAATTATAAGAAAACTTGACAAAAAATATGATAAAATGATTAATGGGATCAATGAGATCGGGGAAGAGATTGGCCTATATGAAACAGAGACTAATCTAGTTAAAAACTGCCGTTCCTAAATCAGAAGAATTTGATGAACCATCCAGAAGAAACATTCATTTCTTAAGACCTAGGTATGTTCCTGCAGGACGAACAAGTAATTTTTTCTTCGGGTTTGTCCCAAGGAAAACCACGATATATGAAGAGAATGACCTTACCCTAATTAGTCAAACCGGTTATATCTTAAATATCGATGGAACTCGTAATAGAGAAGAAATATTTGAACACTGGAAAAGAGGAATGAACAGTGTCTTAAATTTAAATACTATACATGGACTGCGGCAAACTTTCTAAATTATATCGAGCATAGTTTCTCGGGCACTGTAGCTGACTGGTATGATTCTTTAAGTGAAGATGGTAAAAATACTTTAAGAACGATGGAAACACCAGCTACTATGTTTAAAAGTCTGTGTAAAGAAATTGAGACCGAATTCATCAGAGCTAAAATTGATTCTGAAGAAAAAGCACGAGAATGACAAAGAAAAATTAACGATATAGAACTATGGGATTTGAGATACCTAAAAAATTATATTGCAGAATTCAGTCAATATTATTACAAAATTGGGCATAATGAAACCAATCTTGGTATGTTCTATGATAAATTACCATATCCTATAAATTCTATAATTAATGAAAAATACATGACATGGTTTGAACAAATAGATGTTGTTGATACCCTTGGTTCAAGAATTTCCTTTTTGCGAAAATGGGTCAATGAATAATGTCTTGATCTTCAAAAGCAAAAGAAGATTAAGAAACAGTTCTTAACTTGCTGGGATTCACCTCACCAATGGGGGAAAAAATCTGAGAAAAGAAGAAAAAGAAAATTCTATAAGAAAAAGAGCTTTAACAAGCAAAGAGGTGAAAAATATAGAAGAAAATATTACAACAAACCAAGTCCTAAAAAGCATAGATTTTTTAGGAAAGCTACTTATTGTCCGGCAAAAAAAAACAACTGCAAATGTTGGGCATGCGAAGAAGTGAGACATTACGCTAATGAATGCAAAAACAGAAAAAATAATAAACTTATTAAAACCTTAGGAAGGCTAGATTATGTTGAGCTTAGTGAAGATGAGACTTTAGACCTACCCCTAGGCAACAACAAAGGAATTGTTCAAATTATAGAGGACAATGAATATGAAGAAAGTGATTATGAAGAAACTAGCCATATGATGGAAAGTAGCTCGGTAAAGCCTTGGTGATCTTCAAGGAGAAGAATTTGTGATAGATAATGATCATGAAGAAGTTAAGGGAGATTGGGTTCTTCCCATGATCCAAAAGGACATGATCTATAAAAAATCTATTTTTCAAATAAAAAACAAATATGCATGTGAAATAATCGAATGAGATCTTGAGATAAAGGATTGTGAGTATGACGTTGGAGAAGTTAATCTTATTAATTGGAAAAATATCCTTAAACATAACAAAGATAAAAATTATAGGTACATCCACGTCGGAAGTGTCCAAGTTCAAATCACTCCATTACAATATTATGGTAAAGACATTGATCTTTACGCTTTACTCTGTGATATTAGACATACCAAATTTAATAACTAGATAATCACAGGGATAAAAACCAATTTATGTAATGGATCAGTAGGTTTCAACTGTCGACCTAGATATTATGTGAGTCTAAAGGATGAATTTGCAAAAAACTTCTTATCCCTTAAGATTAAAACAGTCGGGATGGACATGAAAAGAGGAGGATATCTTTTGAGGATATTTTGAAAAATTATCTATAAGCTAGATAATACGATAGACCCTAAGACTAAGGTAACAATGATAGAAGTAGAAAAATTTGAAAGTCCTACCCCCATGCAGAAGATCCAAAGAATCAAGTCTAAACCCTCAAGATATAAAAATCGATCGGTCATGGATATCTAGCTTTGCCCACCCTACAAAAATTAATAAGAAAAATGTAATACAAATTGATGAGGAAGGAAAAATCACCATTAAACCCTAATTATTAAGAAGTATGAGTACAAGGTCAGATTGGGGAGAATGATCTTCATCCGTTAAATAAGAGCTTAAGGAAGATGATACAGTTAGCATGACCAGTGAAATGAGTAGAATGAGTTTTGAAGCTGCACGAGCCAGTTTAGATCGATTAACAAGTGTAGAAAGAAAGGTCATTGGATACAAAACTAGAACTGCTAGTGAACCAATTTATGAGGATGAATTAGTCAAAAATATGACCATGGAAATATCCCATGAAGCTACTAATACAAACCCTAATAGTATCTATATCCCAATAAAGGTATATTTAAAGGGGTATAATAAATATGAACTGTGTGCCTACATAGATAGTGGTTGTTCTGTATGCTTTAGAAAAAGAACATTATTTCTTGAATTTATGTGGAAAAGAGCTAAAAATCCTTTACAAGTAAGAATAACTGATAATAGTGTTATGAGCCATAATGAAGCCATAGAAAGATTATCCATAGAGTTAGGAGGAGTTCAATGTATTATACCAGTACTATGGGCTACTGATCAACCCTCTTATGATATGATTATTGGGAATAATTTTCAAAGATTATATTCTCCATGCACACAGACTATAAATCAAATAATATTTACAATTAATGGCCACTCAGTTCCTATTGAAAAATTAAATAAGGCTTACACTCATCACAAAATTGAATTTACACGCAGCCAGCGTGGTGAGAAGGTAATGCCTGCACAACGTGAAGTAGAACTAATAATCTCATTACTCGAGTTATCTGTTAAAGAGCAGATAATTGAACAACAAGAAAAATTATGCAAAGAACTCTATTCTGACAATCCTCTGAAATTTTGAGATAAAGACAAAATATTTGCTAAAATCACTTTAATAAATCCCAAAACTATCATCCGAGTTAAACAAATGGTGTATACCCACCAGAACATTCAAGAGTTTAATAAACAAATTAAAAAACTTTTGGATAAATGATTAATTAGAAACAGTAAAAGTCCTCACACTAGTCCCACTTTCATGGTAAGAAATCATGCTGAGGAAAAAAGAGGAAAAGCCAGAATGATAATCAATTACAAAAAACTTAATGATAACACTGTCTTTGATGGTTATTATATTCCTAACAAAACAGTCCTTTTTAACAGAATTCAAGGAGCCTCTTGGTTCTCGAAAATGGATTGTAAGAGTGGTTATTGGCAGATAAAAATGGAAGAGAAAAGTATTCCTTTAACTACATTTAGTGCCCCACAAGGACATTATGAATGGATAGTAATGTCATTTGATCTTAAAAATGCACCTCAAATATTCCAGAGAAGAATGAATAACATCTTCAAAGACCTTAATCATTGTCATCTAGTTTACATTGATGATATCCTTATCTTTTCTAAAACCATAGAGCAACATAAAAATGATGTTCTAACTGTCACCCAAAGATGCATTGATCACGGTATTATACTTGAAAAAAATACGTGCATTTATGCTGAACAAGAAATCGAGTTCTTAGGTCTAGAAATAAAAGTTAGACAGATTATTTTACAAAAATATATTCTGAAAAAAATAGAAAATTTTCCTGAAAAAATTGAAGATAGGAAGCAATTAGAAAGGTTTCGAGGGTGTCTTACTTATACTTCTGATTTCATTAAAGGTTTAGCTAAACTAAAAAAACCATTATAGCAAAAACTTAAGAAAGACGTTAGCTGGACGTGGACTATTAATGATACAAAGATTGTGCAAACTTTCAAGAAAATGTGTAAAAATCTTCCTGTCCTTAATTTGCCTAATGAAGAAGATGATTTAATTCTTGAGACAGATGCTAGCAATGACCATTGGAGTGCGGTACTCAAAATCAAAGAAGAAAAAAAAGTCTGCAAATATTACAGTGGAAGCTTTAATAAAGCAGAATGCAACTATCCCACGATGAGAAAAGAAATTCTTGCAGTCATAAGGGGAATTGAAAAATTCTTAATCTTTTCAGCCGCTAAACCTTTTCTCATTCGAACTGATTGCAAAGGAATACTCAATTTTGTGAAAAAGAATTTATCAAATATGCAAGCGCAAGGGCGACTCCTGCGTTGGCAATTATGGCTTAACCAATTTTCCTTCTCTATTGAACATATACAAGGATCGAAGAACTCTCTAGCAGACAGTCTAATTCGAGAACTCGCTAATGGTGATCATCAAAGCCGACCTCCTACCAGAAAAGGAGGAAATCCTTAATGAAATGCCACTTCTACTAGGATGGGTTACGCCTTCTAGTAAAATCCTTGTTGATAACCTGAAATTCCATACAAAAAGTAGATCACGCTTTGGTCTACTCTCTACTACCTATCTAATAGCCCAAAGATTTTCCCTTCTAGAATTACAAATTAGCTACCTTCGGTGTTCTTATGATATCCAAGAAAAAATAAGTTCTCATATCCAAGAAAAATGGTTCAAGGAATAGTATGCAGCCTGCGTCGACTTTTATCATCATTATTCCTATGATATTTGGGAGTCTTGGAGTACAACGATATATTTTCCTGATAAATCTAGAGTCGGTGGCATTTGTTTCCCAGCCAATTCAATATCTCTCCGAGATCCTGTCTTCAAAGCCTGGAAATATAGAATGATTCTTTACTTCTCAGAAGTTTCAGATCCTAATTTTCCATTTTTCTCAATCTTAACTAAGTTCCAGCAATACATGTTCAAAAGGTTCCATTGAATTCTTAAATCTCCTAAGGGATCAATAAAAATTCTAATTCACAGATACTTAACTTTGGAGGTTTATAGCGCCCTGATTGAATATAAAAATGGAAAAGCCAAGCCAGCTCATTATCTTGTCCAAATTGTTGATTGCGATAATCCCAATGATCAACGACAAAACTGGATTCATGGAGATCCGGTGCATATAGTTACTGATCCTACATTAGCAAGGGCTATTGGGTTTTTCAACATTTATCATCAATGTTGGGTATTGATTGAAAAAGGAAAAACACTAATACATTGTAGAAATACTACTTTTGCCTATAGTAACGAATTCAATGATTACATGAAAGTTGACGGTGCAAAATTAGAAGATATTTTTGATTATCTCTTTGATATTGGAGCTAGAAAATTCTTATCAGAAGAAGAAAAGAAATATCTCCTTGAGTTATTTGAAGAATATGATCCAGAGTATCTTAACCAGATTAATGAAGATTTTGATGATTATCTAGATAATGATGGTCTGAAAAATATAATTAGAGATGAAGGTATGCAGAATCTCAATAATGATGACTAATCTTGTCATTATTAAGAGTTCTGAAAAGGCTGCCTCATTATTGTACTATTTTGACAAGTGTCCGATCTGTAAAATAAAGTGTGTGCTGTAGCCATCAGTTTACTATTGGCAACTATAGCCATGTAAAAAATCTGTAGCCATTAGGGCATCCTATGTACCTCCCATCCCCTCTATAAATAGAGAGGTCGAGAGCTGAGGTGGGACACGGTCATTTGAGCATTCTTGAGCAAATGAGAAGTTGGGTTTCTTCATTTCTCTATGAACAAGTATCTCTAATGATCTTAGCTTAAATCCCTCTTCAAGGTTTCCGTTGTAATATTTTCCCTTTAAAACTTTCAATAAAAGAAGTCTCCCAATAGGGAGCATTATCCAATCGAATCTTATGCCTTAAATATTATAATTTCTTAATTAAAGTCTCACTATCCTTAAAAAGATTAAAAACTTGATTAATGACTACGATCCGAGATAGGAAATGAAACGAATCTGTGCTGTGCCTGATCTAAGAAAGCAGTGGTTGAGATTAGCAATCTCTGTAAACCGGAAGCTAGAAGAACGTTGGAGTCCAAGCCGACTAAATTCAGGTAACGGTCGAAACTCTTTAATTAAGTTTTAATTATTTTTGCTAAGCATGGTGGGCCGTTAATCACAAAAAATATAATATTTATGATATAAGTAGTAGTTTGTGATAACTAATACCATTAAAGTCATTATAAAAAACTAAAACATAAATATAAACTTAGTTTTGCAAAACAGCTCATAATTTTGAAGTATTTGCATTTAAAGTCCTTTAGGGACCTATTAATAAATATTAAGACTCCAAAAATCATTTATACCAAACCTCATAGGCTCCGGAAATTATTTTCAAACTTCGTGGGGTCCGAAAATTAATACACCAAACCACAGGGGACCGAAGTGCAAATTTTTCTTTATTCATTCCTTCTTCTCTTGTCTAGTTTGTTGGGGCTACTACTGGCTTAATTATAGCCAATACTAAGTCCCTTTTAATTTGCATTCATTTGTTCAATTGACTTTAATTTATATTAGTATTGTTGGTTTATTCTGATAAATTTTCTTTCCTTGTGAGAGTAAGGATTTTCTCCTTCTTGCGAGAGCTAGGGTCTCTCTCCTGTGAGAATTGAGACTTTCTTTTTCTAGAATTTTATTTTCCGTCTTCTGTGCGAGTTATTTCTCTTACCTATTTGTGCAAATTTTATCAAGATTGTTGATTCAATTAGAGAATATTTTTCTGGTTTGCCAGTTCGTTTAATTGGTTTAAACAAGAATGATTCAACAATAAAGGTTTACATGGGTCGGTCAACACGATGTTTATTTCAAGTTACATTTGTTATATCACACAGATACGTATTCTATGAAGTTATATAATTGTTCGCTGACATTTGGGAAAGACAAACTGAAGGCAAAGAACACGGTCGTCTGTGGCTATAATTATGCTGCAAGTATAGAGTTACTTGGGAGTATATTTATCATTAATTTTGTTGAAGTAGAAATCTATTTTAATATTTTAGATATATTCTTATCAGAAAATGATCGATATAAATATCATATGACTTTTCATTAACCAGCTTTCTTTTTCTATTAAAAAAAAAAAGAAATTGACTGGTTTGTTACTGTTATTATGAGGCATATGAGATCTCTTGCTTTTAGTGGCAGTGTTCTTTAGGAGTCTTTTTTCGAGCTGCTTTATCCCAACCTGTGGTTTGTCTAATTATTTCACTAGCTGTGATTTTACCTAGTGGCTAGTGATAGTCTCTTTTATCTACCTTTTGACATTTTTATTGGTAGTATCCTTATAATGATGGGGAAAAAATAGTTGAATGAAACAAGTCATATTAAAACTTAGAAACCGTCTCCATATTGCCCATATATCGTTGTTTTATTCATGATATTCTTTCTTTCCAACTTTTGTGAATCAACCTCTTATTGTGTATCTGATATTTGGTTCCTAAATTGACTAAAGTCGAACTACAGTTGATCCTAAAAAATGTAGCTCTTACGATATGTATTTTCTTTGTTTATTATACTTTGTTTCGATAAACTTTATCTATTATTCTTAAATGCAAGATCACATAGTGAAGTTTCACTTAGTTCAACAAAATGAGTGAAATGAAATGAAACAAATAGCTCTTTTTTTCTTTTTTTGCTCTATATACTTGTATACACTTGAAGTAAGTCTAATAGTATAACGAACTATCAGCTTTTCTTCAGTCGCTAGGATTAGATAGATGACATGACGTATATTTCACCAACAGAGGTGACTAATCGGAAATTCTACCCGGCCAACCACTATTATGGTAACTCCGCCGTGGATCAAATTAGGTTACAATAATCTACCTAAGTCCTTAAAGCACTGGTTAAGTGATCTTCAAGGCATCCCCTTACCCATTCCTCCTAGCGCTCCTCAGTGTCCTTTAGGCCTCATTCGAGAAGATCAAAGAGGGAGATAGGCTCGATCGAGCTGACCTCCCTCAGCTATTTAAACAAAATAAATATTAAATTATTTGAATCAACTTATCTTAATAGATGGTGTTTATTTTATTCTACTTACTTGGTTTCCTTTCTTTTTTTTGTTTGGGGGGGGGGGGGGTTGAGGGGCGTTTGTAAAACTGGGCAGGCGGGGGAAACTAAGTAGGTATAATTCTAGGAATGGAGGATGGAAGAACTCATCCATGTAAAGAGAAATCTAACCCAATTTTGCAAAAGTCATAAACTATTAATAAATACAATAATCTTAAGTACCTTTAATATATAAAACAGTTGATTTGTATTTTTGTTATCCACTCACAACTTAGTAGGTTTTGAAAAGGATACTAACTAAACTAAACACTTCATTACCTAACTTCGTTATTCAAATAACGTAGAAGAGACATTGGTACGTCAACTTATGTACGTAGTTCCCTTCTATTGTTCTCAAGTCCTATCTAGAGTTGAAAAACAGGTTGATTTATAATTGACCAATTTAATAATTAAGTAGATTTCATGTGTTGGGTTTTATGGCCCAAAATCTCGAGTATCGACACGGGGAACTCATGCTGCACAGATACAGGCGTGTCAAGACGAAGAGCCGAAGACGGAGCAAACAGCAAAGTGGCACAGGGGTGCCGTGCCACGTGGCACGGTCGTGCCCCGGCCAATTTTTTTGCCGCCTTGTTTTGGCGGCTAGGGTTTGGCGTTGAGGGTGTTTTCTCTGCGGCAGCTAGGGCTTTTCCAAGGGGGGGAAAACCCTATTTTTCAGGCCCTATAAAAGGAGGGCCTAGGTTCTAAAATACTTCATTACTCATAAATACATTGAGAGGTAAAAGTAGTTTGCGAGAGATTACAATAGAGAGAGATTATAAGTCTGCTCTTAGATCGAATCACTGAGGTGATTGTCATCGTGGTGTACTTTCCTGCTCATAGTGTATTGTTTTGGTGCTGTCGCCGTCCGTGGTTTTTCCCACATTGGGTTTTCCACGTTAAATTCCTGTGTTCTTGTTCTCTTCCTATTATTCTGTTGTTTGTGATTGGTTGAATTTCTGATTTTCTATTGCATCCTATCGCTTCCGCTATACTGTTACTCTTATATTAATCCTAACAAGTGGTATCAGAGCCCTGGTTATAGGATGTCTTCAATCATGAAGGTAGACATTCAGAAGTTCGATGGAGAGATTAGTTTTAATCTGTGGAAGGTGCAGATGAGAGCGGTTCTCATCCAGCACGGGTTGTGGAAGGCCCTGAAGGGACCTCATGTCAAACCTGAGAAGATAACAGGTGAGCAATGGGCTGAAGAATAAAAGAAGCGGCGTGGGTCACTGATGGAAGACGAATGGGAGGAACTGGAGCTGAAAGCGGTTTCAGCCATACAACTGTGCCTGGCACCTCACGTTCTGCAAGAGGTACTTGATAAGGTAACTGCTATAAACCTTTGGACTCGGCTAGAAGAGTTGTATATGACGAAAAGTCTAGCAAATAAGATCAGGCTGAAAGAAAGGTTATATACCTGTCGTATGGCTGAAGGTACGCCCGTCCAAAAACATCTGAATGAGTTTAATTCAATTCTAGTGGATCTAGAAAGCTTGGACGTTAAAATTGATGATGAGGATAAAGATATCCTACTTGTTGTCTCACTACCCCCTTCCTACAAATACTTTAAAGAAATTATGCTGTATAGTAATTCAGATACTATATCATTTGAGGATGTCAAGGCTAACCTACTGTCTAAAGAAAAGTTTGACCATGATATTCATGCTGATTCGGGCGAGGGATTGGCGGTCAGGGGTAGGACAACAGAGAAAAGGGGGAATGGTAACAAGAAAAAGAGCCGTTCTAAGTCACGGAATCCTCATGCTAATAAAACCTGTCACTTCTGCAACAAATTGGGTCATATCAAGTCTAATTGCTGGAAATTAAAGAAAAAGAATGAGGAGAAGGAGAAAACTGCTACAACTGATTGTGTAGTAGAGTCTGAGTCTGATGGGGATGTATTGCTTGCTACTTCGTTAGCTACCACTTCTGGGAGAGGAGTGGATGCTAATTGGGTTTTAGATTCTGGTTGCACGTTCCACATGTGTCCTCATAGGGACTGGTTTGTAACTTATGAACCTGTGGAGTCTGGGGTTGTACTTATGGGCAACGATGCTGAATGTACTATTAGAACTTTGTCTAAAGTGCGTCACATTCCTGATATGACTCGTTGTTTGATCTCTTTGGGTACTCTTAAGACTAATGGTTGCAGGATCGTTATAGAGAATGGTGTCCTAAAGGTAACTAAGGGAGCCATTGTGATGATGAAGGGACTGAGGCAGGGGAGTCTCTACATTCTGCAAGGAGCTACAGTTACAGGCGTAGCTGCAGTGGGTACAGCAGATGACACGAGGTTATGGCACATGAGATTGGGCCATATGAGTGAGAAAGGGATGACCATTCTGGGGAAGAAAGGTTATCTTGGTAACGCCAGTACGGGTAAGTTAGATTTCTGTGATCATTATGTTTTTGGGAAACAGAAAAAGGTGAGTTTCTCTAAAGCAACACACCGTACTCAGGGGACCCTAGATTATATCCATTCTGACCTGTGGGGTCCCTCAAAGGAACCTTCTTTTGGGGGTAAGCGTTACATGTTGACATTTGTTGATGATTGCTCACGTAAGATTTGGGTTTACTTCTTAAGACATAAAAATGAGACCTTTTCTATGTTTAAGAAGTTTAAAGCTCTGGTTGAGAACCAGACTGGGAGAAAGATCAAGAAACTCAGGACTGACAATGGCCTAGAGTTTGTTGAATCAGAGTTTGAGGAGTTCTGCACAGTAAACGGCATAGCCAGGCACAAGACTTTGGTTGGGAAACCACAGCAGAATGGGGTTGCAGAACGAATCAACAAAACACTCTTGGAGAAAGCACGGTGTATGCTTTCAAATGCTGGGCTTTGGGATCGCAAAGCATTTTGGGCTGAGGCCATCTCTACAGCCTGCTACTTGGTGAATCGTTCACCACATTCCTCCATTGACTTTCAGATTCCAGAAGAAGTATGGTCAGGTAATCCTGTTGACTATTCTAATCTTAGGATATTTGGATGTCCTGTATATGCCCATGTGAATGATGGGAAATTAGCCCCCAGGGCTATCAAATGCATGTTTATGGGATATGCTTCTGAATCCAAGGGGTATTGCATGTGGTGCCCTGAGTCTAAAAAAGTAATACAAAGTAGAGATGTTACTTTCAATGAGACTGTTATGTTACCTTCTGGAAAGGATTCTGTTGTTCCTTCTACTAATGCAGGTAATCAGGAAGATACCACCATGGAGGTGAAGGTGGAGACCATTGTAGCTCAAGGTGGAGCTGCTAAGGAGCCCAATAGGGAAGCCCAGGTTACTGAGCCTGGGACTATCAGTTCTGATTAACCTCAGGTGGAGGTTGAGCATTCTATAACTCGTGATCGTCCTTGAAGGGAGATCAGGAGACCTGCCCGGTACAATGATGATGAGGGACTGATAGCATACGCACTTTCAGTTGCAGAGGAAGTGCCTGAAGGTGTTGAACCTTCAAACTACATTGAAGCGATCACCTGCCTGAGTTCACCTAATTGGATGCTGGCTATGCAAGAAGAGATGGAAAGTCTGCAGAAGAACAGAACCTAGGAACTGTGTGACCTGTCTAAAGGCCGAAGAGCCTTAACTGCCAAGTGGATTTACAAGAAGAAAGAGGGAATTCCTGGGGTTGAGGATGCAAGATGGGAGGCATGGTTGGTTGTTCGTGGATGCAACCAACGGGAAGGTATTGATTACAATGAGGTTTTCTCCCCTGTTGTTAGACATACCTCTATTTGATTACTTCTTTCTTTTGTTACACTATTTGACTTGGAGTTGGAGCAGTTAGATGTAAAAACAGCCTTCCTGCATGGAGAGCTAGAAGAGGAGATTTACATGAGGCAGCCTGAAGGGTTCACTGTTCCTGGAAAGGAACATATGGTGTGTAAATTGAAGAAGTCCTTGTATGGACTTAAACAAGCTCCTAGGCAGTGGTATAAACGTTTTGATACGTTTATGATTGATAAAGGGTATATACGCAGTAGATATGATAATTGTGTGTACTTCAGACAGTATGGTGATGGGACTTTTATATATCTATTGCTGTATGTTGATGATATGCTAATTGCCTCTAAAATAAAAGTTTAATTAGCATGTTGAAATCTCAACTCAGTAAAGAGTTTGAGATGAAAGACTTGGGTGCAGCAAAGAAAATACTGGGCATGGAGATCCACAGGGATCGGAAGGAAGGTAAACTATACTTATCTCAAGAAAGGTACGTTGAGAAAGTACTAAATAGATTCAACATGGGGGACTGCAAGGCAGTATCTACTCCACTTGTTGCACACTTCAGACTGTCTGCGGAATGCTGTATGCAAACAGAGGAAGACATCAGTAGAATGTCTAAAGTACCTTATTCTAGTGCTATAGGGAGCTTAATGTATGCTATGGTTTGCACTAGACCTGACTTATCACATGCTGTAAGTGTGATAAGTAGATATATGCACAATCCTGGGAAGGATCATTGGGAGGCTGTGAAATGGATCCTTCGATATCTGAAGGGTACTGCTAGGAAGGGGTTGGTGTTTGATAGAAACAAAGCTGTTACGTCTGATGTAACAGGCTTTGTTGACTCTGATAATGCTGGGGACTTGGATAGGAGGAGGTTCATATCTGGGTACATCTTTACCATGTGTGGGGTTGCTATCTCCTGGAGAGCATCACTGCAATCTATTGTAGCCTTGTCTACTACAGAGGCTAAATATATTGCTGCTACTGAAGGGGTGAAGGAAGCTACCTGGCTGAGGGGACTGGTAATTGAACTTGGAGTACCACACTCTACCACTGTGGTATATTCTGACAATTAGAGTGCCATACATCTGACCAAAAATGATGCCTATCACTCGAAGACCAAGCATATCAGCGTAAAGTACCACTACGTGCGAGACACGGTTGCTGCAGGAGAGATAGTGGCGAAAAAGGTGCACACTTCAGAAAATCCTGCTGACATGTTGACCAAGCCTCTACCTATAGCTAAGTTCGAGCATTGCTTGGACTTAGTAGGCATCCACAGCCACTGAGGGCCCTGCGGGGCATAGCCCCATAGGGGGCATCACCCTTTAGGGTGAGACGACGGCGATAGAAAGTTGAAGATTGGAGATTTTGGTCCAAGGTGGAGATTGTTAGGTTTTATGGCCCAAAATCTCGAGTATCGGCACGGGGAACCCATGCTGCACAGACACGGGCGTGCCAAGACGAAGAGCCGAAGACGGAGCAAACAGCAAAGTGGCACGGGGGTGCCGTGCCACGTGGCACGGTCGTGCCCCGGCCAATTTTTTTGCCGCCTTGTTTTGGCGGCTAGGGTTTGGCGTTGAGGGTGTTTTCTCTGCGGCAACTAGGGCTTTTCCAAGGGGGGAAAACCTTATTTTTCAGACCCTATAAAAGGAGGGTCAGGCCTAGGTTCTAAATTACTTCATTACTCATAAACACATTGAGAGGTAAAAGTAGTTTGCGAGAGATTACAATAGAGAGAGATTGTAAGTCTGCTCTTAGATCGAATTACTGAGGTGATTGTGATCGTGGTGTACTTTCCTGCTCATAGTGTATTGTTTTGGTGCTGTCGCCGTCCGTGGTTTTTCCCACATTGGGTTTTCCATGTTAAATTTCTGTGTTCTTATTCTCTTCCTATTATTCTGTTGTATTGTTGATTGAATTTTTGATTTTCTATTGCATCCTATCGCTTCCGCTATACTGTTACTCTGATATTAATCCTAACATCATGTCAACTTTGTAAATAGTATAACTTTACTTAAAATTGAAGAATAATATATTTTCATGTTGAACAATAAATCGTGTTGATTTTGGTTTGAAATTGATTCTATCTATGTTGGGTTCGTATTTCTCTCAATAAAACTTTTGGTTAGATTCAGGTCGAGTTATTGTGTCAAGTTACGCTTTACTAACAGTAGTCTTACCTACCTAACTAGCTTTTTCAATCTCTTGAATAATGTCTATATCATATTGTTTGACTTTGGTTTTATTCTGTGTTAATTTGCAAATTAAGGAGGTACTTGGTTCTTAGTAAATTTCCGGTTCGTATGGAGGCCAAAATTACAGTTGCATTTTGCAAGAAGTGAAACAAGCAAATAAAGCAAACGACCAAACAACTAATTTTTTTTTTTCCATCCACCAGTTGAAAAATTTTGATATAATTTCATAATTTATTCAAAAATGCTAATGAAAAAGTTAGACACTGTTATAAATATTTATCCAAGAGTTAATTTATCAAAAATTATTTAAAACAATTAATGTTATGGCCTAGTTAAAATGCTAAATATTTTTCGAATGTTACAGTGGAAAAGAATAATGATAAATTATTGATATAAATTATTATAATTATATATAAAACGACTAGATTTAAGATTTAAGTGATTGTCAATCTCAAGTGCTCCCATGGATAATAATGGGAAAAATAACAATTGAAGAAATTGGGCGGGAGGGAATCTACATGTGTAGGGCCTATTCTTTTTCGCGATAAGATACAGTTGTAAGCTGTAAGAAGCTGTAAGAAGGTGTACGGAGCTGTAAGGAGCTGTAAGAAGATGTAAGGAGCTGTAAGAAGATGTAAGGAGGTATAAGGAGTTGTAAGAAAGTGTAAGCAGATATAAGGAGTACGCAGATGTAAGGAGCTGTAAGCAGCTAATGTAAGAAGTTGTTGAATTGTTGAAGAGTTGTATAGTATAATTTGTAGACATGTATGCATATTATTGGTATATGTATGATTCGTGAAATAACGTGTAATATATTAGTCATATTTATGGAATAAATTTGATACCATCAGTAAACAAATTATTTCTTAATATTATTGAAACAAAATTTGTTTCTTTTACAATGAACATTTTGGATGAGAAATAATAACATTAAAATAATATACTCATTGAAAATAGATCTTTAACCAAGTAAATTAAGCAATAATAAAATATATTAAACTCCACAAATTTTTTCAACCAAAATTTCCTACACTTCAGGTGATTTCTTATATTTACATTAGTCTAATCTTCCAATGAGCAAAGTATAATTTAAAAAAAAAATCTCACAAAATTGAATGGAACTTGTAAAATGAAATTCTATTTTAAGTAAACAATTTTAAATGAGACAGGAGCAGCAACTTGAGATAATAGTTTTTCTGTTGTACTCTCTACAAATTTATTATTTTGCATAACAAGCGCATATCAATCTCAACAAGTGAATCAAATTTGGAATGACCACCAAATGTTCAACTGTATAGTGATAGTACCAAAATTACCATGGATAACCTTATGGATGAAATAGCTATAACGCTTTCGTCACATGTAGTTGAAGAGTTTTTATATATGATTCAGACTTAGACATGAATAAAAGCTTTGCATTATAATTTTAAAAGCATGTTCACTTATTTCATCTATAATAACATATATTGTTCATGTCGAAACTTAAATATAATTTACGTCGTTAAATTCTGTTTAACGTTGTGTTCATAACATATTCACAAATTCTGTATATTGGTAGTATAATAAAAAATATATATACATATTTCTGTAATTACTAGAACAACAATAAATAAATGTTATACGAAAATGCACATGGGATGTAAGAAGATGCAAGACGGTGCAAGAAGATGTAAGGAGATATAAGAAGATGTAAGAAGTTGTAACAATTATGTTAAGGATGTAAGAAGCTGTAAGGAAATGTACGAAGTCATAAGCTATTAGTAAATCCTCCCAGACGCAAAAAAAAAAAGGGTTGTAATACAATGCAAAATGGCACATTCTACTGCAGTATGAAATCAGACTTTGAGGGTAATCTTCGGAGAACTGAAAAACCATTGAGAAAAGGACTATCTATATTAATTATATTATTTACCTTTCTTTTTAAAAAAATGGAATATAGAATACAACAATATATATTTTTGAATAATATTTTGCTTGCTTTTGTCAAGTGTCATATCACTATCTATTAACAAAAAAAGTGTCATATTGCTACTGGTTATGATTTTATATCTATCGATATCGTAATTTTTCCCAACGTTTCCGTTACCATTTCCTCTTCTTCTGAATCAAATACTTGCTTCTTCTTTGGCGCAAAATTTACTACGTACTCATATATTTTTTTAAAATTCGATAAGTGAATCATATATCTATATTTTTTTTTGATTGAGAATCATATATTTATGTTACGTACAAAGTTAAGAGAGTTTTATGGTGTACAACTTTTGTTATACCTTTTTTTGTGAGTTGAAAAGAGGGGGCGTATTATTGCTGCAGATCCATTTCACAAAGGGATTGAACACCCCTTGGGAAATTGTCAAAATACAGTTGTTCGTCCCCATTTTCAGGGCATAATCTAGCAATCAGATGCGCCATAGTATTGCCCCCCTTTTGACATGACCAGCAAGAAGAGAAGAACAAGAAACAATTTTGGCCCTAATGTCCTCCAATATTAGATCAACAGGTGCTAGACCTCTCTTCCCAGAGTGCAACTCCAACACAATCCTATCATAATATCCTATCATAATTTGCCTCCAAGGTTCTTGTGAGTAGGGGTGTGCAAAAAAAACCTGAAACTGAAAACCGAACCGAAAATCGAATCTAAAAACCGGTTAATTCAAAAAGTTGTTCAAAAAAAAAAAAAACGGTTTGGTCAACCGAACTGAAAAAATTTTCAGTTTTCGGTTTGGTTACGATTCGGATGATTTGAAAATTCGGTTAACCGAATCGAAAATAATTTTATTTTTATAAAACTTATACATAAAAAATAAAAAAATTAGGTAAGAATGTGCACTTTTTTAATTATTTATAAATGATAACCAAAGTTTTATTTTTATAAAAAAGTTTTAATATTAAAAAAATGAAAAATTTAGGTAAGAAAGTATACGTTTTTTATTATTTGTGAACAGTTAACTGGTAACCGAATCGAAAAATTGGGTAACCGAACCGAAAAATTGGTTAATCGACTTTTTCGGTTCGGTTACGGTTCGGGTTTTGGACGAACTGAAATTTTCAGTTAGCCGGGAAACGGTGAATCAAATTTTTCGGTTCGGTTGCGGTTCGGAATTTTTTTGAACCGAAAAACCGGTTAACCAAATTTTCGGTTAACCGAAATTTCGGTTAACCGGTTTTGCACACCCCTACTTGTGAGACCATAAAGAATAGCAGCTGCTTTTGCTTCCTCAACACTCCATTTTGCAGGCACTCGCGAGCACACATCAAAAGAATTTCTCCTCACTCATTTCTAACAACAAAATCGAGGCCCACTGTTAGTCCAGCCGCCACATGAGCATCTGTGTTTACTTTAACCATGCCTGGCGGAGGCATTGTCCAACTTGCTGACGAAATGGTTTCGCTTGGAGACGTACCGCTCCCCAATTTCTGCATGTACTCAACCACTTCGTGAACCATCTTGAGATACCTGTGAGCCATTACTCCCTAAGGGGATTACCCCCATGGAAGGCCACCTCATTCTGAGCAACCCACATCGCCTAAGCAACTGTCATGACTGTAATGAACTTGTCTTCATCAATTTTCTCTGCAACCTAGGCAAGACATTGTCTCATGGACGTTCTCGGAGCCTCCTGCACAACATCAAGGAGATCAGTACTCTTCCATGCAAGCTGAACCCTTTCATAGTCAAATATAGCATGGAACAATGTTTCCCTTTCGTTCAAGAAGCATGGGCATTTCTCATCTTCAAGAATGTGTCGTCCCCGTAGTTCAGCTAAAACACCCAGAAGTTCCCATGAGGCCCGCTAGATGAAGTGCTTCAGTTTTGGGATGGTGTCAATCTGCCATATCCTACGCCACCATGTCCACTCCTCTATATTGGCTCTCTGAAACCAACTGGTACTATGACCAATTTTCCCCGACCAGTAGGCTGCTTTGACCGTGAATATGCCGTCTTTACAGGGCCACCAGTAGGGGTGTCATGTGGGAGCTGAGAGCTAATGGATAAGCTGAGTATGAGATCTGCATCCTCCTTCACGAAAGTTTACCGAATCAACTAACCTTCCACCCACCATTCTGCTTGTTAATAAGATCAAACGCTCTAAGCTCAGGTCAGGACTACATAAGGGCCTAGGAGAGCTTATATCTGAGGTAGGGGAAACCCATGGGTCCTCCCACACTCGGATGTTTTTGCCATCTCCCACTTATCACCTCAGTCCATCAATCAAAAGTGATTTTGCCCCCCATATAGATCTCCACGTAAAGCTTGGGTCTCATCCTCATGGTGCATCCAGGGTAGAGCTTCATGGGAAATATCTCGCCTTAAGGATCCTGAGAAGTAAAGTTTTGCCCCCATGCAATAACCTCCATATCTGTTTGGCTAGTAGAGCCTCGTTAAAAGTCTTCAGTTCCCTGAATCCCATCCCTCCCCCCATATGCTTCGGCAAACATAATTGATCCCAAGCTTTCCAATACATCCCCCTTTCGTTAGGAGAATTGCCCCACTAAAACTGAGACATAACGGAATGGATCTCTTCAAGGAGCCCATCAGGGAGCTTAAAAATTCTCATGACATACATGACATAAGTTGGAATGGCCTACGCAACCGCTTTCAAGAGCATCTCTTTTCCTAGCTTTGACAACAACTTTTCTTTCCATCCTTGGAGCTTCTTCCATATCCGCTCTTTAATATTGGAGAAAACAACCTTTTTGTACTTACTAATTATCGCTGGTAAACCCAAGTATTTCTCATGTCGGTCTACTTCCACTACGCCTAGGGTTTGTAGAATCTGTGCGCTTAGCTCACAAGACATATTCTTGCTGAACACAGTGCTCAATTTGTCAAAATTGACTCTCCGTCCAGATGCTCTTTCATACTGTCTGATTATATTAGCTACAACTGAGCATTCCTGCAAATTGGCTTTGACAAAAAGAATACTGTCATCTGTAACAAATAAATGAGTCACCTTGGTGGCATCTCTACAAATAGCCACTCCATAGATCTTACGCTCCGCTGCTGCAGACTCAAGCAACGTAGAGAAGACTTCTGCACAGAGTAGGAGCAGATAAGGGAAAATCGGATCGCCTTGTCTTAACCCTCTCTTGGGCTTCACATAGCCACGATGGCATCCATTGACAAGGAGCTCGAAAGAAACTGAAGATGGGCATCTATGCACCAGCTTAACCCATTTGTCGCTGAACCCCATCTTCCTTATAACGTCCAGTAAAAAGACCCATTCGATCCTGTCATATACGTTACTCATATCCAGCTTCAGTGCACACTCACCCTTTCTACCCTTTCTTCTCTATTTCAGATTATGAAAAATTTCAAAGGTTACCAAGGCATTATCTATAATCAGTCGACCCGGAGCGAAGGCGCTTTGGATTTTCGATATAATCTTTTGTAACTGATCTTTCAACCAGTTTGCCATTGTCTTAGAAAGGATCTTATAAATCACGTTACACAAAGCAATTGGTCTGAACTGTGTTATGCTTGTGGGTTCTTTCACCTTCGGTATCAACACCGTGTTGGTTGAGTTGACCTCCTCAAGATTCAAATCCCCTCTTCAAGCTTTTTTCATAAAACTGCATACATCTAGACCCACAATATCCCAAAACTTTTGAAAAAATAATGCGTGGAAGCCATCTGGTCCTGGGGCCTTTATGGGGTGCATGTCAAATAACGCCTTTTGGACCTCTTCAACATTAGGTTCCCGCTCTAGATCATCGTTCATACGTGCATCCACGCCAGCACGGATACCCTCCAGGGCTGTAGCAATCTGATCAGGGTTGCTGGAATCAAACAAAGCACCACAGTACGTAAAAGGTAATAATCTGCTCAATATCTTCTTGTTTTTGCTTCCACTCCCCTGTGTCATTTTCCAGTCCTTTAATATGGTTCCTCCGTCTCCTGTCATTTGCTTTGTGGTGGAAGTAAGTAGAATTTTTATCTCCATCACAAAATTCATTGGCCTGAGCTCGCAGATACGCCATAGATTCCTCCTCCTTGTGCAGAATGTCTAGCTTCGTCACCAGCTCCTTGCATAGATTGATACAGTCCGCTGAAGATGGGAGTTTCTGGGCTTTTTTAAGTTTCTTTTCAGTCTCACGTATTTTCTTCTTAATATTGCCGAACTGTTGTTTACTCCATGCTTTTAGCTTCTGTGCACAAGCAGAGACTTTCCCACGTATCCCCTCCCCAACAGAGTTTTGCCAAGCTTCCATTATCATGTCCTGATATTCATCTTTAGAGAGCCACAGTGATTCAAATTTAAAAGGCCTTTCGTCTTCTTCCACCCATCATTTGTGCTCTATTTCCAACATTATTGCACAATGGTCCGAGCGGTATCGTGGAAAGTGTGACACTCTAGAATTCGGGAACGAGTCACTCCAATCCTCATCGCCCAAGAAACGGTCAAGACACTCTTTAATGATCTTGCCTTCTTTTGTCCTCTGTTGCGACGTAAAAAAAAAAAAAAAAAAATCATCCGAAGCACTGAGATCTTTGAGTCTACAAAAATCCACCGCCTCCCTGAATTCATCCTTTTTTCCCCTTACGGGGGCGTCCCCCATCCTTCTCCGTCTCGTATAGGATCTCATTGAAGTCGGCAAACATAGTAAGGGTGTGTTGTTTTATTCTTTAGCTGCTTCATGAGCATCCAGGTCTTGTACTTCTTGTCTATCTCCGACCACCCATAAATCCCAACTACACCCCACACAGGCTTATCATTCTCTAATACTTCAGCAAAGAAATGGTGATTGTCATAGGACAAAATATTAACATCCAGGTTGTCCCACCAAAAGCCCATACTCCCGAGCAACCTTTACTGCTAAGGCCCACACCATTATTAAAACCACGTCGATTGCAGATTTTCATGAGATCATAGTCAGCTCCCATTGTTTCCATGAGAAAAACAATGTTAGGGCGTTCCCTCCAACACCAATCTTGGAGGGTGTCAACTATCAAGGGGTTGCCAAGCCCTCGACAGTTCCAACTTAAGGCCTTCATGGTCCTAGGCAGGCCCGGTTCTCGCCACGTCCCGCTTCTTGTTCATTGGTAGCAGAAGCTATCTTCTCCTTGGCAGGTATCAGTTGCGCCTCATTTAAGTCTCCCTTTAAACTCTTCTTTCTCACCTTGATCACTTTCTAACCTGTGGCAGTGGGCTGGTGTCCCATGTTGAAGGCCAGCTCGTCCATGCTTACAGGGAGAGGGGTCTGAAGGGTAACATCTTTAGTAAATTCCTCTGGTCTTTTTGTGATCTCCGCATTTAGATCTTTTTCTCCTCCTCTTTTGCTCGAGGTTGTCCCACCGTCATTTAGGGAATTAGGTTCGTCCAGCCCTTTCCTCCTCATAACTAACTCAGTAATAGTGGTCGAATAATCCCCAATTACAACATGTCTTCCCTCAAGTTTACCAGAGTCCAGAGAGCCCCTTTCATGAGGTACAACTTTGTTAGCGTGGGTTCTTGGAGAAGAAACATTGGAGATATCAAGCAAAGAGGTCCTCTGTATTTGAGGTTTTGTGGCTCTGACAATTTTTTCCTTGCTTTCTATATATATAGGGCTCATCTGCTTGATTTCAGCACGTAACTAGGGTCCAAATAACCCATCTTGCTGCTCCGTATCTCCACACATTCACGCCTCATGTCCCATACACCCACAGTGGAAGCAAAAATTCGGGAGGCATTCGTACTTTCTGTCCAGCCACTGATTCCCTCTCTGTGTCTTTAGGGGCAATCCAGGGCGTAGTGGTTCTGACACTCTCAGCACAACCCTAATGTGTATATACGTCCCCCATCCTCTCTCAGGTCTGCCTCTATGGACTGCCCAATCATGCTTCCGGTTTTCATACAGTTCCGTTTATTTTGCATCGTGAGGGGTACTCCAAAGATTCTAATCCAGAAGGGCGAGGTGGAGAAGTCAATGTCCTCGACTCTAGCCTCAGCAAACCATTTTTTTAGTATTAGATGGTTACCCATAATAGTCCATGGTCATCCATTGGCAATCTTCCTGTAGTCCTCCTCGGCTCAAAATTTGCACAAAACGTGTTCTCTGTAATATCGGCAATGGCAACTCCTATCCTCAGATTCCAGGCCCGTTGTAACATGCTCTTGACTCCATTCTTATTAACAATTCTGTCAGCCAGAACTCGTCCCACAAGAATAAGCTGATTGAGGGTCATTTCGAGATCTTCATCAACATCCAATTCCAGGGTTTGTTCTCTGCCCCCCATAATTGTTGCGTGAATGTGACCAACTGTTCAACATTGCTTTGTTCTATGCCTTTAAAATTCTCCATTGGGAGTAGATGAAACGCGCAAATCCAAGACACCAAAGCACAAATCAGGAGTAGCTACTGGCATATTAAGGGTAAAACCCTAGAAAAACCCTAGGTGGGTAGAGAGAGCTCTACGGTCCAGGGAGCAGTAAATAAATATATATACATATTTCTGTAATTACTAGAACAACAATAAATAAATGTTATACGAAAATATATATGAGATGTAAGAAGATGCAAGACGGTGCAAGAAGATGTAAGAAGATGTAAGGAGATATAAGAAGATGTAAGAAGTTGTAAGGATTATGCTAAGGATGTAAGGAGCTGTAACGAGATATAAGAAGCCGTAAGCTGTTAGCTAAATCCTCCCAAACGCAAAAAAGAACAGGGTTGTAATACAATGCAAAATGGAACATTCTACTGCAGTATGAAATCAGACTTTGAGGATATTCTTCGGATAATCTTCGGAGAGCTGAAGAACCATTGAGAAAAGGACTATCTATATTAATTACATTACTTACCTTTCTTTAAAAAAAAAAAGGAATATAGAATACAACAATCTATATTTTTGAATAATATTTTACTTGCTTTTCTCAAGTGTCATATCACTATCTATCAAAAAAAAAAGTGTCATATTACTACTGGCTATGATTTTATATCTATCTATATCGTGATTTTTCCCAACCTTTTCGTTACCTTTCTCTCTTCTTCTGAATCAAATACTTGCTTCTTCTTTGGCGCAAAATTTACCAATGTACTCATACATTTTTTTTAAATTCGATAAGTGAATCATATATCTATATTTTTTTATATCGAGAATCATATATCTATATTAGGTGCAAAGTTGAGAGAGTTTTATGGTGTATAACTTTTGTTATACCTAAATTACCGTTATTGTTAAATTTATTTCCCATTTATATTAACAAAACGCGTGTAACAACCAAGTAAAACGGATAAGTTCATCAAATTAACGACAGAATATTAATTTTAAAAAAGGAAGAAAACTATGTGAATAAGATTCGCTTTCTTTTGAAATTCCCCAGCTAACATATTAGATGCTCCTCCTCCTCCCTAGACCACAGTTTTGTATTCATTCCTTCTTTCTTTTTCTTGTCTAGTTTATTGGAGTTGCTACTGGCAAATTATAGCCAGTAATAAGCGCCTTATACTTTGATTCGTTTAGTTAATTTGAATTTCTAATAATATTGTTAGTTTATCCTAATAAATTTTTTCTCACTGTGAAAGTTAGATTTCTCTCCTTCGTGTGTGAATTAGGGTTTCTCTCCTTCTTGTGAGAGTTATGGTTTTTCTTTTTAGGATTTTGTTTCTAGCATTTTGTGCAATGTATTTCTCTTGCCTATTTGGGCAAGTTTTATCAGGGTTATTGAGCCAGTTAAAGAGTGTTTTTCTGATTTATCAGTTGGTTTCATTGTATTTGATTAGAATGATTCAAAAATGAAGGTCCACATGGATGGATTAAGATAATGTTTCTTTCAAGTTAGATATATTATATCACATAGAGACCTATTTTATAGCGTTATACAATAGCTCGTCCAAGTTTGGGAAAGACAATCTAAAGTAGGACGCGGTTTGTGGCGAGAATAGTGTTACAAGTTTAGAGTCGGTCGGAAATATATTTACAATTAATTTTGTTGAAATAGAGATGTGTTTTGATACTTTAGATCCATTCTTATGAGAAAATCATCAAAATAGATGCCATATAGCTTTTTATTAATAAATTTTCTTTTTCTGTCAAAAAAAGGAAGAAAACTGAGGATAAATTAATGACCTTAAGGGGTTTCCCATATCACCTGCTAACCATTTGTCTTGCTCTACACCTCCAACCAAGCCATGAATGTAAATTACCATTTACCACCCAGATTTATCTCTCTTGCCATTAGCCCTCTGTATTATGAGCGAAATTAACCAACCCCCCCCCCCCTTTCCCCTCCAAATCTTTTGCTGTAGCATGTGAAGGATTATCTAACTGATAATTGGCGGCCATACTTCCATGCAAGTCAAGATCGATCTATAGCCACACTGTCGTCTTTTTGCAACTTCCAACTAATATAATTTTGGCATAATTAATTAGCCCAATGCTTCCTACTCGCTGTGTCTACCTTCCACCCATGAAAAATATGGAAGGCCGTTCACCAACATACTCAATCCCTATTAAGTAAGAGTTGGATGCGGACAGCTAATTAGGGCTAGTAATATCTCGACTTCAAGTTCTGTGAATGTAGAAAATTTATAATGGAAGAATTCTATTTCTTATTAAGCTAATAGTAACTCGTTTTAAGTAAAATAGAGGATCAAAGACCACAAAAATATATTATATTAGAATTTAATATAAATATGATGAAATAAAATCACTATTGAAATATCTTACATAATAATTAGCATGGAGTTACTTTCATTAAAAGCCTAGGAGCTTCTTTTCGGGATCTCAAAGAAAAACCTTAGCAAATAAGTTATTGTTTACAGAAATATGAAATTCTTAGCAACTTAGATACAAACATAAAGTGTATATATAATCACATATTCACTTTTTTTTTTTTAATTCTTAGCAACTTAGGGCCTATTCTTTTCGTAGGTAAATTGTGGTGGATTAAAGGGTGAAATAGGTTGATGTACGTTGTAGTAAGTTGGAGTGGATTGATGTTGATATTTTAAAATTTACCCACGAAAAGAACATGCCCTTAGATGCAAATATTTTTTTTTTGTAAGAAAGATAAGCAATACAGTCTAGGCAGCCCTTCTCTCAAGGGTTCGCCCTAGATTATCCTCATAGAGGACAGAAAGAAGGTCCTTGTGTGGGACTACATTCCAAACAACCTTGGAATGTAAGAAATGACCAAACTTTACCAGCTAATCGACTGCGCAGTTACCCTCTCTAAAAATATGATAAATAGTAACCTTGTTACATAGATGAGTGAATGCTAATATATCTTCCACAAGTACTTGAATTTCCCATAGGGGGTGAATATGTCCTTTAACTGCTTGGATGAGGATTTTGTTATCGCCTTCAATGTAGATATGAGTGAATTTGGCATAGACTATGACTTTAATACCATTACGCATTGCTGTGGCTTCTGCTACTAAGATTGATGATCTTCCCAAATTGAATGCTGACGCTTGGATGAATTGTCCTTCCCAGTCACGGATGATGAATCCTCCTGCTGCACCTTGTGAAGATTTGGATCCATCAAAATTGATTTTGATGAACCTCCCTTGTGGTTTTTTCTATTCTACCCAATATGACTTCTTCCGATTGGTGGTTGAGAGAATTGGGTGAGGTGGTTGAAACGAGTGGGTGAGGTGGTGCCTAATGCGCCATTCAGCCGTAGCTTTTTTGGCTCTTATCAAGGCCATGCCTGGATTTGGCATTTCCTTACCAAATATCATATTCTTTCGTGTTTTCCATATACTCTATAATAGGGCAACTAATCTATCTATTTTAACTGCAGGACCGGCAGTCCTGGCGTCACTGAGCATTTGTATTATACCCAGGTGTGGGTCAAAAGAGATTGTGGAAAACTGATAATCTCCAACACTTATGTGAAATAGAATATCCCAAAAATAAATGGGTCGTGTCTTCCCGTGTTGCATTACAAAAAGGGCAATTTGAGTCCATGGACATACCTCGTTGGGCCAAGGTACCTCTTGTTGGCAGTGATGCATGGCAAATTTGCCAAAGAAAAATTTTTAACTTTGGTATAATATCTAAATTCCAGATTCATTTAAATTCCCATGTAAGTGGGTTGACTAGGTCAAGGCCATGTGCGGCCCAAGTCACTGATTTAGTGAAAAACTGGTCATCTCTAGAAAGTCCCCAACACACAGAGTCGGGAATAGAATTAACAGGAATAGGGGTGGCGAGAATCCACTGTAAGTGGTCATGGTCAACTAGTAGACTGAGCTGTGCCTTGTCCCATTCGTTGGTTGTCGTTATAAATTGTGACACCTTAAGAGAAGTATCAATGCGGGAAAGGTCCCTAATGTTGAGCAGATTGGCTAAACTGTCATTGGTACACCAATTATCGAGCTAGAAGTTGATATTAACTCCATTTCCCACTTTAATTTCCACCTGACTCCTTTCCGAAATTGTTGTCGGTTGTTAAGGATACACTTCCATGCCCAGGAGTCGTGTTTTTTTAGCTTTGTGGGCAAAGAAGTTTGCATCAAGCTGATATTTTGCCTGCATTTGTTCCACCCATAAACCATGACCATGGAACAGTTTCCAGGTTAATTTGCTTAGAAAAGCACTATTAACTGCTTCTATTTTCCTAAGTCTAAGACCTCCCGCTTTCTTGGGTTGACAGATTTTATCCTAGGAGACCATGTGCATCCCCTTATTTCATGGGATTTTTTCCAGAAAAAAATCTCTGCCTATTTTGTCTATCCGGCGGCGGGTTTTTTTAGGCAATTGAAAGCATTGCATTGTGTGTGCAGGCATTGATTCGATATGAGATTGAATTATTGTCATCCTTCCTGCCTTAGAGACATGTCTGGTCTTTCAAGTTTGTAATTTTGCAGCTGTTCTATTTACTAAGTCGGAAAAGGTTTCTGTTTTCGGTTGACCCTTAAAAACTGGACAGCCAAGGTAGTTACCAAGATTGGCTTGGTGCGTAATGTTAAAAATGGATGATACTATTTCCTTGTCATGCAAAGCGGCATTACTGGAGAATGTTAATGATGATTTCTGGAAATTAATAAGCTGGCCGGAATTTTGCCAGAAGTTACTTAGAATAGCCCTTAACTCATGACAGGATTCCAGATTGGTTTTGCCAAAAAGAAGATATCATCGGTAAAAAGCAAACATGGGATCTTAGCAACTCGCGGTGAAAGCTTGTAACCAATCCCGTACTTTTTCCGGCCAAGCGCTTTACGGAGGGCTCTGGTTAACATTTCCATGCATAAGATGAAGAGATAAGGGGACAGAGGGTCCCCTTGTCGATTACCTCTGGTAGGTGAAAAGAAGCCGCATACATTGTCATTAACTATGACCGAGTAAGAAACAGTAGAAATACATTCCTTAATATGGTCTATCCACTTGGAATGAAATCCCAAACTGCGTAAAGTATTAAATAGGAAATTCCATTCTACCCTATCATATGCCTTTTCCATATCAAACTTGAGTGCGACCCAAGCTTTTTTCCCTTTCATATTTTTGAATTTGTTCATGATTTCATGCGTGAGAAGAATATTGTCATGGATGGAGCGTTTAGGCACAAAGGCACTTTGGGTCGGATCAATTATCTTCTCCAGAATCGGGCGCATTCGATTAGCAAGAATTTTTGAAATAAGTTTGTAGACTGTGTTGCACAGGCTAATGGGTCGGAACTGGATAGTGGTTGTTGGCTGACTCACTTTTGGAACAAGTGCAATGAGCGTGTGATTAATCTATTTGAGTAATTTGTCATCCTCAAAAAAGGATCTTATAGCTCGGCAGACATCCTTTTTAATAACATGCCAGTGATCTTGAAAAAAAGCCACGCCGAAGCCGTCAGGTCCTGGAACTTTAAACTTATCCATTTGGAAAAGGGCTTCCTTGATTTCTATGTCTTGAATGGGCTGTAGTAATCTTTGATTATCTTCGGTAGTGACTACATTAAGCATTTCCAGAGCAGTACCTGCCTGAGCAGATTTGAACTTAGCGGTAAAATCAGTTATAAACATTTTTTCAATTTGTTCAGATTCATCTACCCAGACTTCCGAAGTATCCTTAACTCTCGTAATCTTGGTACGGGTCTTTCTTGCCTTCATAGACTGATGGAAAAAGCGGGAGTTTCTATCTCCATTTACGAGGCAGTCTTTTCTTGCAAAAATCCCCCAATATTTTTGGTTAAAGAGGTGCATCTTTTCTCGTTGCTTAATGAGTCGGTCATGCCAGTTATTTAGGCGCACAATGTTGGGGTCATGGACTAACTTGGCTTCTATATAAAGAAGGCGTTCCATATTCCTTTCCAGCTTATGCTTAAAGTTTCCAAACGTGCGCTTACTCCATGATTTGAGGTCCATTTTTGTTTTTTTCAGTTTCTGGACAAATTGATATATAGAAGTACCTTATACTCTCATCTTCCAATGTTGCTTGTCAATATTGTGCGTGTCTTGGTAATGTACCCAGGAGTGCTGATATTTAAAATTTGTGCCCCTTCAAGGCGGGTGTGCTGGGTCTGTATTGAGTAGCACAAAGGCATGATCGGAGCATGTAAAGGGGCCATTATTGACTATGTAGGAAGGAAAAAGTTACGCGCAGTCCTCACTGAGCAGAACTCTATCAAAATTTTCATATACAAGCTGTCCGCGTATGTTTTTCTTCCGCATAAAAATCCGCCCTTGGACGTTTGCATCAATACTTCGAGTGCAATTTAAGAAATTAGTCAGGCGTCGAGTACGAGATATACTTAAAGGAGTGCCACCCATCTTATCAGAAGAGCATAACATTTCATTGAAATCTCCCATAATACACCAAGGTAAGGAAATTGAGGTGCTCGGTTGATTAAGGTGGTGCCAAAATTCATCTTTATCTCTTTCTTGTGCTGGAGTATAAACTGCTGATAGTAGGAAACGTTTATTATTAACTTTATCAACAATATGACAATGAATCTCTCTATTATCTGTGGCAAGAACATCAAGGTCGATGTTAAGGGACTTCCATAGGCACCAAATGCCCCCCATGATTGACAGATGGGATGATATGGTGGTGGGGAAACCCCAATTGCTTTATAATAAAATCCATATTTGGTGCATTAACCATAGTTTCAAGTAGTAACATAACATCGGGTTGGATAGTTTGATTAATGAAAGCAATTTCGCGTCGTAATTGATATTTTTTAGCACCTTGAACATTCCAGCAAATAACTTTCATGGAAACCAATAATGATAACAGATGTGTCGATGTAAACTCCAAGCAACCTGTGACAGTTGAGGGATAGGGGCGATCAGAAAGAGAGTAATTTCCAAATACAAGAAGGTAAATGGACAATACATTGTTACACAAACAAATTGCGCTAATGCATGAATCGATAAAACAGAAATATTCTTCTTGACCCAGCAAGTGGCATTGATAGAGTTGAAGCTGCGCAGCATAGATGGCAATCCCCAGCAGGCAACACTCGGCCCAATTAGCGCAAGCACAAGGCAGATAAAAACTCGAATGGGCTCACAACCTGCGTCAACAGAAACTGCCCAAAGCAAGTACACAGCATGGAATGTACAAATAAGATCCAAATATGGCCATGCCATTGCTAACAGTAAAGCCTGCTACCAAACATAAAGTGTATATACCATAACATATTCACAAAATTTTTTTAAAATACGCGTTTTCTATTAAATTTAAAAATCACTTTTTTTAAAATTCACAAATTACGTATGTAGTATGAGAAGAATTATTTTATTCCTTGCGTCGCAAGCATCTGAGGGCGGTGAAATGCATATAAGAAGGAAGGATGCCCACTCACACCCGCATTTTGAGTTCCTGGAAAGGAGGGGACTTTTTCTCCTCCCTCTCTCTCTTCCCTGTTCGTCCTCTGTTTTTTTGAAATCGCACAATAGACTTGTTCCTAATCTCCTACCAATCTCTCTCCTTCCTTCCCCTCCCCTGCCCCTACGTCTCTGTTTCTCTCTCCTAACAATTTCATATCTCTCTGTCTGTCTCTCCTCCATATCCCGGCAATGACTACCGTTACCGTCTTTGTTGACCAACACTTGGCTCACGATCTCGACAATTTCTTCATCCCAGATCAGGTATTCCCTCTCTCATTTACTGGGCTTTTTAAAAATCTTTAATTGAGATCTGTTTTGTCATTGATCAATGGTTATTGGGTTGATGTCAGATTAGGGTTTGTTTTCCTAAATGAATTCGCTAATTTGATTTACCAGTTTGATCGTTCACAAATTCAAATTTGGGTACATTGTTGTTTGCGGGGTTTGATCGGATTTCTGAAATGAATTCGCTTTAGATTTATCAGTTTCATCATGGCAAATTCAAATTTGGTTGATTGTTGTTTGTGGGGTTTGATTGAATAAACAGGGAAAATTAAAGGGTGTGGAGGAGGAGAGAGAAAAGGAGGGTCAGGATCAAACGAGCGCTAACGCGATTCATGATGGGGTATGTGCCATCTGTTTGGATAGTATCCAACTTCAAGAGACTGCCCTTGTAAAAGGTTGCGAGCATGCTTACTGGTTTGTCCTCCTTTTTTCATTCTTCTTATTTATTATGCTAATTGACGGCTTAATTGTTGTCAATGTCAGCTATTTGTAATTGCTTTGGTGATATTTGCTTTTGGGATTTGGTCCAAGTCAAATATTTAGGGAGAAAAATGAGATATGGGATAGTAATAAATCTACCATCTTCAAAACTCTAAAAGTTTCAAATTGATACTTGACCGAACCAATCAATGCAAACTTTGAGTAAATGTCCTTGAAGGCTTGGACAATCACATTAGTCTCTCAAAATTAAACCCCAAATTGGGGATTCCAATTAATCTGAACAGTGGATCCTGAATTGTGTGTATGGAAGCCAATAGGTGATCCTTGAAACACTATCCAAGAAGATTATTCCGATCAAATTAATTCCAAATTTCCAATCGGTTGCTGTAACCTTCACTGCAAACGAATTTGACAATCTAGGTTATGGAGATGGATTTGGGTTGGGTTTGGTATGGATTTCCCTGTGAACACAACCTTGGAAGCTCCTTGTATTCCATTTATGGTGAAAAGGGTGTAAATAGATTATATTGTCCCCCCCCCCCCCCCCCAAAAAAAAAACCCAGATTTAAAGTTAAGTAGTTGACTGATTTGTTTTTCATAATTATGTCTCTTATTTCTTATTATGTATGCAGTGTGACATGCATCCTTCAATGGGCCACATACCATGAGCATCCGAAATGCCCCCAATGCAAACATCCATTCGAATCTCTCAGTGTCCATCGGGCACTTGATGGCAGGTATATCTTGGAATAACCTTTTTTAATGAATAATGCGTCGCTAATACATGCTTATTATCATCGTGGTTGAGGTCTCAAAAGTTGTCAGTTGAAATGTCTTTAGTATTCGAATGTTTTTTGTTCATTCATTGTTTTGCTGGCATCATGGACTATGTTTTTGTCATTTTCATTTCCTTTCGCGCCGTCCGCCCGGGAGGAGGAGGGTTAATCCAATCCTGTCAACTAACTGTGTTGTTTGATGAACGATCTGGAGTAGTTAGATTGTTGTCTCTGGCATAGATAGCTATCTCTTAGGAATATAGCATTGTAAATTTGTTCCAAAACACGTTAATTTCAGTTAAACTGTGTTATTCTATTGGGTAAGCAGAAAATGTAATTATTTTAGTGAGGCCATGTCCATGTGATGTGCTATTCGGTGAAGGTGCTTGCTTAATGCTAGTATTGACCTTGCAGCCTCCATGACTACTTGTTTGAAGAAAGTGTGTGCTTGCTTGTGAGAGCTACATGGTTTACTCCTTTGGGCGTGGAGTCTCCAGGTGATTTCTATGATGACCTGGATGATATTTTTTACTATCAATATCAATATCAATACGAATACGAGGATGAAAATGACGATGAGGAAGGTCTTGATGATGATTACTTCCATAACTCATCAAGCCCCAGGATTGGCAACCGAAGATGGGGAGATAATGGGTATATCAGGGCCGGTCGCCAGGAAGCAAGACCCGTTCATAAGCCCAACGCCAATGACTCCAGTATTGGGTCCTCCCGTCAGCGCAAGCACAAAGAGGTTGAGATGGAGTTAGATGCGAGCTCATCGCATGAGCCCAAGAAAAAGGAAGTCGGAAAGGATTTAATTGGGCGGCGTGCTAAGAGGGCACTTAAGCGGGAAGCTGCTAATAAGGCAGCTGCCGCAAAGCATCAGCAGCATTTAGTTAGGCTGGGTAGGCAGTGATCGTATATTCGTGGGGGCTGTTGTGCAAGAGTGCTAATGCAAGCCAGCAGCCTTTGTCTGTCACCACCAAACCTGTTGTACAGTTATCTCTTGGTTTTAGATATATATTATGCTCTGTAAAAAAAAAAAAAGATAATGGAAATCGTATGTATGTAGTCGACTAGGGCTGTTTAATTGATCGTGGGTCGTGGTTGTGTAGTCTCTCTGCAAATAGGTCTCTTAGTTTATCAATCTCACCAGTTCGGGGTGGCAACCTCATTTATGATCTAGTTTCTTGTGAATTCTTTGGATTTGTTCAAGTAAGCAATTGTTTCAGCTGACACATTATTGAGTGGTTTGGTGTATATCATTATATTCTCTGTATGTATTTCTTCCACCGAGTTCAACGTCGGGATGCATTGGGCCTGATACGGGCCTGATTATTGTTAGCTCTTCATGGCTAGGTTTTCTCCCAAGTTCCTAGCAAGTCAGAGCAAAGTGAATGGAGTCTTAACCCACATTCAGTGTCGAGCAGGGCTTGTCATGGTTCTATTGCTCTGCGGGGATCAAGGGGAGCTTGGGGACGAGATCTTCTTTTGACTAATACAAACAATCTCTCATTTTTTACAATTGTTGATAAAAGCCAAAGCGGCTGCAAATACAGGCGAAGGCAAGCAACAAAACATCAAACAGCAACCAAAACACCGAAAGCCACAACGCCTCATATCAAACTAACCCCAGGCAGTGCATACAGTTGCTCCCCCACCTTCAGCTATTAGTCCATCCAGATGTTCCACATGGTTAAATAGACAGATATTACCCACCCAAGCCGCCTCCTTAGTTGGTAAAGTCAGTTGACTTATAACAATCTCTCTTTTGTCACCCGATCAAAGTCGATGCCGAGGAAAACACAATGGAAAGTAGTGGTGGTTTCCTGTGTCCATGAACGGAGGAAGCCACTTGCATTTCTAACGGAGTTGGGTGGCCAGTCCCCACATCATGCTGTTGTTTTTTTTTTTTTTTTTTAATATTATTAGTTGGGTAAAATTTAAGATAGATGCTAGCGGGTATAATATAATTATACAAAGACATAACTATAGGCAAGATTACAACTTTTTTTTAAAAAAAAAAAAGAGACCACTGGATCACAAGAGGGCAGCTGGTAAATGATTTCTAAAAGCTGTGCATTATGCTCCATTTTGACTTATGTCTTACTTCTTAGCACTCAACGAGTTCTTCAAGTAATAGACTGTAACCCCGCTAATCTCTAATTACTAAATGAACTTAATCTGATTATTTATTATCATGGTTGCAGTAGAAGTCTCAACGGTTGGAGGGATTATTGTCATCCTCAGTCAAATGAGGTTATGTAAAAACCACACAACTTTAGGTAAAGCACATTACAAATCACAAGTTCAATTAAAGCTAAGCGAATTTGAGTCAAGTTCATACTGCAATTTAATTTTAACATAACGAAATACAATTTGACTAGGAGTCTCCTAAAACTCCACATTAGGCATGATTATTCAAAAGAAATACATTCAGCAGGTCTTGTAATACTCTGAGTATATCTTTAAAAGGATCGAAGTGACTACTTATAAGTGCAGTCTAAAGAATCGCCTAGTTAAGCGTGTTTGCTATGGAAAAATCTTGGGATGGGTGACCTTCTGAGAAATTTCTCAGGCAGCGTGAGCGATGACAAAACACGCGGAATGGCTGGTGTTGACGTGTGGGGCCAATCAATAATCATTGAAGTTGTTCTTGGTAACTGTCAGTAGCCCGTGAAAGGGTTGAGTCGTTACATATGATATTTATAAAATTAGCTTTATAAATATCACTGACATATTACACGTAATTTATTACCAACTTATTTCACAAATCATCCATTAAAAACCAAAGCAGATAAAAAAATCAATATGTATATAGTTTTTTAATAATTTTGCAACTACTTACATTTATCCTTACAACTTCTTTTAGCTTTTTTTAATCTTTTATTAGCTTCTTACATCTTCTTCCAATTTCTTACAATCCTTTCAGCCCTTTTCAACCTTTTACAACTTCTTACAATTCCTTACATTTTTCTACAGTTGTATAGCTGCATCTTATCGCGAAAAAGAACAAACGTGCTACCACCCCCTAGGAATTTAGCTAGCAAGAAATATGCAATTGCATCGATCATAAAGCCAATCTCATCCGCTAGCATTTTGCCTATCAAAGTCCAATGTCTATCATGCGGACCTTTCAAAATTAGTCACTAAATAGTTACCTGAAGTGATGACTACAGCCTGGCTCGAACTTTTAATGACAACTTGTTGCATCTAGCACTCATTTAGTGATCTAAAAGGATAACCTAGGTGGTGATATTGCGTATTTAATGACAAATCTAATAACTGTTACCAAAACCTTCAAGCTCATATTTGCCTACAAGAATGTAAAAACACGGGAAGATAACGCCCTTTATAGTGTGAGCACATCAAGTCTTTGTATGTTAATCCAATTTAGGTGCTTTAGTAGCCATCAGTAGCTGAGTTTTAACCTCTTGCTACCATTAGCATTTAATTGAACCTATTCTATGACATAACTAACTAGATGGGTGAAACGTTAAACGATAATTTGTATATAGTTGTATTAATTAATAACAATCATTCATTTCTAAACAAACATAGACAAAACAAAAATATCCTTGCGTATCGAAATTCATTGTCGTTTAGAACCTATTTGCCATATTGATGAGTTCATTAAGACATTCTCATGTTGTTATTTCATCATGTGTGGGGATATACGTGATAAACTTCATGCTTTTCCCGCTCCATGAAACTCCAATGTGGAAATTGTTCAAAGTTGTCACTAAGTGGGTCGATAAAGTGATGAGTACTCCAGTGTGAACTTAGCTGATAATGATGATTTATTTGTCTTAGGAGATCATTAAGTTCTTTAAGTAGATGGCAAAACTTGGTGGTATCCAAGGACAAATCTCAAGTAATTCACATATATATGTTATTAGTTGTGTTTGCCATCCAAGAACTTCAAGCTTGTTTAAATTTGTAGGTGCAAAAAAGATAAAAGTTTATAGAGAGTTAAGTATATTATCAAGTCTTCTGAATCCAATTCACTTATTAATGTGCACTAGCCGTCAATAGTTAACTTAAGATCTTTTGTGTTATCATTGATAATGTTTGAATTAATTAGTTTGTCCTATTGCATAACCAATTACATAAGTTAAATACAATTATGAGGCTAGTATCATGCATATACAGCTGTGACAGTAAGGACGATTTATTTCTGAATCAACGTCAAAACAACCAAAAATACTCCATGGACCCAAATTGACTACCGTTTATAACCTATTACCATATTGACGGGTGCATGTATATATTCTCATATCATTCTATCATTATGAGCGATTTAGGTTATAAACACGATATAATTTCCATATTGAGCCATGGACGTTGAAATATGCATGCACAACCATGGATAAATTTCTTTCAATTAAGCAATTCAAGGATTATACTCATCTTTAGCCTCCAACAAGGATGATTAAAATGCAATTGCAATGCCAATGTAACATTTCAAAATGCCACACAACAAACACATGTAACGCATCCTTATCAAGTGCATGTAGCCCATATCGAAGTATGGAAAGAAAAACCCTATCTGTTTGCCTTAGCTGGCTGCTTTAGCTCCTTATTGGGCCTCATTGGGCTGATGGGCTCCCTCCCTTTCACTATATATGTACACCTCTCCTTGCCCTCTTCTTCTTATTTGCTGTGTACATCATCTGCTCTCTCTTCTCTCTCTGTCTCGCTCTCTCTCTCTCTCTGCATCCAGGGCATTGTATTTTTTCTTTTTTGTTTTTAAGACAAACCAGCAATGGCTAACTCCTCGATGTCTCACTCTCTCTCTCCTCCCTCTGATGCTGAAGAACCCCGTGATGACTCTCTTCTTTCTTCTGTGATCCTCCACAAGAAAAAACCAATGCCGAGGCCCAACAACAAGAAGCCCAAACGAGGCGACGCTGCTGATCATACTGATGGTCCTGATCAGCCCATTTCATCCCCCAAGCCGGTGGAGGTTGCGGCCCAGTCAAAGCCCAGAGGAAGGCCCAAGGGCTCCAAGAACAAGCCGAAGTACGTTGAGCCCACAATCAAGACCCACCTACTTGAGATCCAACCGGGGTCCGACATTGTGGAGATGATCCACTGCTTTGCCCGGACCCAAAATGCCGGGGTCAGCGTGGTCAATGGGGTAGGCCGGGTCAGGAACGCCGCGGTCCGAAACCCTGTGGCCTATGAGCCCGCCAATGTCCTTGGTGGGACCCATGAGATTCTAGCGATCAACGGCATCCATGTGGGGCCCGCCAAGGTGAAGTTGGCAGAGGAGTCACCACAGCGGCAACCAGGTCAGGACGGATCAAGTGGCGGGTCCTACTCGTGCTTAAGTGGGCCCCAAAGCAGCTACTTGGTGGTCCAACTCGCAGTGCCCAGAGGGGCAGTTTGGGGTGGGGTGGTGACAGGTAAGTTGGTTGCTGCTAGTACTGTAATGCTTAACGTGTGCACTTTTGCCAACTATGAGTCTCATAGGCTCAGCTCGGATGATCTTGACCCGAACCGCCAGAACTCAAGCACTAGTGGCGACAGGTCATCAAGTGGAGGAGAACCGGATCAGGTGGGTTCGGGTCCGTCCTCGAGTGCGGCTGTTAGTGCGGATGATGGGCTCAATTGGGATCCGACTCTAAAAATGATGAGTCGCAAGCGAGCTCGAGTATCCGAATGTTAAGAATCCTTCTGATTTCAATTCTATAAAAGTAGTTTTGCGTTATGGTGAGAACACAGAATTTACCATAAATTATCATGGTAAATTTCTTTGTATTTTCAGGTCTTTTTTATTAGTAAGAATGTTGTCCGAGCGAAAGGTTTCTCTCGTGTAATGATAATTCGTCGTTGTTTTTTGCCAGATAATGCCAATAAAAATTGTTATACACATGTCATTTCATTTTTGCGCGTTGTGGGTATGACCCTATATAAAGTAGAGCGTAGAGAAATTTAAGAATAAAATGTCATGAGAATTTTTTTTTTTTTGGGGGGTACATCAAATGAGACGGGCAATTCAACACTTTTTAAGTTTTCGCACCGATGCTTGTACTATCATCGCGCAAATGTTTTTCGAACCACACTCATTAACGGACTTACGGTATATGCTACCATCGTCCGCTTATCTCTTATGGGCAGACCTGACAAAACTGACTCGAGATCCGAAATCTCAAACCGAACAACCCAGATCCATACCCGAATCGACTTTCGAGATGGGATGAACCGATTTGGATCCGAACACACGAAGTGAACCGATCCATAACCGAACGAAAACCCGAATTGTAGCATGACCCGAAATGACCCACACCCAACTCAAACCCGATCCGTAGTGACCCGACCCGAAGTGAACCGAAAATGGACAACCCGAACCCGAACCGTACCTTACCCGATTTAAAACCAATTCGATTCTTACCCGACTCAATTTTACCTGAATAAGCAGTAACTTTTTTTTATGGGTTTCAGTCTTTTCTCTTTTAGGGAGAATTTTGAATTTTTCAAACTCAATTATTTGAGTTTAGGCAGGAAAAGAAAAACAATTTAAGAGGAAATTTTTACAAATGAAATCAATTAAAAACTTAAGAGGAAAAAATAAAATAGTTGATAGTTTTAAATTTTTAATTTGATAGATATACAGTAAAAATATAAAAGAAAAAATATTTATCACAATAGGAATTAAGAAACGATAAATATAATTAACAATTTATTAAACTTGTTAGGAACTAACAATCTTATTTCACCATTTGATTCAGTTAATGACTTAATGCAATGCAAGCTATGATTATAAATTTATAATATCATTCTGTGACTAATATTAAAAATTTCGCACTATTTATCTACAATTCTAAATCATCTTCATAACATGTTTAATTCTACAAAATCATATTCAAGAATGTATGGTTGCATATGATCTTATAATAATGTGACTCATTTGAATTTTGGACAACTAAATTTCAAGTCTCGAGTTTCACTAACGAGCATTCACAATCACATAAATGTAATGCTAATTGACACATACTCATATATTATCGTTGCTTTTTAATTTTGACTCATTGAGTAAATGCAGATCAAGTTGTTAACCCTACAAAGACAAATCTTTGAATTTTTATGTATGATCACTTAATGAGCTATCAACGAACATTAATTCGATTACTAAAAATATCGACTTGAACCTACCCGTTTCTATTTACGAACTCCAAATATGACAAACATGAAGTTATAAACCATCACCCGAGTCTAAATAAAAATTTTGTTATTTTCTTTCTTTTTTTTATTTTTCAAGGTATATTTTAGTATTGGGCCTCACAAATAAGACCATTGACAAATGATTTGCGTTAGGTTGGTGTACTTATTTTGTCATCGCATGAACTCAATTGAGATGCTTGAAACTTTATTTAACGTTACATAATCCTTTGGATAATTGCATAGCGCATTTGATATAGGGTTAGGGATGTGTTGCATACTTGTATTTGTAATTTACTAACTTTCTTAGTAAATTTAGACCCACATAATTTTCCATTAATTTTATATATATATATATATATATATATATATATATATATATATGTATATATAATGTATAATCAATTAATCATTAATGTATGAATTAAAAAAAGAATATATAATAAATGGGTTTGTCTAATTAAACAGTTTTTATCTTTTAAATACAAATTAAGAGTAAAGAACTAAATATGACTACATTGAAGACATACAATGATTCGAAATTAACCCGACTTCATTTATACCTGATTCACTTTACACTTGATCCGGTATTGACCTAAATATTGAACTGAAACCCACCCGACCCAAATTACACTTGACTGATACCCGATCCGAACCGGACTACTGCAGACAACTCGAAATAAACTCGATCCGAATTCTACCCGAGCCGAACTCGTGCCGACCCGAACATAGTACCCGTTAGTGACTCAAACCCGAACTTCACCCGAGCCGAACCGAATATTACTCGAACATGGTTGACCCTAAAATGGCCCAAATCCGAACTTCACCCAAAACTGAACCCGAACCTGACCCGAACATAGTTTATCCGAAAGTAACTCGAATCAAACTAAGATCCGATCTGTACCCGACACAAATGACGCATTTGTCAGGTCTACTTATGGGTTGTTTTTTGGGGGCGGGAGAAGAAAAAAATGATGAAAAGGATAACTCCTCTCCCCCCAAAACAAAGAAAATGCTATTACCCAACATTTTAACATTCATCATGTGTGACGTAACAGCAGTGATGTGTCTAAAAAACATATAGATATCGATACTTAATTTTAAAGTTTTAGTAAATCTAACCAGTATTAGTTAACTTTCATCCGTCTTTTTCGGTAAAATCTTTTAAAAAATTTAAGAATTTTAATACAAAATTTTCGAAAAAAGTTAGCCGATATGATGCCATCGACAATCAGCATGTGAGTGTGGATCCGGCCCTGCATGAAAGTGAAGAGTTACAAAAACTAGGTGCCCGGCCTTGTATGGGCCCTTACATGAGCTTCAAATTAATCAAAGTTTATGCCAACCAATATCAAACATGAAGGGCATGTTTTTTTCGTAGGTAAATTGAAATGGATAAAAAGGTAAATTATATTGAGTTGGGTTGAAGTAAGAGGAAGTGGGTTAAATTTTTTTATGTGATAAATTGAACTTGATTGAAATAGTGAAAGTGGATTGAAATAGGTTGAAGTGGATTAATGTTTGTATTTTAGAATTGACCCACAAAAGAACAAGGCCGAAGTGATCCAAGGCTTACACATCTATTCTTATAATCTCACTCAAAACAATTCATTTTATCAAATAATTATTGAACAACAAGTTGCGCAATTAATAGATTAAATCAGTTAGTAATAATAAAACATCTGCTGTAAAGATAGCGTATATAATTTTTCATTCATAATATTAAACTTTTTTTAAGTAACATTAAACGTTAGAATTTAATAAGACACAGAATGGAACCCACACACACTCTACCAAAGTTTCATTCAAATTTAATTCATAATTTATCATAAACTCATAATTTAAACATGGAGAGAAGTAGAGCCTCTTAGGGTCTGTTTTCTTCGTGGGTAAATTGGGATTGGTAAAAGGGTGAAGTAGGTTGAGATGGGTTGAAGTGGGTTGAATTTTTTTATGTGACAAATTAAATTTGATTAAAATAGTGAAAGTGGGTTAAAATGGGTTGAAGTAAGTTAGAGTGTGTTGAAGTGAGCTGAAGTAAGTTAAAATTAATATTTTAGAATTGACCCACGAAAAGAACAAGGCCTTATTCTACGTTGTCATGTCAATTGAGGTAAAACATACAATAGTACAATCCTGGCATCAGAAAAAGGGTCATTCATTTTGATTTCTAGTTGGATCGTAGTTGAGTCATTCAAATTGGCTCAATTTTGATTTTAGACGACCTCAATTTTAGTTCAGTATAACTTCGACTTACTTGATTTTCATTTTAATGAACTTATCTTGTAAAGAAAAACAAGTTCGGAGAGAAAACTTTTCAAGTTGGTTTGAGTCAGTTTTGATTTTAGGTCTACTTCAAACTAGCTATTTCGGATCGTGGAAGCAAAAAGAGCATGAAGCTTAGTTTTAGTTATTTTCACTTGGCCATAATGTTAATTATTTTGACAGGTAAGAACGAGGAGATTCTTGCTGTGTCTTTTTTGGGTAGATTGTGTTAGCTTCTTTATTATGTAATCTACCCTTAAAAACATTATTAACAACAACTTGAGTTCCACATTTTATCATTATTATCCCTTTGTAAATAATATCTTACTAACGGTATGTCAATGTGTAAAATACATTACATTCAATTTAAAATGATATGGTAAACTTAATATGAATTAAGATGTATGATATGATGATAAGCAAACTCGAAGCTACTAATTATAAAGAGAAAAAAGCAACAACAACATCATTAAATAATACGATTCATAGTTTGTACGTATGAATGCAATAGCCTACATTTTTTTTTCTAATCGCTGTCATTTATAAATGTTATTTTACTTATAAAAAATTCTGATTAAATGACGTATCAGTACATATAAATTGAATTATATTCCTAATAAAAATCTAAAACATAAGCTAGGCATAATATCCACATAGATATAATGCAACCAATCATTAAATAGGACGCAATCATCTTCTGCTCACCTCTGTCCCCGGCCCCAGAGAGGTCACTAAATTAAATAAGTATAATTAATAGGAAAGCATCGTCACCTCGGATCCGTGGCGCAATGGTAGCGCGTCTGACTCCAGATCAGAAGGTTGCGTGTTCGATTCACGTCGGGTTCAAATTCCCAATCCCCAGTGCGGATCAATCTTTTTTGTTTTCCTATTTTAAATCCTTTGCTCTTTTAGGAGGACGTGTCAGATAATAAAATGCAGCCCAGAACGTGAACACTAATCGTTAATAAAACTATTAAAGGATATTTAATTAGACACATTACATGCATTCCTAATATTATTAATTCTCTCTCTATTTTATAATTTAAAATCATCAAATTTTTAATAACTACAACTTATATATTATGAGTTCTAAAGGTTTAATATGTATCGGCTAAATCAACACTGACACTTTATATGTATATAAAAATAATTTTGTACTATTTACTGTTCCTCTAATATTCAATCATACAATTGTTTTTTTTTAATTTAACACAAAGTATATATAATAAATTTTACGTAAAACAAAACACTTGTAATAAGACATTATTATCTTGTTTACAAATAAACAAAGTAATTACGCACGACACAGGCAAATGAACGTACTGTTGTCTCTAGACCTGTCAAAAATTGACCCGACCCGAAAACCCGACCCGAATCTGCCCGAAAATTTTGGGTTTTGAACACGATTTTCTCGACCCGAACCTGAAATAAACCGAACCCGAAAAACCCGCAAATTAGCGGGTCAAACCCGACCCGAACCCGCCCGCTTGACCCAAACATTATATCCTTAGTTCTTTATTTTTCTCTAATTCATCTCTTTTAACAATAATGGTTAGTGTTTTTTATTGAGTATTTTGAAAAGACATTATATAACTATTGCATCTATTTACAAATTAAACAATAATAGCCTTATTTTTTCTTCTCCATTCTCTGAAAATAAAACCGTACACAACTTTTAAATGGCAAAACGTTAAAAATATGTATAAAATTGTATGGAATAACTATCTAAGCGTTTTTAAAAAGTTAATTTAAAAGAACACAAACATTAAAAATGCTGAAAGTCATACCATTATATAGTTAGTTAAACAAATCTGTCTAATTTTTTTTAAATTAATTAATTTGTAATAATTTAAATTTTTGATGTTATAACTGCAAGATAATATCTTGTACTTCTTTTATTTAATTTTATTTGATTTTCGTTCTGACTAGTCTTGAACTATGATACTAACGGTAGAAAAACGACTAGTCGTATTCGTATTGGGGTCGGTCCATTAATAAAGTTTTACTTGATTAGATATTGGTAGGTTAGTTAATAAAAATATTAAATAGGTTATTAGCGGTGAAACTGCTACAGTCCATTAAAATGCTCTAGACGGGCTACCCAATAAATATTTATCCCACTATTAACGTTCTTCCAATATATGGGTCGATCTACCCAAATCAAGTGGAGCTTAATTCTTTACCTGTCCATACAAGATGTTCATATATTATAATAAAATGTTTGAATATTTTAATATTCTTTTGAGAAATTACAATTATTATGCATTTTCATTAAATAATGACAATTTTGCGTAATATATGCAGAATTTTTGATTTTTAAAAAAAATAACTCACAGAAAAGGCGCTCTAAATCTGTTGGGTTGATCCGAAACCCGTAAAACCGAAATACACTCGATCCGTATTTTACCCGAACTCAAAATACATCCGATCCGTATTTTACCCAAACCCAAATACACCCGACCCGTATTTAACCCGTCCGTCCGAATTGACAGGCCTAGTTGTCTCCCACGGAATGCATTTTCCCATCAAGTCAACTATTTCCTGCCCATCAAAATACCACACCTCTCTCTCTCTCTCTCTCTCTCTGGAATTGAGAAAAATAAGAGGAGGAAGGTCAAAAGAAGAAGATGAGTGGGAGAAGGAGCATTGGAGGGGGTTGTCTTCTCATATTAGTTACCTTGGCAATTACTTTCTTCTTTTCCACCTACAATGTCACCACCCACATCAAGTATCCTCTGCCCACATTACTACCGGATGATGGCGTCCGATTCAGCCGGGTTGACCCGGTTATTCGGACACGGCATCAGGATCTGAGCCCGAGGACGAGGCGGAATCCAAGGTTCCATATTGCTGTGACAGCCACGGAAGTACCTTACAGCAGGTGGCAGTGCCGGATCATGTACTATTGGTACTTGAAGGTTAAGGATGGACCCGGTTCAGCCATGGGCGGGTTCACCCGGATTTTGCATTCGGGTCGGCCCGACAGTCTCATGGAGGAGATTCCTACCTTTGTGGTGGATCCTCTTCCTCATGGCCTTGACAAGGTGAGTTACGTAATCTTCCCATGCCATTCATTTTTGGCAACATATTGCCATTTTTAGGGGTGTCTTGGTTTTTCCTTTTTTTCTTTTTGATAATTAATTGATCCATCGATCGAAGTAGTACCCTTTAAGACTACAACCCATAAGGGAGTAATGAGAAAACAATATAAAGTTTACGAACTCTAGTTATACCTGCCTATAAAACTTGTTATTATTTCTTATGATATGTTAAAATTTGAAAGAAACTACAAAAGGTCACGACTTAATTAATTAATGAAACTTTTGTTTGAAGTACGAAAATTTAATTGAACTAAAATACTACTGTCTTATGATCCTATCTTATACGTGTTCTGTTTGAACTAAAGTGAAATTTGACCTCTTGTATACTCCTCTTATATAAGGGATTTTTCACATGAAATTCTGGTTATTGTCTAGGATTATGTCGTATTGAACAGACCCTGCGCTTTTGTGCAATGGCTAGAAAGAGCTACCATTGAGGAAGAGTGAGTACCGCATGCCTTTACATCTTATTTAATTTCTAACAAATTATTAGTTCCTCTCTTTTGTGCTAAGTTTGTAGCTTTCTTAATGACATGCAGCTATGTATTGATGGGTGAACCAGACCACATATTTGTGAAACCCCTTCCTAACTTAGCTTATGGAGGTAACCCAGCAGCCTTCCACTTCACCTACATCAAACCGGTTGAATATGAGATCGTCGTAAGGAAGTTCTATCCCCAAGACAAAGGCCCTATCTCTAATGTCGACCCTATTGGCAGTTCTCCAGTCATAATATCCAAGGTATTAGTGCTTGCTGCTGTGCATATGCGTACACCGGGATGGAACGAGTTAGCTTGGCTACTTGTTCTGTCCTAAGAATGTTAAGGGCTAAGCTCAATTATGTCGGTCCAACTCGACCGTTTGATCGCCTCGGATTGACTTAAGAGGCTAAACTTGGTAATGTAGTTCGAATTGGATGAGTTTGAGTTCAGCGGTTAAGTTGAATTAAAAACCTGTTCTTTTCAACTGATCATAAGTAACCACTTATATTGCTGGTAATATATAGGTTTTGATGAGTGTTAATAGGTACTTAGCAATGCTGACTGGTGTTGGTCAGTACTGATCGGTGTTGATCAATGCTACTGGGTGATGAAACTATAACTAAAAAGTATAACTAAGTGTTGATAAGTCGTTATCAATGTAGTTATAAATGCTTATGATACATTGAAAAGAACATGCCTTAAACTATGTACGCAGAAAACTTACTATACTCGGCTTTCTTCTTGGCCTAAGACGGGCCCAATCAATGCAACATTCATAACGATTTTAACAATTTTTACATGGGTCCAGTCAGCTTGCTCATTTGGTCACCAACTAACAATGCAAAATAGCTTGGTAGCACAATAGTTTTCTTTTATGCATATAATCAATTAGTTATATTTGATGGCAAAATTTCCTGCCTCAGATTCTGCTGAAGGAAATTGCACCAACCTGGAAAGAAATTGCATTGAGAATAAGAAATGATCCTGAGGCTAATACAGCTTTTGGATGGGTTCAAGAGATGTGAGTTACTCAATTGATGTCCTTATTTATAAATATGTGTTTCGCAATTAATCTACTTTAATTCACCAGTATTAATTTGATGTCCTTAACTTTCTTTAATTTTTTTTTTTTTCAAGGTATGCATATGCTATAGCTTCAGCTTTGCACGGGGTCAAGCATAATATTTACAAAGATTTCATGATTCAGGTATAGTGTTAATGAAAATATGTGTTTACCATATTCTTTTCGTTGGTAAATCCCCATTTACCAACTTTAACCCACTTTACAAACATCAATTAAAAAAATAAGCTTCAACCCACTATTTTAACAAATTTCTACTCATCATATAAAAAATATACCAACTTCAACCCACTTTAACCAATTTTAACAAAAGATACCACTTTAACCCACTTCAACCAACTTCACCCATTTTCCCACCCCTATTTCCCAACGAAAAGAACATGCCCGTAGTTTACCATTTACTTCATTCTTAAAACATGTATTTGTTTACGTCTGTTTAAGACTTAAAGAGCTTATATCTCTTTAAAAATCAAAACAAGAGTCTTTCCTCTGTTTTTTTTTTCCTTTTTTTTTTGTGGTTGAAGTGTGACACTTTAAGTTCATGTATCTTTGAATTTCAGCCTCCATGGGACAAGAAAGTTGGGAGAAGCTACATCATTCACTGAACTTATGCCTCTGATTTTACCATGGAGGTAAACCATGCGACCATTTTCACTTGTGCATGCACTATTGTACGTATTTGAATAAACTTGGATCTTTGATCTCAAAATTCCAAAATCCGAATAATTTTGAAAGGTTAACACTGTAATTGGCTAATGATGGGAACAATATGTTTTCGAAATTCCCAATTACGCGCAGGGAGAATGGACAGATGCAAAAAGAGGGGACTGGCATTTTGACAGGAGACTGCATCAAGACAGTCCTGTACCAAAGAACATCACATTACCCCCTCGCGGAACACCCGAAAGTGTGGTATGCTTCAAAATCAGCATAAAAACATAGACAAGAGTCCAAATTTCTTGCTTCTTAGATTATGATGATTTTGTATACATGTCGTTGCCTTGCGGGTAACCGTAATAAAGAAGCTGAATGAAGCCACAGCCAACATACCCAAATGGGAAAACTCCTAGCATGCCTTAATTATACAACCTCATATACATTCTTTTGTAAAACACATTTTATGTGCCCATGATTTCTTCAATATGGTGTTACTACTAATATGAGTACATTTACGGTTCTTCTGAGGTGGATTTCGAAGGCCGAGAGGTAAGGGAAGGCCGCATTTTGACTATCTGTTCGCCATCAACTCCCATCTTCTTGGCAAGTCGGCCAGCCTCAAAGAACCGCCTCACGGCCTCCTCCATGTACTCCTTTCCCTGCTTCACTGTCATCCCAACACCGATCTTCTCGGGGTAACTTGTCAACATATTGTCCCCTTTGAGCACTGCTGCGAGGTGGACCAGCTCTTGTTGGAACTCACTTAGCTCTCTGTTCTCATCTGCCTCCCCCTGCCTTATCTTCACCGGTGTTGGCAGTTGTACTAAGAAAACATGAACAAGAATGATTAAAGAAACGTACAACATAAAATATTTTTCCCGATAAACTAACTGATAGCTATTTAGGAGCCTACACTCCTAGGTAAAGAGAAGTGATTGGACTAACCGGGGCAATCGGCTCTGGGTTCAGTCCGAGTTTGGACAATGGACTCAAAGGTACCAGCCCAAGCGTCCCTGTTGGTTAAGAAAGGGCTAGACAGGTTGAAGAGCTTCTTCACCGTGGCTGGGATCGATGAGTGCTCGTATTCCGATGTTGGTTGCGGCCCTTTGGGTTTATGAATCACTGAAAGTGGGATACAGAGGCCGCACTCAAAATGAGGTTATCCACATAAACAGAAACAGCTACTAGAACTAGAAGCAAAATCATATGCTCATTTTGCTTATATATTCCTAGAGAAGTCTTAGTCATGCCTCTGCACCCCCGGCCCCCCCAAAAAAATGAAAAATAAAAAGCTACATATAGGACATATAGTATAGGCATAGCTAATACAAGTATTAGGTTTGCTTATAAATGAGGACAAAGCAACCTAATGGAAGGCTGACTGAACTCACGGGAGTTCTTGGCTGCCTGGATATTTCAGAAAATGCCAAGCCAAACCAACCTCTCCCTCCCCGCCGAAAAAAAAGGAAAAAGGTGTGTAACTCAGATTGTAGTTGATATTGAAGCCATCTGAAAACTTGTCAAATATCCCAGTATCATACTTATGTCTACGAGTCGAGTGTCCCACACCTGTATAAGGATGAAATAAAAAGGTGCAAGTAGTGTGGCATGTATTAGATGCAAGGATTCTTTAGTAGACATTCATAGGAATGTAAATTTGACAGTAAAATGTGACAGTCAATAACTTGAAAATTTTACTTATTTTATGAGTGTCGATGACCAACTTTGGGCAAACTAGGTGAAATGAAGAGCGCCAATAACATAACGCATATTGAACTTAATCATGACACAGGATTTGAAGCATAGAGGGATTGCTTAATTAGTTTGTTGACTTTTGTTTGCCCTCATAGGCACCCATTGACTCTATTGTGCAAGTGTTCTTTTGGTTCACCATATCCCTACTTTTTTAACCTACCCTCTATTACATTATCCAAATTAAGCAGGACTAAGTGTTGGTTACGCTAGACAAGATGGATACATATACATTACTCAGTCTCAAAGAAACTTACATTTCACTTTTCAACCAATCCCCTAGGAAATGAATGCCCAACTACTTGAAGCTAATTAATTGAGAGTCACCCTGATTTGTGGACTTAAAGTTACATTCGATGATTTTGTCATTGACTTTTTACCTAAAAAAAATCCCTATCTTACTTCAAATTATGATGATTTTGCCATGCCTTAGTTTCAACCTAACAATTAAAATCTTTCATTCTATGCAACAAGCTACCTCTAAATCTTCTCGCACTTAATTAATCCATAATTGACCAATAATCTAGGCACTTAATGATGAAATTATGTAAAATGAAACCCCACTTACAACTCTTCCCAACCAAACATCAAAGCCAACTAAGAAATAACCATTAGTTTAAGAGAAATGATTAGCTTCATACCTGTGCCCTTCTCGATCCAAGGCGATACCACAATGGTTGGGACCCGAACCCCCAACCTATTGAACGTGAAGTTGAAAGGCTCCGGCCCCACAATCCCATCGGGGCTAGGGACCCCACGAACTGGGGTAGGGACATGGTCATAGAACCCACCATGCTCGTCGTATGTGATCACAAACAGGGTTTGGTTCCATTGTGGGCTAGCCCTAAGGGTCTCATACACTTCTTTGACGAACATTTGGCCTTGGTACACGTCATGTGATGGGTGATCGTCGTTGGCAGGTTCCAGTTTGGTATCGGTGTAACGCTGCTCCACCACAACATAGCCAGGTAGCTTGCCTTCTTTGGCGTGCCTCTTGAAGAACAAGCCATAGGGCAAGAACTTGGTTATGTACTTGAGCTTCCTTAGGTTCCGGTAGAACAATGTGGCTGGAATGTTTTGGTAGTATATACCGAAGGATATTCCATCTTTCTCTAAGTTCTCGAATATCGTTCTTTGTGGGTAACCTGAATAGAATGTCACGTTTAAAAACGTACAGGTTAGTGATCATTTCGTTCTTCCTATGGGTAACCTGAATAGGATGTCGGATTTGTAAACCGGTTAGTGATTCTATTTCAATTTGAACGAGGCATAAATATTAGTATAGACGCAATAAAAAGGGACATAATACCTGACATAAAAATTAACATGTTTGTGATTACTTGTTACTATTAATTGACAACACATAATGTGAATGCTACAAGATGATCAAGCATGCAATAAATATTGTAGAGGTGATTTGAAGTGCCATATAAATTGCTTTTCATAGCCCTAATTTTACAATTGAGCCATTAATGTGCATACAAATTATTTTTCTTGGGCCTCAAATTCAATAGGACTCCTAATAATAATAATAATAATAATAATAATAATAATAATAATACAATAACAATAATAACAACCCTCTTACATAGGGTTTGAAGATTCAGATATACACAATCTTACATCTTTAGACATCTCTATCTTCAAAGAAGCCGATTAATAATAATAATAATTACCATTATTATTATTAATTACTCCCATGCTTTTGTTGTATAATATTGCTTATGGAGTTGGTAAGGTCCTGGACTCCTTAAGGGTTGTAATTAGAAACTTATACCATCTATATGTCAACTTTCATATTTCCTTAAATGCACAAAAAACCCAAAACCAAAAAAAAAAAAAAAAAAAAAAAAAAAAAATCCTCCAAGTCAGCTAAACAGAATCACTCATGATATCTTGTCATATATGTAATAAATGTCTTTCTTTTCCCCGAGGATAAATCTCAATTTTCCAACTCTTCTCCCCATTTCCACTCTCCATCCTTCTAATAAAAATCTTACTCAAGCACTTTTAGTCGCAATAATATTGATTAATAAATAATTAAAAGTAGAAAATTCGCATAAAAATAAGCATAATTCAGTGGATAAAAATCATTTCACCACTACACACACACACCAAAAAAAAAAAAAGGAAAAGGACAATACCTTTAGCAAGCAAAGCCGGGATATTACTAGTAGCCCCACCCGAAGTGGCGGAGTGTACGAAGAGCCGGTTCGGTTGGGTCGAAGACGGAACGGATGCGAACCACCGGTCGAACACCGCAAATTCCTGAACCAAAGCCTTGTAAACCGGGACCATTTCGGGTCGGAACCCGTTCATGACGTGTCGAGCCATCTCGATGCTTCCGTTCACTCCGTACGCCTGCTGTGCGAACCCGTTCATGGGTGCCGGGTCGGCCGGGGTATCGTTGGACCCGAATATCTGCTCCCTTATGGCCTGGAAGGAGTGGCCCGGGTCGGGGTCGACGACGTAGTGGGAGGTGTCGTTGAAGAAGACTTGAGGAGAAGTCGGGTCGGATGCGGAGACCCGGTTGGATTCGGAGCCGTTAACGCCGTTGATTTCCTGGTTGAGGCGTTTCATCCAGCCCAACATGTGGTCGAAGGAGCGGTTCTCCATGACCAAAACGACGACGGTTTTGATGGGAGATGCATGGGTTGGTGTTTGGAGGATTAAGGTGGTGATTAGGAAAATTAACGAAAGAGGAAGAAAGTGTTTGTTTTTGCTCTTCTTAGTAGAAGATGGCATCTCTCTCTCTCTCTCCCTTGTGTATAAGTGTATTTCTGGGTTGGCGAATAGAGAGGAGGCGGCCTGGCCTATTAAAAATATCTTCTTAAATCCCTATTGCAAGAATAATTGACATCCCTCTTTATCCGCAAACCTGATGTTACTGAAATCTGAATACAGATATTTGGAGTAGCCACAAATCAATATTAATTAATCATCTTTATTTTTTTGGCCTGCACAACAACAGTCACTCTTATTATAGGCTCTGTTTTTACGAGAACTAAAAATATTTATATGTAAACAGTTTTCACCTTTTATATATATATATATATATATATATGACTATACGAAGAGAGATTGTTTGCTTGGAAGAGGGCAAAATAATGATAATATAATATCATATTTAAGAAAAAATTCAATCTAAAAGTTTAAATTAATGATTAAAAATTTAAAAAATAGTTTTTATATAATTTTAATATTTACCCTCAAATGTAAAAGTCCCTCCATAATTTAAGCAGTAATATAATGTGCATGTAATGACTGTCGTTTGACAATATTTGTAAATACTCTTTCCTTTTTACAAAGATTGTTACATTTTTATTTGACAAATGTATTTGTCAATATTTCGTTATATAGGGCTTTTTAGGCGTGTTGTTATAGACTAACAAAGAACATGCACCACACAATGTGACTAACAACTGAGGGAAGGAAACCGATGCTGAATATAGTTGGGGACACGCAAAAGGCAATTAACGCGCCCAATTATTAGATGGATAACTTTGCAATTGAAAAATTTGGCGAGAAGACCCCAGAATAATTTAATGTTGAATACTTAACAAAATTTGAAACAATCCTTCTTTTTTGGGATAATAATTAAGTAAAACAATAAAACATATCGTTTCTAGCGAGAAAACTTGTCCTAGTAATGTTCCTTTTCTAAGCTCAGACAAAATATGAAAGACAAAATCAACTGCAAAAATGATTCTACTCAGTGGTGAACTTAATCAATAAACCAAAAAGAACGGCGTGAAATTATACAATTATACAACAATAATGACAATCTTAATAAGATTACCATTTAAGCTCTATTCTTTTCGTGGATTAATTCTAAAGTATTAACTTCAACCCACTTCAACTTATTTCAACCGACTTCAACCTACCTCAACCTACTTCAACTATTTTAATCAAATTTAATTTATCATATAAAAAAATTTAACTCACTTCAACTTACTTCAACTCGTCTTAACTTACTTCAATTTTTTACCTACTCTAATTTACTTATCAAAAACACAGACCCTTAGAAAGAACCCTCCAGAAGTTGAGCAAACCCATGTTGAAACAAGCCAGGGGGCCATATGATGATGGAGGATTTATTATTGATAAGAGGAAGTGCATTAGAATGCGCGTGATCACGAGAGCGGAGACAGAGGAGAGAGGAAAAGGAAGACAAGACAAAATAGAGACAGAATTTTCAGCGTGCTTTTGTCTGTAGGTGTGATGTGTCAATTGTCAGCTTCTTTTTTTTTTCCTTTTTTGCTATTTTAACGATCATTAACTATTGGGCCAAGACTAAAGGACCAAGTACTAAGTAGGCTTTTGGATCAAGGAGGAGCTTGGGCCTCAGGCCCATTGCGTTCAAATTTGTAATTTTGAAGCATGCTTTCTCCGAAGAACGGTGGGATGTCATAGGAGAGAGCGCACTTACGCATTGGGTTGTCGAGTCTTCAATTCAAAAGCTTGGCAATAATGAAAATTAGTTTAAAGCACCCTATAGTGTGTAAATTCCAAAAACCACCTTATAGTGCCCTAAGTTCAAGGGTGATACTTTTCTGTTGATTTTATGAAAATCTGATGTTATTTGGTGCAAACTGCAAAAGATTTAACTTCTCTTTTTTGGGGGTCACAACTAAAGCTGGAAAACGGATCAGGTCAGACAGACCCTTCTAATAAATAGGTCAATTTCGTATCTGTGTTAAAAATAACTTTAGATTTGCTCAAAGTTAAAAAAAACAATAAATTTCCATGCTAAACGGTCAAATCATGTCAACTTCGGATCAAAATCGATTCATTTCGCGTGGGATTCGTGTTACTCTCAATAACTTCGAGTTGGGTTCGGGTCAAGCTTTTCCGGCTAAGAAGAATATCCAAGCTTCCATCTTGACAAGTGTAGTAGAAGGTGCGCGATGAGCTAAGATGAATGTGCCAAATTTAGAGAATTACGTAATACATAAATACAAGGATGCATAATACAATCACCAAACACAGCGAAAATACCAAATGTCAAAGCAGAGTACATGGCAATCGTTGCTCATCTACATGTCTTGGTTCCAAAATAACACCCACAAGAAGGAAAAAATAAACAAAAACAGAAACACCCAGAGTTGTTGGTTCAGTTTTCCAATTTATTCAGAAAGAGGCCCCCACTATCGGAGGCAGATGTGTTCTCATTCTGGGATCAATCTTTCACGGCATAATTTCCAAATCCAAACTCCAGAAGGCAACCCACTAGTGTCATCGTAACTTGACCGAGCAGACGAACACTAATTCCAGACATCATTTTCCGTATCAGAAAGAAGCCAGCTGATAGGAAAAACTACTACAAGCATCGCCATCAAGCAATTTAACTTACCCCAATATGAGCACCAGTTTGTGACTCTTTAAACTTGTCGTTGTCCTTGTCCTCCACCAACAGACCCAGCCGACCTAGACACCCGGCGTAAAACAGGGATGAAGTGGGAAGGAAAACCCATTTACACGGCAACCAGCTGAATTAATCCCTCAACGTTTCATAAATCGCAGCAGAATCTGCATTCAACAGATGAATGCGTCAGCCTAATGAAGCCTGAAGCAGAACCGGAGTCCCACTTTTTTTTTTGGGGGGGGGGGGGATGTGTAGTCGTTTGCCTTACAATGCATTGTAAATAGGCTGTTTCCTTTGCACCTCAGATTTATAACTACTGAATAGGATGGGCACTGGGCAACAAACCAGGCTAGATCAGGTTAGCGCTGGATTAGGTTAGATCATAGCTGACCCATTAATGAAGTGACCGGGTGAGGTTTTCCAAGTGAATTGAAGGGCAGGGTCAGTCTGACCTAGGTTCAACCCAATTTCTATCCAGCTTCAAACTGGAGCAAATTTGCACAAAATACCTCCGTCTAATAATAGTTAATGTGAAGTTGCTGGTGGTAAAGCTGACCATATGTAGCGTGTACATTAATATAATTGACAAGTTAACCAACACAGGTTGGTTCAAGTGGTTTGGCATTTGCTCCCCTTAAGCAAGGTCTCGAATTTGAGTCTCGTGAATGGAGAAAATCTACAATAGGAGAGCCCTATCCATTAGAGGACCAACAGTAGCTCGACTCCAGTGATGTGGAGGATCCAAGACCAAACAAAAAACATATAATCGACAAGTTAACATATATATCGGGTAATTGATGGGCCAAACCTACTCAACTCACTAACATGCTCTAAATGGGTTGACCCATTATCGAGCCAACCCTTTTATTCAACCTATTTTAAATGGGCCAACCTAATCAACCCAATGGGTAACCTGCCAGTCGCCCACCCCTACTATTGAATATACTTCAAAATAAAGGGTTTCATAAGACACTTTGGTTTGGTCCCCTATAGCCAAAAGATGACAAATTGCCCTAGAATGCTACAGAATTCAAAATATCGAACAAAAAAATTCACAAGTAGGGGAAAGAAAAAGAAATCAGAAGTGTTTTTGAATGACACAGACAATTCAAAATATCAAACGAAAAGATTCACAAGTAGAGAAAAGAAAAAGAAATCAGCAGTCTTTCCGATTAAATAAAATCTGACATTTGATTTACTAGATATCTGAACTTCAGCCATCAACAAAGGCGGTTTAGGATTTTGGCACATCCACTCATCAAGGAGGTGTCCGGTTCAAATCTCACTAGAGAACCGAGGCTATTGGGAGGCAGGGTTTTGAACCGCAGGAATAGAGCCCATTAATGGGTAATGAGCTATCTTACTGCCAACACCCCCCCCCCCCGGCCCCAAAAATAAAGGGAGAAAAAATGGTTAACACTCAGAGAGGGTCCAAATCACAATAATGAATTCATTGCAGAACTTGACTAAACCGGGGGGGGGGGATACACAAGCTAATACTCTAGAAGCAAAGAGAAATTTACTCACAAGTTTTGCAGCTAATCCCTGCTGGAGACCATATACCACCCATCACCTGGTATACCAGATGACATCTAACGACTCTAGTCTACACAGCTGGGGCAGGCACTTGGCAAAGCAAAATCCAGGACACTCACCAGAATCCAGTTCCAGGGACTCCAGCAGGACATGCTAACCATCAACATCGTTAGGTCACCAACAATGAGTATTTCAAATTCCTGATTATAGCATGTGATGCTGTAAGACTCACAATCCAGACCATCAGGCACCATCAAAGTCATCTCACACGCGATACGGGCCAGTCCAGGTAGACTGCCCCTGATAGCGCTCTGACTGAGAAGTGAACTGATTTCCACCCACAGCATGCTGTTGTTCAGGCAAATTGTGCAAATGGTTTGGATTCAGATTCCGGAGAGACTGGTATTCTGGATAGCCCTTAATACTCCCCCCTTGAAACTGTACCGAAGGAGCTTGCATTCCAGGAAAGGGCAAGCCACTATTCCCATTTGAGTTATTGCCATTACTCATGAATTGCATATTGCCAAGTGGAGGCCCCACATTTGGCCCTATACTGCTTATTGAGGATGGCATTTGATAACCATCCAACCAGCTATAGTCATCAACCAATATAGACCCATTTGTACCGGCAATACTAGAAACAGGCATGCTAACATTTTTTGGACGAACAGGGCTAAAACCAGGTGGAGGCCCAATATGCCTAATGGGACGGCCCACTTGACTTTTGGATGTTGCTGAGATCATTGGGGGTGGCTTAACAGCCAAACCACCAGTGACTTGAGATTCCACCTTGGGTGGCATCATGAATTCTGGAGCTCTCCTGTAGTCAGAGTATACAGAAGTATCCATGAAACTGACAGATGATTGGGCAGGAAAAAATGAACCACTATCAAAAACACCGAAGGCTCCTTTCACTTCAGATGTTAAAGTGCTCCCATTTTCGACAAACTTCAATTTTTTGATGCCATCTGCAAGAGAATCCTGCTGTTCAACTGACCATGCTGAATTAGGGACATCCATGATTGCATGACGCTGAGGACCAATGTTGTCAGAAGGCCGAATAAGTTCAGACATAACCTGCTGATGGGGCATAATGGCGATAGGACGAGCCCTCTCATCCTGCTTGTGATCCTGAGGAGAAATCCATGTCAATCCAATGGAATCCACCTGTTTTTCAACCACTGTTGGCTTGAAAACAATCTCTTCATCATCATCCTCTCCTTCAAATACGAGCTGCACGTTATCCTCTATCACTGTAGAGTTCACTGATGAAACTGCAATTCTTTGCTCAGTTGAAGCAGATTCAGCTGGCTCAGAATAAGAGTTCTGCAAGGTGTTGACAGACTCCTGTTGTTGAGTTCCAATAACAAACTGTTTCAGCTTGGAATTGAAAGACACAGCCTGTTGATCAACCTTAGCCACACTTGCCAATGCCTTGCCTGCAGAAATGATCCTCTTCATTCGAGTTCGTTTCTCCTTGCTGCTTCCACCAACACTAACAGAATGCTTCCTAGAAAAATTCAGAATGCTTTGTGCAGGAAGAAGGGGCAAAAATCCCCTCAACTCAAAATCCTCCCATAAAGCAAGTCGACTGTCAATCTCGCCTTCCTCATACCTGCTCATGTCAGTGAAGCAAGTTTCATCCCCTTCATCATCAACTGATACCAGCTGGCTGCTCAAAAGCCAGTTAAATAAAGCTATGCAGTGCTTCCAGAATGACATCTTAGCAGCAGTCAGTTTCTTATCGTCAGTAGTGCAAGCAGCAACGTCTGGACAACAAGCCAACCACTCGAGAAAAACCAGAATCCCCGGTAGAAGAAAACTGGAAGAAGGATCATGCAGCTGTCGACATCTCTCAACTATGAGGCTCATGAGCTCAAAAGCAGCAGTACATGCATTCTCCAAGAGAACAGTATGCTGTAATATTTCAGCATAGCTTTGACCTTCATTCTTCCTGTTCACATTATGCACTGTGAATATGAGGACAGCAACAAGCCTCAAAATGGCAAGTCCATTCTCCATGCCATCTGTACCAAAATTTGACTGCTCTTCAGGTCCAGAGGAAAGCAGCTCACGGAGGGCTGCACTAACAGAAGTGAGAAGAGCAGCCAATGTCTCCATGCTGGAAGAAGAAACAAAAAAATTAGAAGATACTTGAATAACTGCTAGTTGGAAGTACCATACATAAGCAAGATGAAGTACCTAGTCCGAGAAAAAAGAATGCCGTGTAGCCGGACAAATTGAATGCAGAATCCCTTATATTTCTCTTTCATACTGTCTTCCTTGTCTCCAACAGGTTTTGTTGTCTCAAGCAGCTGACTATAGCTCTGACGGTTCTGTCACAGAACAGAAAAAATTATATTCAATTTTTCTTTCTGGATGAAGAAAACACAATAAAATTAGTCAATCTATTAATTACTCAAAAAACAAACAAGTTCCAAACAAGCCAACACACACTATGACAATTATGTTATGTGCAGCCAAAGCCTAGTGTGTACGCCTTAATTACAGGATAGGATAAGATTTTTTCTGGAGGGAGGGAGGGGATCAACAATGAACCATGTCAAAGCTTTCAGAAACAAGGAATGACTAAACTGAAAGCAGTTCGATAAGCCTAAGCCAGCATGACAGATCAATCTTTGAAGCACTACCATAATAAAGCACAACAAACATAATGCTAAACCATCTGAACACCCTAAAATCATATATAACATGAAGAAAATATAATAATGACTCATGCACCAGCGGATCCAATCATTGCCGATTGCATATGGACAGGGCAGAAAATTACAATAAACTATAGTCCCTATTGAGAAATCCCATTAAAACACAATATGTCAGAGAATGTACGTATGAGTGACCTTATATCTTCTTAGGATGTCACATAAAGCCTTATTTTCAGTCAATTCATTCAAAAACCAACGTCGGGCATCGCAAGAAACATCAGCCAGAAGACGTTAATACCTTCTCAAATGTGATAACCAAATTATCCTTTGCGGTTGAAAAAGGGATCTCTGCAGCCAAACTTCTAAAATAACGGTAGATGGCCACCAAATCATCACTTGAGTAAGTAGCCAGTATAGCAAGCTAACGAACACAGATGTAAAACCAAATGTAAATGACATAACCATGACATAAACAAAATAAGATGGAAAAATCTCTACTTCTTTTAGGCAATGATTTTCCAAATTAGATTACACTTAATACTGGAGAAGAGCAAAATGCCTCACTAAATTGTCCTCTACTTCTTTTCTTATGGAGTAGAAGGCAGTCAACAGTTTCTAATCTAGGGTCCAATGAAAACAAGCTCTTTGCAATTCAGGGATAGGCAGGACTCCGGTTATGGATTTGGACTTCCATTTTAATTAAGAAGACACAATCCACTAAAATGTGAAAAGGAGAAATAAAGGCAAGAAACCTGGTGGTGTGGATTCCCATTGGATGGCCAAAGGGAAGCAGCTTGCAAATAATAACTGGAAGCTGCAGAGTACTCACGAGATCTGGATTCACCCTCCCCGTATAAGCCTTTGTAACGCGCAAGGTCCCCTAGATATATTAGACAACGATGACAGGATACTAAACCTTTCTTTATATCAGATGACTTGGCAGTGTCAGTTCCCATGATAGCCTGATTGTCTGAATCATCAGAGAAATGTCCCAAAGGAAGACCATACTTTGCTCTTATTTTGAGAATTAAATCATGGTAAAATCCAGTTGCCTCTGATAGAAAAGCCTTAAACTGGACACGTATTTTTGTTATTCTATCTGGTTGTGGTGGAACCCTCCCACTGTTAGCAGAAGATAATCGTCCAGCCGCTTGAGCAGCACTGAAGTGTGCTCTAAACTCCTCAATTCGCTTATAATGTAGTTGCCATAGGGCAAATTCAATATTGTGCTGCTCAGAAAAGGCGTGATCTTCAAGGATTATTGCCTCATAGTTCTCCCGCATTTGATACCAGGCATTAGGATCAGATGGAATCCGTGCTTGCTGTGCTTTCTGCCGCTTCTTCTCCAACTCAAGATTCTATTGGAAATGAGCATTGTTAGTCAAAACGGAGAACAAATCACACAACATAGCGAAATCTAACTCAATAAAAATTTTCATGACAGAGCAAAAATATGGAAAAAGGAAATTGAAAATCCAATTTAATCTCATGCATAGAATTAAGCTCTGCACAAATCAAGCTCCTCAAAAATGCTCCAGCCCAGTCAAACACATTAAACAAGAACTGCACACTACAGATTTAGACCAAATAAGCTACCTTGTTATACAGTTGCTGGGCATGCTCCTTCGACTTTGAATTCGGTGTCTTTTCCATCTGAACAATCATCAGCAATGAATATCTGAATTTCACTCAGCGCGAACCCTGATCACTAATGAATTAGCATTTGTCACAACATCACACTAACCTCAATCTTACCAAGAAGCATGATTTCTCATCAGATCGAAACAGGCCTCCCAGAAAATCACTAACAAGGGGAATATAAAAGACAAAGAAATCATTCATGATTGCAGGCACTACACATCTAAAGATGTGTAGTATTGAGTTATATATATCATTAAATGTGAACTACCTTGCTCTTTGAAGTAGAACTGTAGAAGGGCACATCCTAAGAAACACTACCTTGAGATCCTAGCCTACATTACACAAACCTAGCCAGTATTAGAACCTACTCTTAAAGGCGATAATTACGTTTTCAAATTCCCCAACAGAAAATGAATAAAACTACAACTTCTGACCTCCACAAATGCTGAGATCCTGAAGTCATGTCAATGAAAATCTTACACCAATTTAGAAATCCTATCCCGTTACACCAAGACACGCTTCTTTTGAGCCTACCAAATTACCATAAGGGCAATTAACAATCTAATTCAAAGGTAAATTACACCAATTTTTCATGCATTCCTCCAAAATCTGCTAAACCCGGAAAACCCCCAACTCCCAACCACGTTTACACTAACCATCAATTAGGTCATAAAATTTTTGCATAAGGCCCAACCTGAAATGAAGTCCAACATACAGCAGCGACCATGAACCCAGCTCACCAACAGTACAACAATAAATGGGGAGGAAAAGCAAAAAAACAAAAACAAAGACAGAAACCATCCTTGACAAAACATAATTCTTAAGATCAAATGTAATTATTATAGGTTTGAAGAAACCCAGATATGAGCTAGCGAATAGGAATCAGAGTCTCAAAAGCAATCGGGTAATCAATCATCGGATTCAACGCAGACTCTAATCTTTCAACACCTTCAACATGAAACCCCACAAACACGGATTAAACCCAGTAAGCCCCCCCCCCCCCAAAAAAAAAAAAAAGAAATCCCACCCAGAAGCAGCATACAAGATTAAGCAAAAGGGTACCCAAGAATTCCAGTTGAATAAAAAAAAAGCAGCAATTATTGGATTGAAACAAGAATGAGAACGAATTCCAAACTTGAAATCAGGGTAAATCGGCCACGAAACCCAAAAATTAGAGAAGACAAGAGATGAATTACTGACCCGTTTCAGGGGGAAGACTTGATGGGTGGGGAACAAGTAGAGCGAGAAGGGTCTAGAAACGTTGCTGAGGAGTCAATGTAAGAGAAGGAGAAGAAGACGACGAGGAGAGAGAAAGAGAAAGAGAGGGGAAAGAGAAAGATTTGGGAGAAAAGACTCCAAGAGGCTGAAAGGCTAGACAGACAGAAGACAGCATGTCATGTAAGAAAAAGAAAAATAAAATAAAAATAAAAATAAAAGACGGAGGAACGAAAGGTTTTTTTCCCTCTTTTTTTTTTTTCTGTATTATATTTTCTAGTCAAAATTGGAATTGGAGTTGGAGTTGGAATTCAATTGGATTTTCAATATTTCCATCTTCGTGTAGGCTACTGAAAATTACAAACAAATAAAGTGGAACAATACAGGCGGCTTCTAAATTACCACAATTCTACTATTTATTTCTCTAATTAATTACCCATTTTATGAAAAAAGTGTAACTAATTATTGATTTACATATCCTTTTAATCTTTTTCTTATATGCTCTCTAAATAACTTCTTATTTTTGGAACAAAACAGTAGCACAACAATAAAAGGGTCATAATTGAAAATATAAATAACGTCGGTATGATTTTTTTCTTCGTTTTAAAAGGCTGATGCTTTATTTCAGCACAAAAATGAATGAGACAAAAAATATCATTATTTTTTTAATTTCTAGCTATATTTTAAATGAAGTTGACATATGAGTAAACATTCTTTGCTTGCCATGTGAGATACTTATTAATAGTACAAAATAAGGAATAATATTGGAATTATTACCAATATGAGTATGACATAGAAAGTTGAACCAAATTTTAAATCTTAATACTCATTGTTCGTTCATGAGAGTTGGGAATTAGTCGGTTCAACCCAGGCCCATCCATTTTCATCCCGCATCAAACCCAACCGAGGCTAGCACTGAATAGGTTACGGGGTGCGCTGACCTACTCCGTTTTGTTTTACAGAGCTGGCAAGTTTCAACTTAAATAAATTTCGATAATGTTATAATATAATAATAGCAGCTAATACGAGTTTCAACCCATCGACCCACAATTCAATGGGACGGAGTGCCCTGGCTCGGCTTATGTCCCACATCTCCTTTCAAGTAACTTGATGACATGTTTAAGAGTGCTCTATGGTGGAATGATTAGTTTTCCCAAGAAAGATTGATGTTCAATTTCCTTTAAAAGTTGTACTCATGAGTCAAATTTACTCATGTTTAAATATTATACTCTTCTAATATGTGTATTTTAAAATGTTTTAACCTTTTTGGTTTTATGACAACAACATCATCTAACTCATTAAGGCGTATATCAATAGTCAGTTTTGCCTCCACTTTTCTAAAATATTGTAGATAATTAGGTAAGTTTGCATTGGCATACGCTGATATGTACTGCAGTTCAAATGTTTTGCCAATAATGAATAATTTAAATAAAAACCTTGATTACTTAATGTAATAATAAACTATCTCAGTAACAATGAAGGTATATGATTCTTTGGTTATGTATCCTAGTACTTCTCCAACACCCTCTCCAAGTTAGGTCTTTTGTTAGTTTAAGGTGAACCTTCACAATCCATTGTAACTTACACAATTTTTTTTTTTAAAAGAAAAAGTTGAGTATAATCAAATTTAATATCAAAACTGATCATAGTGTTTACAACCTCCCACCTATGACAAGCTGACAAATGGCATGATATAAGGCAACATAAGTCGAGGGTGGACTCGAGAGGAATGATGAAGGGACAGGCTAGGGCTAAATGGTTGCTTCATCCTCAAAATGCGGAATTAGTCATTTGGGACCAATTCTTAATCTATAAATACCTGTACTTTTCATTACTATAGCAACTATTGATCGCTATTTATGACATAACATTGATGACATTCTCCTAAAACCAGTGAAATTCTCTTTACCTTTATTTTCTTTTTTTTTTCAATTTTTTCCTTTTTACGCCGACTTGAGTGTCAAATGGGCCTTACTTAGATCCAACTTAGGATTGGCCTTTAGTGTAGGTCATCGAAGAGGGATGCGTTAGCGGGCAGACATGTATTATCCATTCATAAATCCAAACTTCCCTGTCTTACTCCTGTAATTTTCTTCGGAAACAGGAGCTAACTGGGGTTATCAATAGCTAGTTGGTTCAACATTTATTAACAGCCTAAGCACTGTTGGAAGTAGCGAGGGAGGATTATAGGAAGTTTTTGGAAGATTGAAAAAATTAACGTCGAGGAGTTTTCTATGTAATATACAACAGAATCTACCTATTAATATAATTTGCAGAATTAGTTTTCCTGACTTCTTGGAACAGAGGGATTCACGGAACAAATGGGTTGCTAACAGAAAACTATTGTTAAATTAGACATCTTATAGGCTCTTTTTATTGTATCATGCTCAGACACAGTGGCGGATGTAGTGTGTCAGCACCAATCTTGTACAACTGTTATGTTCTACAAAGTGTTTGTATTTCCATTAGAATTCTTAAGAGGCTTTCGGTTCAATTTTGTTGCGATGAAATGAAATGAAATAAGAAATGATCTATAGAGGTATCAGAATTATTTTTGATTCTTTATTCTATGTACTTGTTTGGTTCAATTTAGGAATAAATGCGCTGCAAGTTAAAAATAACACTTAAAGGTACGAGTTCATGTGAACCCAGGGAGAGTGAGAAGTTTACTAAAGAGACATACCTTGTGAATTTGTCGTTCCATATGGAGCGTGATTCTGAGAAAAATTACCCCAGCTACCCATAGGGTGTGAGACTATTTGATGTCATTCACACACCTAAACATCAAAAACATTAAACGAGACAGGAGTTAAAAGTTTTAAAATGGATATTCTTTTTTGTCCTATCTAAGAGAACCACTTGTTTAGATTCTAGAACCACCATCCTTAATTGTCATTGAAAATTTTAAATGGAACATTTATTAGGAAACAATTTAGTTAGGAGGCTAAACAACGAATAAAGTAACCGCTGAAGCAAACAGGACAGGATGAGGTACTGGAAGACATTGGGATGGTGGAAGTTAAGGCCATCTTATGGGCCATGAAAGTCCTAAAGTAGAGAGGATGGTGGAATAGGTATAAATTGCAAATTATCAGTGATAATTTGGAGATCATCCAAGCAAAAGGAAGATGGTTTCAGAGTTGTGTGTAGTCTTACGGTTTAAGTTGAATTATACACCAGAAATGCTGTCCCTGTTGAGCACTCCCAGTAAAATGCATGCAGGCAACAACGATCGCAAAGAAAGAAGATGATTACATTCATATATGAAGAAACTGTCCGTTCAGACAGGCAAGAGGAAGTTATTTACAGCCATGCTATGGATTAGCTATCAATAAGCAATACATGAACTTCTTTGAGGAAAGCAGTGAAGTTGAAATGATAATTTTTATACTCACGTTCAACCCCAAGAATGACATATATAAAGAATACACAGCTATTTTAACATATACAAAATGTGACAGCTACACCAGGCTTCATGACCAGCTCTAACTCTTCCCAGTTATTATCAGAGAATGCCAGATCATTCTGCCTTCGCACTTGTCTGTGACCGTGCATTCCATCCTCCCCAACGAACATTACTTAGCCACCCAAACTGAATCAGAGGCTGCCCTGATTGAAGCTTCACAAGATGTGTTCTGTAAGGTATAAGGATGTTCTTCAGGCCTGTCCGAAATGTTAACAGCACACACGATTATACCGTTGATCAGAAAACCAAGCCTGAGAAGAAAAACCCTAACAAAAAAAGGTTAGTGAATCACCATGAATGCACATGGCCTTATAAAGATTAGCAACATGTTTATCGCCCGCAGTGCGCATATGAGGCTGCTCTAAGCATTCAAGAAATGCAAGATCTGCCTCCAGAAGCTTTTCCTGCTCATGTGTGTCATAGCCCATATCGTGGCAATAGCAGCAATAGTCCAACCAATCGATGGGGCGCTTGTCCCAGATAAGGGAACCTCCATTCTTCCCACTGGACCAATTTGGTCCGCAGTAATGGCCATACCGAGGAAACAGCTGAGACAAAAATGCTCTCACTCCAGTATGCCAAGGAACCTTTGACACATAAGGTCTAAATCGCAATCTAGGAGATCGATTACTTGCAGATGAATCAATAGCTCGATATCTTGCTCTCCTCTTCAACTCTTTATTTACAGTGGTAGGCATATGGAACTTATCCTTAGCATTGACAGCCCATGGAATGACAGACATTAGTGACAAACCAAAAACCCTGACTTCAAACCAAGGCCATCTTTTGGGGCATTCGGTGGCTACACTTGGAGCTATTAACTTTGTCCCCATACCCATGTTCTCTTGTAGCCCCAACCACGGGATGTGATCAGACCACTTGAACCTCATTGCTAAAGGAAAGGAGGATCAGCTAATAGCATGGTAAAAATCGTTCCATAAGACAACAACCACAAAGACGCCTGACAACATAAGCACATCAAAATGTCAAAGAGACCTTCAACAGCATCCTCTTTGATATTAGAAACTTGCCAGCGACAGTTGGTTATGCTTTCTCTTATAGCTTCTCCTGACACATGGTAAGAGACAGTATAAACAACTATCACGAACAGTCCCCTCGATATTATCAAAAGCAACAAATTTCTACCAATCACCACAACTTAGACTTCTCATTGCATTCCACAGCTAGGTACCTAATGCGATACCCCTGGACACTGAAATAAACACAACGTATGACACACAGGCCTTCCAAATTAAAAATAAATATACAACATTCCCTGAAATACATCCAAATTCCTGACTTTGTTACCCATCTATAACAGGGGGTGACCAGATTATAAACCTTTATTTTAATACTCAAACATTCTAAGGCAAGCTGAAGTACATAACTACCCACCAATCAGAGACCTGCCCGGGATTAATTGGGCCTCCTCCAGGCTACAGGTAAGAAGTAGCAGCAAGATCGTAGATGAATAACATCAATACCTATTAGACACCGTTAACTGCTATTGATCAAGCAATTAATGAAAACTTAACAAGAATTTTCCCAGCGTTTCAAAATGCAAAAAAGGGGAGGGGATCAGGGTGGGCAATAAAGAGAGCTCAACACCATAATTCAATTCTAGGCACTCAAATCTTAAAATTCGCATTTTTCACAGAAGAATCCACTAAATCCTTCATCGATTCCAGGCTAATTCTCAATCTAAAATATTCAAAACTCAATATTTTGCGTTAATAACGCTATTTAAGTATAAAATTCACAGCACTTTTCCCGATCCCCCCACTTCTTCCAGCCTCTATGATTTCCCTCAATCAACGAGACAATTAGAAGAGAACAACAGGACCCCAGAAAGAAATCAACATCAAAAAGCACAAAAATTGAAAACCCAGAACGAGCCTGAAAGAGGGTAGAAATCCTAACAGCAAAGCAGCAAAATTCATAAGATATAAGTTGAAAATGATACAAAGAGATGTTGTACAGCAGCGCTTACATGGAACAAGTTCATCGATTGAAAGAGACGCAAACAATCACAACATGTTCAAGAATTGCAATTCAGCAAAGATGCCAAAGACGCATGGTAGTTGTAGCATTATTTGAGGTGGGTAGGTCCCTCAAACACACAGGCACACTACCCTACACGCCCCATTCGATTTGGCAGTTTCGAGGTTCCAGAATCCAGAAAACAGAGATAGAAGGGGATTGGTTAGAATGAGAAGGGGCTAGACATCGGCCCTTCTAGTTCTAACTTCCGGCACGCAACAGTAATTTTATAGTATATACTTATATACCTAATTATTTATCTATCTATATAAAAAGATATATATTATATTTTAAAAATTCTTAGATATATATGTATTCTAGTATAGTACACACATCTTTTTATATAGGTGTGTACATAGTTGAATATATAAGTATGTACAAATTTTTTGGCAAAGTAAATTACAGATATATTATTATTATTATTTTTAAAAATTTAAATAATATTTCTAAAAATACTTTAGCTAAAATTTTAAAACAAATCGTGCGTAGTACGAGTTTAAATGCTAGTATATATATATAAAACTAGAGTGATATTTGTGCATTGCACAAATGTAAAATATTTATTCATTTATTGCAATGTAACACATTTTAATATGCATATATACATATTATAAAATTGCATAAATAGTTATTGATAATATTAAGATCATAGCGAATATAAAGAAGTAAAATATATATTATAAAAATATAATGAATATGTTACAAAAACATTAATGGCTGATATGAAAGTAGCATTTTTATAGTATGTTAGCCGGCATTATGTGATGATACTTAAGAGAATCGTACACTTCGATTATGTGACCCTCTAACTTATAGCTCATCCTTTACTATTCTGCATAATTATTTAGTAATTGATGGCATAATAAAATTAAGAAAATTCATAGCCAAAAAATCGTGTTCCTTATTAGATTTTCATTCATGTTCCATGTTCATAATTAAAGCTTTTAGATACTTACTCCCTCTTTTTCTTATCTTTGTTACCATTTAATGAAAGGTTGTTTCAATTGACTAAAACGAACTAATTGAGGAATATGAAAAGTTGGCAACACTACATAAAGAAAAAAAAATAGACCTAGAAAGATATGTTAATTATTGAAAAATATGGTATAAAGATAAAACATAAATGCATTTGTTACCACTAATTCTGAAACATTTGTCAAAATAAAATATTAGCACTCAATTTTATATATATCTGTATAAATATAGATATAGATGATCTTATTCGCACATAGAGGAATACGGAAGAATTTGTAAATATAATGGAAAAGTTAAGAAGAAATTTAAAATTCGATGAAACATATAGAATTTGAAGCTTCTTAAAAAATAATGTGTAAAGAAAATGCCATTAGACAGTAAAAGTGTATCCATCTGACCTAAAAAATATTGTTGGTATCTTTTTGTTTATAAAAAAATATCATGAAGGTTAATAGAATTAAATTATTTTGGTAGGACAACAATAATTAGATGTAATATCACACTTTTCAAACACAATCTTGTATAATCGTTCACATGTATGATGACAATAAATTTATAATTTGAACTGTTGATCAAATTTCATATTTAACTCGTGAGAATCCAAAATAGAAACCTTCAATTTTCAAATGTGCAGGGACAAGATTCGAAGCTGGGGAGGTAGGTTGGGCAAGCTTTAGCATTCTGTTGAAAATAAGGCTTTGCTAAGGTAGGGTACAGCATGTGTACGACATTAAATAAGCTCAAGGATGTGTCCAGTTATAGAAGTTGATGTAGATATACATTAGTGGTTTGTAATAGTCAACTTATTGTGTGCCACTATTTTTAAATCAATGGATGAGATAGTGCCATAGTGATCATGTAACGTTTTTAAAAAGCTATTGAAAGTAGTTTTTTAGAACATACTCCAATGGTTTAATTTTAATTTTGAAGTTTTCCCTTTTTATTTCCTAAAACCATTCATTTATTTTGTTCTTTTTAATTAATTTTACGTAAATTACTACTTGAACAACTACTTTGATCGAATACACTTGCTATAAATACATATATATATATATATATATATATAATTATATATATATCTCCCTTGAGGCCTGTTCCTCAGATCGGCGACAAAAAAGGAGGGGGGGGGGGGGAACCAGGGCAACGTGCTGCTGATTTGCTTATTGTCTTAATGTCAATGATGGACATAATCATATGAGAATTGACAACATGTAGGCATTAGTAGGCTCTGATAATAGGATCCATACATTGCCTGGATAGAAAAGAACTCAGGCGTTCTATAAAGCCGCCTTCAGTGCATGGATCAAAAGAAATTCACTAACCATTAATATATATCCACTACAATCCGCAAGATAATTTTACAATCTCACTTGTACACAGACAAGATAATTTTCATTCATCATCCTGTTATAGTACTACTAGATAGGCCACATAATAACTCAGATATATTCGGAAAAGAACCCCCCCCCCCCCAAAAAAACAAAAGTCTTCAGCGAGCGGATCTTACAAAAATACAGAAACAGTTTTACTTATTCAGAGTACTAAATACATTGCATTTTTTCCACATTATGTTCTTAATACCTGGGTACAAAACAAGGTTAATACAGCATTACATATATAATACAAGCTAGCTTTCTACATTAATCCATAACCAGATGAAGCACACACTGCAAAAGCAAAGGCAAATGATCCTCATCAATGATCCCAAGACCAAAGTGTCCTCTAAGAAGGAGCCAAAACTCTCTAAAAATGAAGGGAAACCGAACATGGATCAAATAAATAAAGCACCAAAAAGTGAAGGAAAAAAAATACAGAAGAAAGATGGGGGCTATATGCAATCGGCAGAAGGATGTACAAATAATAGGCACCACGCTTGTCTCAGATCAGGTGGTGTCGGCCTGCAATACGACGCGTAAAGTCAGCTCCATGACGGTGATGATGGTCTGTACAGGTAGTCCTGGGAAGCTGCCACTCCATAGTTCAAATCGAGGTTGTGCAGCTGCTCCATGAGTTGGGATCGCCGCTCCTTGAAGAAGTCAAGCCGGGTCGTTAATTCTACTAATGTGGATGATGCCGCTGGCGGATGTCTTGGAAAATCCAATACCTAAAGCCACATAGCAAAGAGAAAATGGAAAACCAGGTATAATACAGCCACTTAATTCTAGGGTTCCCACAGCATGTAAGAAGGTAGAACAGAGTTGAAAGGTGAGAAAGTTTGAAATAATTCCAGGCATGACAATGAATTGAGGTCTACGGTCTTCCCTGTGGTAGGCAATAACATTGTAATGCCATTTGTGCATTACACAAAACCTCCCCCCCTTCCCCCCTTCCCTCTCCCCTGAATTGGGATAGAGATTAGAGAGGAGAAAATAAGCTCGGCTCAAAATAGATGATAACTAAGTTTACAAGAGTAGAAAACCAAGCACATGGCTTCCAGGAGTAGAACAGAAACATTACCTCCGCTACCCTAGAAATCGAAGGCATTGAGGGAGAATCAATAGCACCAAACTCCTCCAGGGGCATGCTAGCTGATGCTTCTGTGCTTTTTGAATCACTAAGGCTAGTTGACTCCAGGAATTGCTTGCGCGTCTGCCTACTGCTGCTACTCGCAGCTAACATTTGCCCCTTGATATGATTCCATTCTGGGCCCAGTATACTTTCCTAAGGCAAAGCAATGCAATGGATCTTATCAAGAGCGGTGCTCTCACCATGTTATCTTCCCATTTCAAAAGGGAAGCAATGGCAGTTTCAATCAAAGGTCATGCGAAAGAATACCTCATTTCTTTGCTTCCTTTCATGATTGCAGAAGGCAAGGGTACTATCAAAGTCTTGCTGAAGAAATCTCCTGCACACATTAAACATGGACAAATTAAGGCAACGCCCCTTTTGTACGGAGCACACACGAAGCTGCCTCCTGGAATTTATAAATAAATTATAGCACAAATAAACAAAGGAAATGCATCTTTTTTGGACACAATCACAATTGCTGACCTCTGCAATCGATTCAGAATGTTGGCCAGGGACTTAAACCTTCAAGCAAATGAGATCTTCAAGCTCAACCATTCTCCCAAAGAAAGGAATAGGGGTTTTTTTTTGGGGGAGGCGGGGTCCACAATCCCACATAACAATTTAAGGGGTGAAAGAACTATACAATTACATTGGCCACATGTATTTGGCATACTTAAATATAAGAAGTCCACATGCATTCCACAAGCAGAGTATACAGTTTTCCAGTCTATAGTCTATACTTTGGCCAACAGCATTTCTGCTGATTGGTTCAAAACTCTCTAATCTGTCTAATCTAAATCCAGAATGTACCAATACCAAGTGCTCAACCCAAAAACAAAATTGATTACAAGCAAACAGCTATGAACGCCCCAACCAAGAAAACAAAAAGGGTTTTTTTTTTGGGGGGGGGGGGGGGGGGGACGGATCAATCCATGTCTGAGATAGACAACAATCAATGATAGTGCAGTCACTACAGCAGAGGAGGAAAAAACAGTTTAATGAAACAACAAGAAGATCATTCTCACACCTGTCACATGCATCTGATAGTGTACCAAACTGATGTTGTCGTTGCTGATTGAGTTGATGGTGCAGCTCAGCCACCTTTTGCTTTAACCTGGCTACATCTGCCTCCGCAAGAGCAATCTCCTCAAGCTCAGCCCTCGTCTTCACATTCAGCCGAATATAACTATTGAGTTCAATTAAAATTGCAACGAAAGAGAATGCTAGAAAGAAAGGATCATATGTGGGCAGGCTAGGAGAGGAAGCAGCATGACATACAAACCTTGGAATCCATGCCACGAGAACTAGAAAACTGCCCAGAGGACATGCTTAAACCGACCTCCAATGCAGCTCTAAGATCTCTTTCAGCTTGCAGCTGCTCTTGCAATCTTTGAACCTAATATTGTGAAAGTTTCATGAGAAGTAGTCAATGCTTTTACAGATAAAAGCATTCATCAACAGAACATTGATTTAAAGCATAAAATTAGATCTTTTAGCAACATTCTTTTCCACAAGGAAATCCTTCAGCATCAATGAAGGAAATAATTGCAGTTCACTGCAAGAGAAGATAATCCAACAACATAAATTAATAAACTAAAACTTGGAGCAGACTCTGAAAAACCACATAGGGAAAGTCGCTCAAGCTATAAGCTTCCTATTCTACAATCAACTGAGTTACCTATTCACAGGTTAACTATGAAGACTGAACAGGTTGACAGAGCCAGAACTAACTTACAAATGGAAGCACAAAAAAAAAAGGGAAATTAGCACAGTAAAAAGAAGAAGTACATCTTGTTCAAGCGCTAACCGACGCTCATGCAGAGCTTGTTTCCTTCTCTCCAGGCTGGCCTGTAATATTGCATTCCCCCTTGCCTACCACAAATAAATGTAAGAATACGTAAGTGACAAACAATATTGCCTGCAGCAGAAGAAATTGCAACAATGAAATTTTCCCCCTCCCAGTTTACCTCTTTTGCAATTCGATGCCGCAGGTCATTTTTCGTAATTTCGAGCCTCTGGATAGCAAGTCTGTGAACCAAAAAGAAACAGTCGAAGTGTAACTACAAGGCAAGAATCAATAAGGACAGCAATGAAATTCCACCCGAGCATGCACCAACACAGCATTAGTTTTAAGCTATGCATCTTAGGTGCTCCTTTGACAATTTCACACCTCTGATAGTCTGAAAGCTTTGGAACAAGTATTTCGCTCCATGTAGCAATTTAGAGATCCTAGTAAGCAACAAGGGAGAAGGGAACGAGAAAAGAGGAAAGGAAAAGTCTTACTCTTCTTCTCCTGAAGAATCAACTGACTCCATAGAGGGTGTTTTCCGAGCCTGAAAAGGCAAACAAACATAATGCCATTTAATTAGATATAGACATCCATAAGAAATTACTTTTTTTTAGTGACATCGACAACAAATTACTAAAATACTACATCTGTTCTTTTGCAGAAATCTGCTCTATCTGTGCAACCTTGTACCATGAACAGCCAAAAGTTTAACATAGTATCCTGTCACAAACCCAGACGACCATGGTCCCTTGCTGTATCCAGATACAGCAAAGAACAGGGAAAATATTGGTTTTTCTAACCCAAATGCAACTACACCTTTCAAATCAGAAGGAATGCAAGCGAATGGTGCACCGCAATTCATCAGCCCCCCCCCCCCAAAAAAAAAAAAGAGAAAGGAGAGCCTCCAATAGTTCAATTTGACAATCACTTTCATTCAACATCAAGTGCCTCAGTACTAGAATAGGAAACATAAAAGACATTAGGTCAAAGTGTCAAACACAAAAAAGGTAATTGACCAAAGTTTTTCATTCTCTGATAGAAAAAATCTCTAGCATAAGAAATCTCAACGAAAATGGTTTTTATCCATGATGGATATAAGCCAAAAATATAGCATTTGAGCATTGTGCATATTTGGCCTGCAGTATTAACATAATACGTGAATGAAAACTATGCAGAAGAAAAGAGGGATCTTACATTGCTTCTGCCCCAGAATGTCGACCGCTTAGCATTCGAACCTGTGTGTCTACTCATTGGTTTTTCAGCACTTGATTCAGAACATGGGATAGGCAGAGGAGGTCCTGGATCCATTGATGAAAGTATCTCTCCCATTGACCGGTAAGACTCTCCAGCAGTGGCAACAGGACTGTCCCTCACATTAGTCGGACTTTCACTCGCTTTTATTGGTTTAGTTTGACCAGTCAACTCAGCACTAGACTCCTTAAATGTTTGAGGATCTACTCTAGGCTTAGAATTGACAGAAGAAGTATGATTGGCATGAGGAGACCCATCAGAGTCATCGCCACCAAACACCGGCACCTGCAAGTCAGAAAAGGAAGTACCGTGAACCCAGGTAGGTCTCTTTTTTTTCCAGGACTTCCAACTGAAGCATCTTCCAGGACTTCCAACTGAAGCATCAAAGATAATTCATGCATTTTAGTTAATTGCTCTTTGAATGAGGGTGTGTCCTAGTGACTGCAGAACTTGATACTCTGTCCTTGCAAAAGAATCTCTCAGTGGGCAGTCACCTCAGGTCGGGACTCGTCTGTAAGGATTATGTTGTAGTTGCTATATGCACTGCTCTGGTAGGGGATCATGTGCGACTGTGAGAGTGTGTGAATGGCACAGCGCACAGAGATGTACAAGTATAATCGAATACAGACAAAAGCATAAAGGTGGAAGTCTCTCACAGGAGTGCAAAAATCAAGAATAAGACACATAAGGGTTTAACTTCTGGAGCTCATTTAATTGTTCTTAACCATCAACTACAACTAATGTTTCTTGTCCAAAATTTTTAATGCATCTGCTCCCTTGTAGCCTTTATTTTCCCACTCGTGCATCCGTTGGGGTTTTAGACACCAAGCTACTTTTATATATGCGAGTTTGCTGTGAACATTTTGAGACAGACATGCATGATTCAATTATGTCTAATCAGCATACTAAATGGCCTTTTCATGGTTCTGTACTTCTGTTAGAGCCTTCAGATTGCTCTATGTGAGTGTCCTAGAGTACAAAATATGCCCGAGTTTACATTTTCTGATGACCAATGGATACTGAATTATCTAATAATTTGCAACTTGTAGCATATTTTAAGACTTGATTTTGTGCTTTTTTACTTTACGTTGATTTTTGATAGATTGAAACATGTCAGCAGGAAAGTTCAAACTAGTGAGAAACCTTGTAATCATAAAGGTCACTGCCAGTGTAGCCACTGCTTTCACTCAGTTTACCACTCAAAACCCGTTCCTGATCATCATCTGTTTCTTGTTCTGCTCCATTTTCAGGAACATGATACCCATTAGCTTTAACCTTCACATTTTCATCATCAGTGGAATCATCACTCCCACTGTTCTCTAGCCGGGAGTCAGCTGAAATTGAGCATCTCTGTATGCTATCATCCTGAAAGAGAAACATATGAAATCACTAGGCAGGAATATGATAGAAGAGTCTGCAAAGGATCCAGGGTCATCATGAAGTAGCTAAACCGGACTGCATTTAACACAAAAGTCCAATACACATCCTAATTCCCAGTTAAACAAGCTCTTCTTTTGTACTCAAAGAGCAGCAAGAAAAAGCACTACCACTATCAAAGATCTAGAAAACATAGATGAGATGGATTAAACATAATATCCAAAGATATTTCGTTGTGGAACTCTAAAGATCGGCATTACCACTAATGCATGAAATGTGAACATATTATGGATGCTAAAAGACACCGTCTCCTATTCGATTCAATATCCTCACTCAAACATGAAGCATATTAGGGCATGGTAGATATTTGTATATCAAGAGTCAAGATGCATTTTTGCGCCTTGGGAGGCAGATACATATACCATTACAGAATAATTGATTAGGTACATAATGATAAGGTAGTGTACATCAAACACCTATCCAGCACAAGGTCAGAGCCTCATGGGAGGCACTGGAATAATGATATATGCCTATATGGGTGAAGTTCATGCCAACTGCTATCACAATTTCAGATCAGTTTCCACGCATACAAAAATTTCGTAGGTCAACAGAAAAAGGATTTTAAAGCATGGCTCTTATTAACACTTTAACAAAATGAACATAGCTAATATGGTTTTGGAGGTAATATCAATATGAAAAAGGGCATAGCTATAGGTTAGAACTGATAAGATTGGTTAATTACGGAAAAGATACTGATAATGAATACAAGCAAAACCAAATGTGTATTGAGCAGATGAGGTCCCCTAGAATCCAAAGAATAGAACTAATCAGATCAATAACAAGGGAACTCCCAAATGATGCTCCAAGGGAAACCGCCATCTGAGAGTGAAGACGACGAATTCCCAAGACATAAAGAGAGGGGAAGGAAAAAGGATTTAACAGTGAATTTACTGGTGGTAAGATTCCATCTAACCATGTCACAGGAAGAGTCCCCCATAGAAACCCTATCAAGCATGCTAAAGAGCTGGGCCACACTATCATCATCTAGAAAGGCTTCACAAACAAAGATGGGGGGCCAAACAACCGATGCAGAGTTGTGCTCCAGATAACCAGAGACAAGCGCATTCTTGTCTGCTCCAAGAGCAAAAAGAGAAGGGAAGCAATCCTTCAAACGAATGCCATCACACAATATACTATGCCAAAAAGGATTGAGGAACCATCACTCACCTCAAAAATGATATGAGAAAAGAAATGGTCCCAACCTTTAATAATGAACTTCCAAGGACCTACTACATAAGTGCCATTCTGTAATCCAGTCCAGTCCCTCTGCCCATATCTAGCCCTAACTACACTACTACAGTTCTCCAAAGCTTGTCTTTCTCATTCATGAACCTCGACAACCATTTGCCAAGAAGAGCCTCATTGAAGAAGATTAGAGATAAAAGTATCCTTCTTCGTGTGGGAAGCTTCTCAGGGCAAGATTCTAACTTGTGATAACTTACAAAAGAGGGGCAAAACATTGATCAACAGGTGCTTTATGTGCAAAGACAATTCAGAATCAGTTAACCATTTATTCCTCCATTGTCGGTTAGCTAGAAGCCTTTAGGAGGTAGCCCCATTCAAAGTATCCTTCTTCGTGTGGGAAGCTTCTCATGGCAAGATTCTAACTTGTGACAACTTACAAAAGAGGGGCAAAACATTGGTCAACAGGTGCTTTAAGTGTAAAGATGATTTGGAATCAATTGACCATTTACTCCTCCATTGTTGGTTAGCTAGAAGCCTTTGGGAGTTAGATTTGAGTTTGGGTCTTCATTGGGCGATGCCTCTATCTGTGAGACAACAATTAGTTGTGTGGGAAGGGTTTTTTGGAAGGAGGGTCAAGTTTAAAGTTTTTTGAGCTATTCCCCATGCCATCTTTTGGTTTTTGTGGACGGAGAGAAATAGGAGAGTTTTTTATGGGTCGAAACCTCAATTGAGCAATTGAAAGACAAGTGGCTGAATGCCCTATTCTTTTGGAAGGAGGACGTTTTTTGTTCTTTGATTGATGCAATCGATTTTGCGGATAGCCTTTTTTTGGGTTGTAATTAGCTTTTGTGGGATCCTTTTTCAGTATCCTTTCTTGTGTATGCTCCTTATCATTATCAATATATTACCTTCTCCTATCAAAAAAACCAAAAAAAAAAAAAAAAAAACCACAGAAACTCCATGCCTACACAACCGATTCCCAGGTAGGCAGCTTGGTAGCTTGCCTCCCCTCCAAATCCCTTATGTTCTCTCTGTAGGCGGTTCTTCAGTCACAGAAAATAAAAATAGTTACAATGGAGGACTCAGCTGTTAGTTAGTACCCTCTTGGTTCGTAAGAAGCAGGAAGGCCCAACCACAAGACATGTCATAGTGATTGTGTTTGTGTGTCTGATGTCTGAGTAGGACTGCCCACCCATGAAGCCAAAGCTTGCCTCTATTTGAATATGGAGGTGGTTCGTATTTACCCTTCTCATGCCTTCTGGGTAGCAGTCTCCTACAGAGATAGCTTTGTTTATAGTTTTATCCTGCTTGTTGGAACATGAAAGTGAGTGTGCTGGTTGAGTTTTGTGGTTGGAGTTGCCAAAGAACAGACCAGATCAGGGTTTACAGGGAACCAAGGCTTAAGATTTGTGACCTCTTTCTCTTTCTCTTTCTCTTTCTTTGTCTTTTTATTTTTCTTTTCTCTGTGTTTTTTGTTCAATCCATACATAGCACAAGAAGGCCACTGAACATCGACAGAAGCAAATACTTCCAACAAAGAATAACAAAGTCCTATACACTATTGAGAATCTCACAATAAATTATTAATGACTTTCAATCCCAAACATCGGCAGTTTTAAGTAGTTAGTGTTTATACTCTAGCTTTTAGTCAATCGACGAGTACTAATGCTGCTGCCCTGTATTTTAGGTAATAATGTGGTTATACCGGCTTACCCTTTTTTTTTAAATTTTTGTTTGTGTTTGCTGCACCGAATTGTTCATATGGTTTACCTATTTATAGGATACCTGATGTTGCTTGATACACTACATTTAATGCTTCTATTCTTAATGATTTCAAATGATTTTGTCGCAACAAAATGCTTTCTAAAAATTTTTATGTGGGTCTTTTGAAATTTGTGTCTCTGCCTGCACGAGTGCTTGTAGGGATAAGGCTGTCTGCATCTAGATCTCCTAGACTCAGTGAAAGCGGGACCCTGAGTGTAGTTCTTCTTGTTGTTACAATCCCAAAAGACGGTTATGTATGTTCAAGATTTCCAAATGCAAGTGAAAACTTCACTTCAAAAAATGGCAACAATCATATAAGCATGAATGAATAAATAAACATTTTTCGGGCGTGGGGGAAGCATCTGAAAAATGGTGCATCCTGAAAAAGCACAAACTCTTTGAAACTCATTGAAAATAAATATGTTGCAGAGTTCAGCAAATTAGAGTAACATACGTCAAATATATTCTCATATTCTTCCAAGAGTGTTGTAATAATGGCTTGAGCATTATTAGCAGCATTAGCAGCAGCCAGAAGCTGGGCTGAATTATCACCATTCATGTCAAAGTCATCATCAAGTTCACATTCACCCGCCAAAAGTGGGCGCAAAAGCAAAGGTGCCATGCAAGCAGCAACAGCAGACGGAGTCATCCGGTTATCAGAGGAATGAGAAGAAATTGTGTGCATCATCTTCAAGATTCTGAGAAAAATAAAGATCAGGACTATTATTAAGCAAAATACCCCAAAGAGGATTTCCTGTGACAGATGCATCAATTAGTTGGCTCCACGTGAACATACCGGGTACTCACCAACCAATAATGTTGTTGACAATGAAATACACAGAAGCCAAAACTTCAGGATGTAATAATCTAGCATTTTAAAAGGTGGTTACATGATTTTCTCATAAACATTACAGACTTCTTTTAGAAGATACAAAAAGCAACTTGCATCCATAATAACCTTTGCCGAAAAGGAAGTTCTGAAGCCAAGTGTTCCAAAGGTTATAGGCGAATGTGGCTCTAAGACAATGAAGAGTACACCAGATGCTTTTCACAGAAAAGAAGACATATTGATGCAGGATAAGAATAAAGGAGAATTAAGAAGATATGGTTATATCTTAATATTAGCATATATGAAGTATTTTTTATCTTCATAGGTTATCTTTTAGGAATATTATCTTTTCATTTATTCTTTTAGCTAGCGAATAATATCTCTTAGATTAGGTCTCTATTTGTTTCCTTAATGTTCTAGATTTCTTCTTTATTTATACTCTTTTCTTATGTAGTAGAAAGAAGACTTGAATGAATTGCAATATTCAGCATTTGAAAGTTCTTGTGTCAATTTTCTCGGTGTGAGAATTGCTCTTAGAGCATCTTACATCAATGATTCCACTTTGTAGAAATGGCTCTTAAAGTGTCCTACATCACAAATCTATACAGATAAGGAAGACAAGAGACCACCTTTGCAACAAACGCCTGTTCGGTTCAGGAAAAGTCTCCGATATTGCTGATCGCATAGCATTTATTCGTGCATCCTTACGATCAATTTCTGGTAACAAGAAAGCAACATAAGTGGACATCTATGCACAGCAGAAGAAAACACGAGTTATTAGCTACAGTATCACATTGCAAATAACATAGTGCAAAAGAAGCCTTGCCTTAAAGAGATTTAAAAGAACAAACAAATAAGCCCCACAGAAGTACAGAGAAAGCATATCAGAACCTAAAATCTTCCAGATAGGAGAATAAACAAGGAATTCAAAAAAATAAAACACCAACAATTGCCAGCAATCACCAGTGGAAAAATCCAACAAAATTCATAAGAAACATTGCCCACATAGCCGACATTTGAAAGTAAAACTGAAGGTTTTTTGTAATAGCTAAACTAAGTGAACCACTAGCACACAGGGATGGTATTGGAGAAAATAGCTCTGGCTGGAGATACAGCCTAACAAATTGCTAATGCAGCACTCTCTCACAGCAATGCCAAGAAACCATCACTTCGGAAGAGAAAAACCCCACTTGTACAATGTACGCTTTGCACATGGGTCTGCACAGCTAAAATAACCACATTCCTACTCCACGGGAAAGGAGACCCAGCTAAAATAACCACATTCCTATTCCACGGGAAAGGCTCCTTACCCTTCAAGATCTGCCTGCAACCTAAACATTGTCTACAAAAGGATTTTCTACAGAAGTATGCCATGCACACTTTGCTAACTGGGCACTCTCTTGATTTAGCTGCTTGTAATTAGCACTATTGGGACTTTTATGTGTTTATTTCACAGTCCTATTGTATGGAATAATGGGTAAAGCCTACATAGTTTGATTGTTAATTTAGAATGTAGGCACGTTTCATCATACATAGATCCTCAAATTGGTATTAAGCTTTTTACTACCATCATAGTTACGAGAAGCATCTCCCAGATCACTTGGTTCACAGCACATAACACTACTTATTGGACAAGTTTAGTTTAATACAGGCTTCAGATCGCTAATGAGCTAGTTGAATCAAGGATTAAAGAGGGAAGACCTGGAGTGATTTGCAAACTTGATATTGAGAAAGCCTATAATCATGTGAACTAGGAATTCCTAATTTATACTTAAAGAGAATGGGTTTTGGGGACAAATGTCTCTACTACTAACTTTGTAGTGCTTGTTAATGGTCCTCCTATGGACTTCTTTTCTGCATCTAGAGGGCTTCGTCAAGGTGACCCTATCTCTCCGCTCCTTTCCAGCTAGTTGTGGAGGTATTGAAGAATGTTGTCTACTGCGTCACTATCTAGTTTGACAGCCAGATTTTCTGTGGGGCATTCAGAATTGATGCACTCAGAAATCTCTCACCTCCTCTTTGCAGATGACACTATCATTTTTTGTACTAATGACCGTGAGCAAATTAATCTTCGATGCATCCTTATATGGTTTGAAGCCATTTCTGCTTTAAGAATTAACCTGTCTAATTCCTCTATTCTACTTGGTGGGGGAAGTGGAAAATGCTCATGTTATTGCAGGCATTTTGGGTTGCTAGCTAAATATCCTCCCTTCAGCCTACTCGGGGCTTCCCCTAGGTGCCAAGTACAAGGAGAAGTCCATATGGGAACGCAATGTTGAGAGGTTTGCAAAAAGACTTTCTGTTTAGGAAACCAAGTACCTCTCTAAAGGGGGAAGACCGACTTTATTAAGAGCGTCCCCTCTAGACTCTAGTATCCCAACGTACTTTTTTCCCATCCCCTCTTCTATGGCTAACAAGCTAGAAGCTATTCAAAGGAGGATCCTGTGGGCTTCTTTTGGGGATGATTTTAAGTATTGCTTGGTGAAATGAACCATTGTTAAGTAACCTTTTCCTATAGGTGGCTTAGGCATTAGAGACTTGATCACATTCAATGACGCCCTTCTTGGTAAATAGTTGTGGATGTTTATGAATGAGAAAGACAAGCTTTGGAGAGCTATGATTAAGGCAAAAACGGGGCTAAGGGTCTTTATTGGACACGAAGCAAGTATAATGGCTCTTATGGAGTAGGTCTTTGGAAGTTTATTACCGGAGGTTGGATTGTTTCTTCTCTCACATTGTTTTTGAGGTGGCCGATGGGTCCTCCATCTTCTTTTGGCATAGTAGATGGTGTGATGGTGTTTTCTTGAGAGATCTTTTCCCTTCTATCTTTGTTCTTGCAGCTGCCAAGGATGCGCGTGTATTTGATGATGTGGAGCACTCTGCTTCTTTGGTTGTTTGGTCCCCCGTTTTTGTTTGTCAAACCTTCTTGGAGGATGATAGTGTTTATCATCTTTTCGCCATGCTTGATACAACTGCTCCAAAAGGCCTCCTCTCTTGCTACAGTTAGGTGGAGCCTCATCATTATCAAACTTTCCATGTAATATTATCTGGAAGTCTCAGGCCCCTTTGAGAGTGTCGTTTTTTGTATGGGAAGTTTGTCAAGTCAAGATCTTAGCCTTTTATAATTCACAAAAGAGGGGTAAGATCTTGGTCATAGATGTTTTATGTGCAAAATTGGTCAATAAACTACAGACCATTTACTTCTCTATTGCCCGATTGCTAGACGCCTGTGGTATTTAGCTTGTAGCTACTTGGGCCTACATGGGGTGATGCCAAGTTTTGTGAGTTATCAGTTATCGAGTGGGAAGGTTTTTTTGCGAGAAGGGCCAAGTTTAAAGTCTTCCGAGCCATTCCTCATGCTATCTTTTGGTTATTGTAGATGGAAAAAAATAGGAGAGTTTTTGATGGATGGAAACCTCCTTAGACCGGTTAAAGGGTAAGTGGCTCAAGAATCTTTTCTTTTGGTAAGATGAGGATTTTTGTTCCTCCTTGTTGGAAGTTATTAATTTTGTGGATAGCTTATTCTTGGCTGTAATTAATTTTGTCGGATGCTGAATTAGCATCCTTCCTTGTATATCCCCCTTTTTTTAATATATTTCATCTTTTTCTTATCAACAAAAATACAGACTTCAGATTGCTTGTTCCCGGAACATGGGTCTCAAGAGTATGAAACACTCCCAGTAACTATGCTATCACTATCTTAGAACCTCTCGAGAGGCTCCCACCTTCAGCAACATACCCAGGAGGCTAAGGCTAAAACACTTTCTTGGCTTCTTGGCTCTTGCCTCGGACAGCATAACTCAGATCACAAAAAAGAAGGAAAGAAAAGAAATACAAGGTGAGTCCTTCCTTGCTTACTGACAAATGAAGAGTGTTATTACCTTAATATGACAATATAATAAAAGCATAGGGCATCAATGGAAACTGAGGCTATCAAAGAGAAAGATATAAATGGAATTGATAATTTTTAAGTTGTCACCTGAGAGAGAGAGAGAGAGAGAGAGAGAGAGAGAGAGTGATGCTAGATAAGGACAACGGAAAATAAAAAGATATAGGTATACCTTAATATTGGCATATGAGAAGTATTTTGATAATTTATTATCTTCGTAGTTTATGTTTTAGGAATAGATTATCTTTTAGTCATCTTCTTAGCTAGCAAAATAATATCTTAGTGATTAGGTTATCCATTTGTTTCCTTAATGTTTTAGGTTTCTTCTCTATTTAAACTCCTTAGATATATATTAGCGAGGCAGACTTGAATGAAATTAAATTAAATGTGAGAAATATTTGTGAGTGTTCTCCAATTTTGTATGTGAGTTTCTCAATGTAGGAATTGCTCTTAGAGCATCGTCCTACATCAGACACAGCACAGAGAGAGAGAGAGAGAGAGAGAGAGAGAGAGAGAGAGAGAGAGAGAGAGAGATTTAACCTGAAATTTTTTGAATGGAAAACAATTAAAGTAATTCAGGAATTTCAGACTCTTCAAACTAGAAGAAGCCAGACCAAATGACTAAACCTGCATTCAGGTAATATAAGCTGAACTTACTGTAAGCCTCAAGCAATGCAGTACAGCAAGATGCTGGAACCGGAGAAGAAGGAAGCTCACGAAGGACATGCTGTAAAATAGACCATATGAGTTTATTTACTATATGCCAAACTGCATCGCTTAAAACCTGATACAAGTAAAGAGATCAAATAAATACCTTCACACAGTCACCCACAACATGAGCATCCTCATTGGGGTCAAATTCATTTTTGCCTGAAAGAAAAAATATTTTCTGTTGGAAGGAAATATATAGAACCAGAGAATATATAAAACAATAAATATCCTTATCCCTGACAAAGCAGATAGGATGTTTCAAGAAGACCATGTACAGAATCATATATGCTGAGAGTTAATTTTTTGACCGATAGTATTGAAGTTAAGAAAGGCAGACCTTGTTCATAATCTTGGACTCTGCGCTCCACCTCCTCAACATCCGCAGACTGACGTAGAATTCCTTCAACTTTAGTCCCTGTAACAAAATAGATTACCAAAAAACACAAGTCATTTCAGGACCAGAGACACTTGCTTATACTAAACGTTAGAAACAAACTAGACAGTAACCAACAATAGTCTGCTTCCTATGAATTGGAGCTGAATCTCCCCAACAACTCTCCTAGTCCATGATTGATACTGAGTATACCATACACCACCTCACCATAGGTCAAGGGCTCAAGGGTTGGGTAAGGAAGAGGGTCAAATACCCAATCCCAATCCCCCCAACTCCGAAGATGTGAAAAGAAAAGTACTAAGTACTATCAAAGAGATACCAGCAAACTATCAAGCAGCAAGGTGTTGACTTCTATCAGACAGAAACAAACACCTATATAGCCTCATGCATACAGGAGTCCACCATTAAACCACTTCTGCATTTTGGAGCTCAAGCAACAGCATATAAAAATGAAGCCTATCAGATAAATCTGGTTTTACGTGACTTGTCCATAACTGAGTAACTAAATAAATAAATTGTATTCATTAGAACAAAGGATGCAAACCACCAACAAATGCAGTCTCACTGAGCTATAACAAATTGCAGCTGCAGCTATGAATATTAGTGCATGGACAGGATCTAGAGACAGCAAATGATGCAAAATAGACAACCTAGGCACAGTGTAAAGCCCCCTTTAAAAGATTGGTCTCATTTAAGTTTTCTCAGTCATATTTGTGATGCTAACTTACCATAATTCTCAAGAAATCGAAGAGCTTTCTCCAGGAAAGATGGTCCACCATCTATATCTTCCAAAGCTAGTAAAATTGGTCGTCCAACAACCAATGACTTGACAGGACGCTTTTCCCTCCCTGCCAAAACCGCAAATAAGTTATTTTAAATGTAAAAAGAAAGCCTAAGTTCCGGTGGAAATTCATTTCAGCACCAGAAGGAATGGATGCATCACATTGTTGAAATGATCCTTCAAGAGCATCACTCGCATCATTCCGAAATATGCCGTTATGACCCATCACAAGGGCAGCACTTGGTGCTTGTGCAAGAGCCTGCTCCAAGGCAGTCTTCCATTCATATAAATCCTCTGACGTCTCAGCCTAAATTGACAAAAGTGAAAAAAATAAATAAAAAATAGGTACCTGGAGAAACTAAGACATCCAAGCATGAAATAAAATGAATACCTTAAGTGTAAATGCTCGACCGTCACGGCCATCAGGAAAAAGCACCGTCAACAGCTTTTTATCTTCTCTCACAACAACACTGCAAAAGTAACATCTTAGTAAAGGCAAAGTCACCAGAAAATTAATCCAAACCAAATAAAATAAAATAAAAATTAGAAAAATTGGATAAGTACCTTCCTGAATTGTTCAAGTCAATCCCACCCAATGTTAAATTCACTTCTCCACCTCTCTGAGGAAGAGCACTCTACACAACAACATAGAAAATAAATTTCAGATGAATTTTGTTAAACGTAGTGTGGATCATGCTGAAGCAGGGCCTAGGAAAGTTCAAACATAGACACCCTTACCCTTGATAATTATAGAACACGATATGCAAAGTAGAAATCAGAGATACCTACCAGAAGTAAAAAATTTATGTTGGCCTTAAAACCATCTACTCCCAAGGTTAAAGCATCCGTGGACTAAATGACCATAAAGAAACATTTTGGTCTTCATCGAAAAGATACTCTCAAAGTGAATCAAGCCATTTCAGTGCAGCCAACTAGCCAAAGAGCTTTCCCCTTCATGAGGTATATCCTACTTATCATCTTTGGTATTATCATGCTTAAAAGAATCATGCAGTGAGCGACCCTGTGATTCACTATGATATGCAGATGATCCCCAGCAGGGAGGGGGGGGGGATAACAACTTAAAATGTGTCAAGCTGCTAAACTTACAGGATCATTTTTGAAGAATACCAAAGAGGTACGTGTCAAAATGAACCAGCGCTTCTTCCAAGATTTCCAACCCAATCCTGTAGCAATACGGAACATTGAACAAAAATAAGAACACCATGAATGTCAAAATAATCTACAACGAGTCTCATGGGACACCATAAATACTTCAAACATCTAGCAATAAAAGAGGCCTGACTCCAAGTTGAAATAAGATATTCCTTATCAAAAAAGAAGAAAAGCATAACAAATCAACGACTATAGAAACAGGCTTCGTTCATTAGCAACATGAAGGAAGCCATCATCATTATAGTTCATTCAGCAATTTGGAAACCACTTCTCAGTGTATGTTCTTTCCAGTTTCGACAAAACAGTTTCACGTGTAATTGAGCTTTAAATGGACTTTAAAAGCTCAAGCGTATATGCAGTGACACACGTAACTCTTGTCATATGATTCATAAGGAGGAAAAATTTTATAATAGACTTCTCTCTACGAGATCCTAGTCAGTTGAAAATAGAAAAATAGTTAAAAAATTTCAGCTACAAGCTTCTGAAGTAAATGGACCAAGTTCAAACGAGAAGCGACAAGTTGAGAAAAGGGATACTGTACCAACCTTTGGAGGAGATGAAAAGCGGTCCACTCTTAAAGACCTGCCAAAGTACTCAACATGTTAGAACTACACGTATGCCCCACACAATCACAACATAGCTGATTCGCAAACTTGGAACAAATGTCCAATCAAAAATAATGTCTAACAATTTTTGCTACTGAATGCTTCCGCACATGAAAATATCATGCCAACCATGAAAAATTATGCATGTCTAGAAAACTATAGAGTGTCGACAGCTCCTCGCTTCATCCCTAGCAATGCGTGCAATAGAAAATATAAGCCAAGATGACACACCATTGTTTAATGTTAAAAACTCTTACACGTACAAGCATCAACAGCATAATCAGATTTCATGCTGGCAATCATATAGAGTATATTTGTTTCAAAAGGACAATCGATAATAAATAATGCTTTTGTCTTAGTTACTAATCATGTCATTGCTAGAGTGCCATAATCATAGATCAGTGATTATGCCACGAATTGTAAAAATGTGCTCATATCCTCACTAGCTATGAATAAAAGTAATCAGATCATAAGCAAGACAGTTGCCCGTTAAACATGAAATTCATGTCTCCCATCCAACATTTCATGCAAGGGCTTACGTCAACTTTTACACTAAGCTGCGTATTATGCATGGAAGGTCACAAAAGAATTTGCATTGCTGCTAATTTTTAGTTCATCTGATCAGAAATTTATACACAATTAGAAATACCGAACAGCAACGAGTGACATATTGTTAACCAATAATTACCCATTATAAGATATAAATACATGATGCCATTCTAAAATTATTTTATAAATAGGTCATATCACATCATTTTCAAGAAATTTAGATCAAGAATGCTCAATTATTTTCTATAAGGAAAATATACAATATTCAATTATTTTCTCTACATTCCATTATAAATTACATCAAGCCATCAAAATGACTATTAAATAGACATTAGGTCCCAATAACCTACTGATCATGTTCTTGCTTCAACCTGGCTCATAATTTGTGCCAATCACTACATTGATATTTACATTTTTCTTCCCCTGTCACCTCCCCCAACCCCCTATCAAAGAAAGATAAAAATTTTTTAAAAATCTAAATAAGAAATTGATTACTTCAGCTAAAGCTAGGCCTTTTCATTTTATAATGGAAAAGAGGGTACACGCACATAACAGACTTATGTAGGATTAGAATTTTAGCCTTTCTTCTAAAAACAATCCATCTAACAAGAAGGTTACCCTTTGTTAGATAAGACCTTCGTTCAGAGTATTCACTATGTCTTATGTACTCGTATATGCTAAGAAAAACTTGTGAAGGAGCCCTGAAATTTATGGATGAACTCTGAAAGATGTAGATGAGCCCTAAAAAATATGTAGAAGCTCTAAATATTTTAGCAGAGCTTTACATTTTTTAGTGGAGCTCTACAATTTGGTCTAAAATTCTAAAGAGATGAAAAGTGTAAGATGAAACGAACACAACCATTGTGCGACCCAGAATTTGTGTAGCCTTTTCTAGCATGTGACTCTTTGCTAAACTGTATTCCATGCATCCAGGATGCCATAAACAATCTTCTAAGGTTAGTTTCATAAGCTTATGACAACAACAATGCAACCAATGTGGATTCCACCAATGCAGGGTGTTAATTTCAGAAGCTTGTAGATCAACAATGTTGAAAGTCAAACCACTAGTGAGAGTACAGAGATATGAGTATACTCCTTCAAGTAGATTTGCCTTAGTTGTTAACTTCTTGTCAGGATTCAAGCCTCACTGTCTAGATACCAGTAACTAGACAGAGTTCTGGACTAAAACATGCAATCAACAAGGTCCTCATGAGGTTCTCGTCTAGGCAACCCTAGGGAATCAAATGTATGCAAGCTAGCTTGCATCCGCCAAATGGTTGTCTCAAAGACCTCTGAAGACAGTTGTTTTCATACTTGGGAGCAATACAAAGTACTTTCCTATCCAAAATCCAGGTTAATTTGCATGCTTCTGAGGACGAACCAAAATAATAATCCTTGGTGTGTGCTTCCTACTGATGACTTAATCTTAGCGGATAAGACAAGGGAACGAATAAAAAAATAACTTAGAACCTTACAGAGATAGATAGGAGCCTAAGGATTTCACATGCATAGGACAGAGACTGAACACGTGGTGACCTAGAGCGTAAGTTCAGTGGGTTCAGAAGCATCTGAGACATCCAGGTGAAAACTGGACAGCATAAGAAACAGAACTCCAGATGCAAGGCAACCAGAAATTGATAAGGATACCTCTCCCGCATTCAGCGTACATGGCAAGTATTGCAGAGTACCTCGGTCATTGTATGACAAAAGGATCCCCCATTAAATTTTAAGGAAATTCCCATCAGATATCGATATGGCCAATGATATTACCAAGAGGAAAGTGTCTCTTTAGCCATCAAAACACCATAAGAAGATAAAAATTAGAAATGAGGTAACCCAAACAGGAGCAAGTACAACCGATGGATAATGTGTGAACCATCCCCATGATCAATTTATGGACATCAAAAGATCACATCATTGAACATTAGCAAAGAGCAGAAGAGATAGACTTCCAAAGAACGAATCCACGGAGTTGCCCTGTATATTTTTGATCAAAAGCTTTTCTACCTTTTCCTCTATCATATATGGTTTATTTCTTTTACTACTGCAATGCCATATCTCATCCACTGTTAGTACTCATGTCATTCCTTTTACATTATCTACATTCCAATTTCAACGCCCAAAACTCTCAGAATCTTTTGCGTGTGATTTCAAGACTCCGTTTGTCAAGGGTAAGGTCGCATTCACTATGATCCCTATCTCCCTGCTGGAACGAGAGCCATCCTAGGCTTTTTCTTCTCCTTCATGGCCTAAATCGCCACCTAAAAGGCCAAAACTTTCCAACACAAGAATTCGGAGAACTGCAACCATATAATCACTCAATCGACTTGGCATCAAACGGGAGTATTTCTGTCAATGTTCATCCAGAGAATCAATCCCAGGACGGAGAAAGCTTGGCAACATTCTAAACTACCAAAACCCTCCATACAACATATGCAATGTCATCAAGAATGATTCGTGATTTGACCCCTTCAAACAGACTACCAATAAGAGCATCAGGATCAGTATAAATGCAGCAACCCAACATGCATACAAAATTGATTAGCTCATCAGTGACATAATCAATCACTCCTAGTACATTCCAAAGACAGCCCGACCAAGATCTCGCCTACCATTCCAACCCCATAAAATTAACAATAATAAATGAAACCACAACGCAATGAATAGATTCCATATCCAGTAAACAGAGCAAAAGTGAAAGAAACGGCACCGTATTGGAAGGGCCGAGCCTAGGACGCTCAAATGCGGCCAAGGAAGCAGACATTCTCGCACATCGGAAGTTGAATCACCTACTCTACCCACAGTGAAAAAGAGGAGAGAGAAGCAGACACCACTACTACTACTTCAAGCTCCGAACAAATCGCTGCCGTCAGCCATTGACGGAACCGGTGTCGAACCAGATCGGAGAATCCAGAGAGAGAAATGGAGATGGAGGGGAGAGAAAGAGAGACAATTAGGGTTTCGGAATGGGGAAAATGGGTGATGAATATGATTGAGGGAAGGAGGAAGAGAGGGCCAAAAGCACCAACTGTCCAAACTAAAGCTTAAGCAGCACAAAACAAAACAACACCAATCTCTCTCTCTCTCTCTCCATCTCGAGTCTTTTCTCTGTTGTTTTTTTTTTTTTTTTTAAATAATAATAAAGGATTAATTTTAAAAAAAAAAAAGAAGGGGGGAGAGGGGGGCATGGAGTATTCTTTTCTCAAGATTAGGTGAAATGGAAGTGAAACAGTGGTTGTCGTAGTAACATGGTAACCGTATATTTTTTCAGCCGTCCGTTTTAGCTTAAATTATGGGGAAGTGGGGAGAGCCAATTTAGGGAGACAAAGGATTAATGTCAAATCTTGTGTTAAATAAGGTTTGAGTCTCTGTCAAGTCAGGTCAAGGGACCACTACTGCTCAACCAAGCAAGCCTTGTATTCTTTTTAACAAGTGTTTAGTTCACAATGACAACACTGCTATCCATAAACATGCTCATTTTTTCTTAATGAATTTATGTTTTATTTTTTGGACCAGAAACGGGGCCATAGAAGTAGGACTAATGAAATTTTGTTAATATACATGTAACACCTAAGTAGTGCGCATTTTTGTTTAAGAGAACCATTGAATTAGTGCTTAAGTCTAGTTTAGTAGGCACAATTGTACACCCCACATAAGTGAACTATCAACAGTCATTTTGTGCGTGCCAAGTAACCTTGGTCAAGAGGTCGGAGACCGATTCGATCCCACCCTCACTCAGCAAAAATGAAGGTCAATGCTGACTTTTTTGCCACCAGCTTGCTCTGATCCTCAAATCAAGGATCCCCGTCTATGATGAGGGGCGAGATTAAATAGTTGCTCCTACCATCTTATCCAACAAGTTAACCCTCAATAAAAATTGAACCCTCAGAAAGTTGGATGATTTGATTGAAATCCTTTAAATTTTTACTCTTGAGCTAATCTTGAAAATGGGCAGTACTATGATTATTCTAGTTAGATATTTTGTAATAGCCCGAACCTAAATCTATACTAATTACCTAGGATTATCTTAATTAAAAATTTAATTAAGTTAAGCGCCGTGTTTCAATTTAGAATTTTATATATGTGTCTATCTATTTATGTAATTGCAGGTTGAATCGACATAGTGGCCTTAAAATGAATTTTGTTACACTCCTAAATAATCCATTCAAAAATTAATAAATATTCGAGCGATAGCTGAACGAGAGCTAAACAAAATTAATTCATAAATTCTAGCCAAGAGATTAACCCAAAAATACATATATTATGTGGGGAAAAAGGGAAAATGAGGTTATAATGATCAAAAATTAAAAAATTTGTTAGGCGCTAATTTGTCGTATTTTACGTACCTCTTTCGCCTAATTTTAGCTCGCATAATAATATAATATTTGGAATTTTTAATTATTTTATTTACTTTTGTAGGTAATAAGTTCAATCGAGCAAGTGTTGTGAAAAGGAGCAAAAGGAGACAAAGAAGAAGACAAAGTAATGTGCGACAGGGGGCCGGTTGACTGCACGACGGCCGGCTCAGCAGCTGCCGGCTAGCGGGTGGCGACCCCGTTTGCCAAGCGATCGACGTCCCCCCCGGCCTACTCCTCTTGTTTTGGCCCTCACGCAACTCCTATTTAAGGGGCTTGTTTTGGTTCTTTTGGGGGTTTTTTTGAGGCGATTTTTAAGCTAATTTAGCTTAGTGTTTAGCTTCAAAAACCTCATTATGAGAAAAAGAAGTAGGTAGATTAGGATTAATTGGGTTGTATTTTGGATTCAACCTTTAGATTTGAAGTTCACCCAACAAAGCATAAGTTTCTTCTCTTCTCTCTATCTTTTTCATATGTTGTGCTTTTTTATGTTTTGTCAGTTTAATGCTAGTGATTGATTTTGTTTAGTCAAATGTTTAGTTTTTATTATTAATTCATGTTTAATTTGCTTGATTAGATTATATCAGTTTCTTTCTCTCTCTCCCCTTGTTCATGTTTATGTTCTTGTTTCTAGCTTAGGTTTATTTTGGGCTCTTATGTTTTGTGATTAATTAGTTATGATTTTGGTTGGCTTGAATTGTGATTAGCCTCTTGATGGCTAACTAGGCTATGATCAGACCTAACCACACCCAACTATACCTAGAACGTAGAGTTTTTCCTCACGTCCGTCAGGTGTTTGAAGAAATGCTTGAGAGAGCTTTCATCTATATTTTTGGGCGATTGACTTATGCCGAGAGGTGAGGTCAATTAGCTAGTGTGGGAGAGGGGATAGCCAGGTATGGGACATGAAAATAGTTCCGATTCTAACTATCGAGGGTTGCTAACTTTGTGGTTTAATTGGGCTAACCTCGTGAAAATAGACGGTTAGACTCATTAGACTAGCTCATGACCATTGAAAGAGGACTTGGGTGGTCTTCGAAGGTGCAACCGACCATCTCTCATTCTTAGTTGAAGTCAGGTATGTTAGGACTCATCTTGTCTTTTTGGTTAGTCAATTGGTCAAATCATAGTCTTAAACCACTTCTTTGGCTTTTATTGGTTTAGTTTAGCCTTGTTTTCATTTTCTTCTTTCTTGGCCCAGATTGAGTCGCTCTAACTAATCCTGATACTTGAAACTCAAATCCCAGTGGACGATGCCCCGAGTACTCAATGGTATAACTTTGTACTTGGGATTATAAATTTAAAACTCAAATTCTTCCTATCAAAAATCTAGGTTTATATCCAATTTTACAGTGCATAAAAGGAAAAAAGGGGGGTGGGCGACAAATTCAAAAATCAAAACCAAACTAATCTACCAAACCCCCTATACGCAAAGCCTCCCACCCTCTTTCTATTTTTTTTTGGCCATAACATACCCCCGTCCAGAACGCAACCCCCTGCCCTGTTCTCTGTCGCCTGTCCAGTCGTGTTTCTACCTCTAGCTCGTTGTCCGGCCGCTGTCAATTCATCGTCCTGTCAACCGCCTCCTTTTTCACCTCTTTTGTATGTATATTCAAGTGGGCAAGAAGGTGAAACCATAACCCCTTAATTTGATTTTCATTGTTTCATGGATTTTTTGTATTAGATGACACATTTAGCTTTTGTAATTTTCTTGAATTTTTTGATGTGAAATTGAATTGGTGATGCTTGAGGTTGAGGATGAACATGGTGGTGAGGGTTTGGATGAAATTCAAGCTTGATTATGTTGATTTGATGGTGTTTAAGTGAATTTTTGTGACAGTTGAATGAAAATAATGAGTTACATATATGTATGATGTTGTTGTATTTGATGTGGGTGTTGATGCCACGAGCACGGTGGTTTACGGTTTGAGGTTTGAATGGAAATTTGAATTTGAATTCATTGAATTAATGAAGTTTAAGTGAATTCAAATAATAGTCGAGGGAAAATTAGTGTGAGATGTGTGAATAGCCAAAGTTGGGGGGGGGGGATGTTGTGAGTTGTAGTAAGGAAAGAAATGAGGGAAAAGAATTCATCTTAGGGAATTCAAAGATTGATCAAGTGGCTAGGAAGTTGTGGGTTGATTGAAAATAGTGAGAGGATAAGTGTAGTGGCTAGTGGGGGTGGAAATAATGAAGGAAAATATAGGTATTTTGAGATAATTAGAATGGACCTTTCCCAGTGTCATTCTATAATTAATTTAAGGATTCAAATAGGTTAAATATGTAACATTTGTGTTAATTACAGTGTAATTAAAAACATTTGCGAAGGTCAAGTTTTGCATTTGGACCAAGTGATAGGCTAATTGATTATAGAGGAGCTAATGACGATGTACATGTTTGGGCCTAGCGAGTAAGAATGAAACGAAGACTTCTTGATGTGGACCCGAAACCAAGCGTATGTCATCATCCTAAATCAAATCTCTGTTAAATAATCTAAATCCCAACAGCGGTTAGCAATAATGCGACTATTAAAGAGAAACACAATAATAATAACAACACTAATAATAGTAATCGTAATAATAATAACCGCGATAAAAAATAACCATGATGATGATAATAGTAACAAAAATGTTGATACTAACAAGCCTATGATAATAACTGTAAGGGCAATAACAATAACATCGGCATTAATAAAAATGGGGTGAGTTATATCTATGCGCTAGTATACCATTAATCAAACGAGCTTTTGCAATACCAAAAGAAAGGACAGAAACAAAGTGAAGCAGAATCAAGTTAAGCAAATAGTAATGAGTATGTTGATAATTAAAAAGAAGAGCCAAAGGGTATTAAATTACTTACTAAGTTAGAAAACCTAATAAAACTTCCTAAACTCGCGCTAACCATGAAATTATATATTTGAAACAGAAGCAAAGCCACCTCTGTCACTTCAAGTTTAACAAACATTTTTCATTAAAAAGGAGAGAGATTTCAAGGATCAGATATGTATATTATATATGCTCTTCGAAAACTCACATGTTTCTCAAATTGTACAAAAATTCATGTAATGTTCATTTAATGAATTTTTTGACGCAATGTTTGCCACCTAAATAAGTGACCCCCAATCACTAGCCTTACGTCATTTAGTTTACTGGCGTAGCTGCAGCTCAGGTTTCCCAATCGGCTTAGGAGATGTGAACCTATCTGAAGATCGCTTCAGATGTCAATAGCGGTCCACTTTCAGATAATAACCGGCAAGACAGTTTTACTTACACTTCTCTCTCTCTCTCTCTCTCTCTCTCTCTCCCCCTCCTATTTTCGAATGAAATATTTTGAAATGCAGGTGCTCAACTAAACTGAGTACAAAGTTTATTTTCACAGTATAGGAATGTAGGTACTGAGCTTAGACTCATTATCTGAACGTTGTTTTTTTATGTTTTTTTATTTTTAGGTAAGGGATCAGTGAACAATCCTCATCCTAACAAGCTAGAAGATAGCATAAAGTAAATAAGGATTGTAGTATTTTTGCTGAAGGCTAGCTAACCAGGAGCTCAAAGTGAGTTATAGGATAGCACTCCTGGAAACATGCTATTTGTATAAACTTTTAGACAATATATTTGCTAAAGTGTTTGATAGTTCTACACTAAAAGTTTACTAATTGTATTACAAATTAAATAGGATCTCAATGTGCGTTCTATTTCCAATGCTTGGTGGACTTGGTGAATGTGTGAGTAATGTAGTAATATAGGTAGCTTCAAATAGTCTTGTTCTACTGCAGGACGACGGTAATGCCTCCAGTTGAACAATTTCCACTGCAATCATAAATAATAAGTTATTAAATTAAGATAATCAGTTATCAGGGATTAGGGGCGTTACATATTCGTTGGGGGCAAGGCTATCAAAAACTTAGGACAAATTCATTGCATATGTTCGGTCTACATATTATATCATTTTATACCATTATTTATCTACTTTTGACTTGTGACTTAATATACTCTTAGTATTTGTACTTGTTTTATTCATTTTTGTAGGTAATTAGTTGAACCGAGTAAGAAGTTATAACTTAGGCTTGAAAGGCAACAAAAATTGAGAAGATGGTGATCAAGTAAATAAGTTCGCGAATGGCATGAAAAGGTCGAAGAAATATGAAGAGGAGCATGAGATGAGCAAAACACAGTTAAGCCAAGTTCACTGAAAGGATCATCTAGGTTAATGTGCACGGACAACCTAGGTTATTCTTTAAGATTTTTGCCAACCATCGCCGACATGGCCAATGATCGTGTCAAATGATGCGACCATGCCACTTGACAGCACAATTACAGAATTTTGAGTTGGCGGTTTTGTCCCACTATTGAAATTGAATCGAAACTTTCCTACATCGCTTGTTTATGAGTACCTTTGTGTGGTTATGTTTGCCATGCTGTTGATTTGGTTATGGTCAAATTGATTTCTAAAACTCGTAAGTAAATGTTTTCTACTTGGGTATTTTTTTTTTTTTCAAATCTTTGTTAAAGGTTTGTAAATCAGAATTCACATAGAATTATTAGATTTGCTAATGCATTTAGTGGAACTGAAGGTTGAAACACTGTACAAATATTGCTGAAATTGTAAATTTTAATCACTCAAACAAGTGGGGGTCAAGGGTCAAGTGCAACTCGATAACCCGAGACTAGGGTACCACATTAAGTAGGGCAAGACTAGGGTCGGAAAAATGCTATCTAGTAACCCTCATGGTTCAACCCTTAATTTGATCAGATCTAGTATCAATGGTCGAACTCTTAACCTCCAAGTTAGAAGGTGTATTTGTTGCCATTGTGTTATTGCTCAATTGGTATTTCATTAGCGAAAAATATGAATTATGTGATCGTTATAAATGTAATATAAGCTACACAATAAATTTAAAATGGTACTCTACTTCCATGTCCATCATACATTTCATTAAGTGTGTTTTACTTAATGGCGTCGAATGATCAAAGAAAATAAAATTAGGTATTCTCAACAAATACCTACTAGTCCTAAAAGTTGTTGAAAATTGCTGAAAGTTACTGAAGATTATTGAACAATGATAAATTACTCTTAGAGTTGATGATAAGTACTTGCAATACGTATTTTTTTTAAATAACTTACATGTCATAATATGCCAAATCGATAATCTACTGTACAAAAAATTGTTGATTTATATCATGTTTGACAATGGTCTCTGAGACATCATTGTTATGCTTTGACTTATCTATGTGTGAAACATTTCTTTCTTTCATTTCCTTAAATGATTGCAACTATTGCCAGATGATGTTGTATTGTTGTCTCTTTCCTTTTTCTTTTTTTTAATTTTTACGGTTGTAATTGATCAGCGAGTCTAAATAATAACTTACCCGAAATGACTAGCCTCTTTGAAGTTTATAACTATATACCATAATTGTGAATACTGTAAGTCATATCATAATATTAGGAGTTTGTTTTTTTTTTTTTAACATTAGTAACTAATAAATCAGGTCATCCACTACTCGTTGTATTTTAGGGGCATTCAGTGGACTAATAATAGTCCACAGGAAAAAGTGGTTTAGCAGCCTAGACACAAGACCCAAAACTCTTTCACTTCCGGACCTCTCAAACGTGAGAAATGGAGCTCCTCAGGTTTGAAACCAGGGCGTAGCACTGCACAAGAGGCATCAAAAGGTGGCGAAATGAGCCAGTTTATGACTTTATGAGTTAACGGCAACGTGCTTCCACAATTGACCACAGGTTTTGGTCCATTAATCTAGCAATCAATTTGGTCTTGATGGCTCACGTGCTTCCCACAATTGATTACAGCCAAGCACCTTAAAGACTCCCACCGTGATTGGTTAACGGCAACATCATACGACCCAGAACACTTGGCAAGAAGATTTTCTCTCTCCAATCAAATTTTCTTCACGCCCACAGTCACTGTTCTAGTTTTTGGTACCGCACCCTATTATATCAGCAAAAATTTTAATTTTTCGAATCTACACTTCATCAGTTCTCTAATTTATAAAACTTTAATTTGGATCGCCAAATAAAATATTTATCATGAAACCTACCGTAAAACAAATTGATTTTAGCATTTGGTATTTACAGTCAAATTTTTACGACAAAAAAGCTGCAATATTAGACCTTTGGATCATCCAACCGCAAAATTTTCCCAAGTCAAAAATCTCGCTCAATTGTTGACACAGCCCAATACTTCTCATTTTTCGTTTTAATTAATTTCTACAAAATTTAAAATGCAAAGCATGCGTCATGCAGTTAATTAATTATTAGAGTTTTCCGTCCAAAATAAATTAGCCACAACTTACATGTGTCATATATATTTTTACATGCATGAATCTCTAACTATTTTACAACACATTATACTTACCACTTATTATGATATATGAATTTATTATGATATTCTTATAAGATATTCTATGAATTGAATTTACATATTAAAATTAAATAAAATGATACATACTACTTATTCCAGACGCATGAATATATACTACGCTTCATTAACCTTCCATGTGGGGGCAAATTTATCTTGCCAATAACTTATGAATTTGTTATAATAATTTATGAAGTTTGGTAGTACATATTTAACATGCATGAAAATATCACACAAGATTATATGAGTAATCAAAACTTATAGAATGTACTTAATTAACGATAATAAAATATTGCATTAAAAAAACAATAATAAAATATTAATCTATCTATTTATATCTATATAATCTATATATAACATTGAGTGACTCCACGTACTTTTGTTAAGTGTCAAACTTTATTCGTTTGGAACAATGCTAACTACTATTTTAGTTCATTACGTGCTTTGGTATGCATACAATTCTTTTTATTTTTTTATATACTCTATAAAACCTTACATCTTCTCCTTAATCAATTACATACAAATGCCATTAATAAACATGTACTTACCTATGTAAAAATAACATATGCATAAATAAAACCAATAGACACAAATATTATTTAACTAATAAAATAAATCTGAAAAATGAAATAACACTGTTAATTAAGTATTTATAATTTTGAACATTGATAT